>JAULKJ010000001.1:11452933-11482852 GCA_032355405.1 Rubia balearica
CCAAAACGTCGTCGTTTATGTTGACGAGCCAATCATAGCCGTCGAAATCGTCTATGACCACACCGGAGGGATAGTCCTGGCCCTTCCCCCACAGCTGGGACGAAACCCCGATTCTCTCGAGAAGGGTTTTGGATTTATCGTCGATTTCTTGGACTGGGTGCTTGAACTCTGCGAAATTCTTGTAAAAATGGAAATCCTTTTCGTACGGGATGCCTCTGGAGGACCCCGAGAGCTTGGCCAAGGAAGATGTGAGAGGGCTGTTTGTGGTTATCTGGCTCAAAAAGGTGGCTTCTTTGGAGTATTCGCCATCGGGAGGGTCGATTTCCATGGAGCTTAATCGATGAAAAGCTTCTTGAAAAAACAAGGGGAGCAGAGGGTAAGGGTTGGGTACTCTGGTTACAGAGGTTTAGGGCTCTAGAGTAAAACAGTAAAAGCGGTGGTTATTTTAGGAAACCTCCATTTTTTTCTCTTTCTTTTTCTGTAAGGAAAAAAAAAAAGAGGGGAAAAGGGCAAAGACGGCGTCGGAGTCAGTGTTAAGCAACTTAATTACAAGATGCCGTCAACGTCGGATGACGCGTGTCAGTTGTTACTCATTTTTATTTCTTTTCGGGCACTCCTAAAACAAAGGTAAAATTTTGGGAAAGACAATATTTTCATAGCTTTCTGGGAAAATTGAGTTTAATTAAAATAATAAAAGATAAAATATTTAGTTACAATATTAAAAATTTATTATGCAACGTGTAGTAGTTATAAAGTTTATAACCCGATTCATGCAACTAGAAAATTTGTGTTCATTTTTTTCTAATTTACACTTTAAACCTTGGTCTTTCCAAAGTTATCCCTTTTTATGAACGGTTTTCGTATTATAAATCAACCAAAAAAACATGTACTCCCTCCGTCCCTGGAGAATCTGCAGAGAGAGAAAATCCCTCTGCAAATTTTGCCCTGGTGAAAAGACTAAACTGCTTCTCTACTCTTCTTCCTCTCTCTCATCTTACTCCTCCCGCCACTGATCCTCTCCGCCCCCCATACTCCCACCTCCGTCCTTCTGTCTTCTTGCTTCCCACCACCCACCATCGATCATCTCCGTCTCCCGTCTTCCAGATCTAAATCAGCGGTGGATCAATTGGTGGTGATAGCAATGGTGGGTCAATCGACGATGGCGTTAATGGTGGCAATATATCGAGGGGTGGCTCTAGAGTAGGAGGAGGAGATGCTAGGGTTTAGAGGGATGAGAGGTGGCACTAAGGTTTAAAGGGATGAGTGGCAGAGGAAGGGCGTGAGAGGCGGTGGCGAAGGGAGAGGCAGTGGCCGTGAGATGGGTGGCGTCAGTGACCGTGAGAGCGGTGGTGGAAGGAGAGGCGGTGGAGGGAGGTAAACTAAGGTTCGCAGAAGAGTGGGGAACTAGGGTACCAGAAAATGGGAAGGGTGACTTCAGAGGCGGAGATGGGGTGAAATAGGAGGTGACGCAGATGGGGAGTGGTGGCGCAGATGGGGTGAAAGAGGAGAAAGTGGAGTTGGTGGCAGAGACGAAAGCAAGGAAATGGAGTGGTGGAGAAGATCGGTGGCGCGGACGGCTGCGGAGGAGAAAGTGGGTGGTCGAGGAGAAAATTGGTGGCGGAGGAATGAATGTGAGGCAAATGGGTAAAATTTTAATGTGAATGGTTTGTAAAATTTTAATGTTGTAAGGGAAATTGTGTCTTATGACATGTGAAGTTTTACTTAAAAGGGAAAGTTTGCATATTTGCACGGGACATTCAAAAAAGGAAAGTGTGCAGATTCCCCTGGGAATGAGGGAGTACAAAATTTTGATCATCTCTCCCGATCTATTACAAACTCCTCTCTTCCTATCTTTTTACATCAGACTTCTATGATCAGCTTGTTTCTACTTCTAACCCATAACCATTCTTCCTTTGCCTCTATTTGTCTCAGTTTCCACCTGAAATAGCAGCACCTGTGCATGTAGTTTTTCGGTCCCTTTCCTACCATATTCCATATAAAAATGATACCAGCTTCCCTAATTTTTCTCCAGTTTTCCTTCTTATCATATCATCCACAACTTCTTTTTCATCTCTCTCAGTGAACGAAACTGAGAACTTTCAGTGAATCTAGTATCTCCTTCAAATGTTCACACTCACAGAATAAGAAATGAATAGATTCCTATGTTTCCTGGCATAATATACAATCATGACTACCAGAAATAATCTTAAAAGCTTGCAATCTATCAATTGTGGGCAGTTTCTCATTGATCAACATTCACAGGAAGACTTTTTCTTTGGTTAGAATCCATTTTTCAATACTAACCTGGATTTATGTTTAACTTCCTTCCTCCCATCATCATGTCATATACAGCAGAAATCTTCATTTTCCCTCTGTTATTCAAACATGGGCTCAGCTTAGAGAAGTAGACATCCCTCATTTTCATCAGTTCTCTCCAAGGTCATATTTGTGTGATAGAATACTTGCAATCACCAATACAATCCCCTTTTAAGTAGTATTCTTGAACCCATTTGCCTCAGGGAATATCCTTTTTGTGGAAGGTCCCAAATGTGCTTAAATAGAAAATCTCTATTCCATATTGAGCGATCTTTTAGCCCCAGTCCATCTTTCTTCTTCCCTCTGCGTAGATTGTACCAAGATATTTTTGTGAACCCCCTTTGTCCATCTTCTCTGCCCCATAAATAATTAGAGCATAGTTTGATCATTCTTTTGTGTATTTTTTTGCCATCTTTATCACACTAGACCAATACTATATCATACTCAGTAATACTTCATTAATGGGCTGCATTCTACCTGCATAAGATAGGTTTTTTGTTGACCAACTCTTAATTCTATCAACTATCATTTCACTTTCTGATCTACTCCATTTTACTGAGAAGAGGGGCAGGCCTAGATTGTTCATTGGCAGCTTACCTTGCATGATGTTCAGGGATTGGGTCTAGACTCTCCTTCTGCTGATCATCCATTCTTGAGAAGTATATTTTTTTACTTCCCTTCATTGATGGATAGACCTGAAACCTGCATGAAATCAACTAATATTTTTTTGATTCCCTCAATGGATTTCCTGTTAGCATCACTAAACAGGAGAAGGTTATCTACAAAAAATAGGGAATACACAATTTTCTTTTTGTATCTCTGATAGAACTCAGTCTTCCCTTGCTTGTATTCTCTATTCAGCATTTTTATAGATACTCCATTCCTATCACAAATAAAAGTGGAGACATGGGATCTCCTTGATTCACCCCTCTTCTTGCTTTAAAGCTTTCTGTCAGCTGGCCATTCATGTTCAACAGATATCAAACTCCATAGCTCTCTCTTTAATCAATTCTATAACCTACATCGGGAATTTCAGGTCCTCCAGCCATTTCAAAATTAGCTCCCTATTCAAGCTATCAAAGGCCTTGCTTGTATCCACCTGAGCTAGACAACTTGCCTTCATCTTCTTCACATTGTACCTGTGTAATAACTCCTGGGCTAAGAGTATATTGTGGGCAATAAACATGCATTTTACAAAGGCACAATAGTTGTTGCTTATGATTTCAGGAAGCACTTCTTTCAACCTGCAACAAATAACTTTTGTAAGGGCTTTGTAAACTACAGAACAACAGGCTATTGGTCTGTAATCTACTGGTTTTTTGGGCTGGGGTATTTTTGGTATCAATGTTAGCACTGCATTTTTGAACTTCTCTGGAATTTTTTCACCCTTAAAGAACCCCTTTACTGCTGATATCACATCATTTCCCACTATCTCCCAGCAGTACTTGAAAATTTTGCTTGAATAATCATCTGAGCCTGGACTCTTATAAGAGTGTATGCCTTTCATTCCTTTACATATCTCTTCATCACTCACAGGTTTAATTAGCACAATCTGCCTTTCAATACTTAGAATTGCTCCATAAGACACCAGTTTAGGATCCAGCCTCCTTGTTTTCTTTCCACCCCCAGTTGATCTCTGAAATGTTTGATGAAAGTTTTCTTCACTTCAGCTTGATCTATGAAAAGCAACTCCCTTTTTTTGTTGCTAAAATGTGGTTCTAGTATTGTTTTCTCTTCAGGAATGCATAAAATAACTTTGTTGGCCTTTCACCATCATTTAGCCAATCTGCCTTTGTTTTCTGCCTCAAATAACTGAACTTTGCTTCTCTTAGTTCTTCGCTTCTTTCCTTGCCCTAAACTCTTCCTCCTGCAGTTGTTTTGAACCTGGATCTCCATTCAGTTTTTCCTAAGCCCTCTGCCATATTTCATCTGCCTTTTTAGCTCTACCTCCACTACTCCCAAAATCTCTCAGATTCAGTTTTCTCAGTGGTTTCTCCAACCTGGTCAGTAAACCTGCAAGATCACTCAGATTTTTTTTAATCTCCTTTGGCTTCCATACCCCAACTACAATCTCCTTGAGCAATCCTAATGTTGCCTACATATTAAAGTACTTAAAAGGCTTATGCCTTTTCAGTCCTCTTGTTTTAAACCTGACAATCAGAGGTAAATGATCATACATCAAGTCATTTTTAACTTCATAGAAAACCTCCTTCATCTCTTCCACCCAGGTATCATTTATCATGCTCCTGTCTATCTTACTTGTGATTCTACCTTCTTCATTCCTTCCTTTGCACCAGGTGTAATATGCACCTATAGTTTTTATATGCTCCATATCCAGTTCCTCCATAGCCCATTTGAAGTCCACTGTTTCACTTTCAGCTACAAAGCTACCTCCCAACTTGTTTTCTGGCATTAAGGAGGAATTGAAGTCCCCCGTTACCAGCCAAGCATTTTTCCTATCCTTTCAACTGATCGAGAAATCCCACAACGGTTTCCTTTTCTCCCCAGTATTGAATCTATACACTAAGTTATAGAAAAAAAATTCCATCTCCATCCTTCCTTGTACAATCCATGTCAAACCATTGATCCTCTTTACTAATGCTATTTACACCATAGTAGTCCTCTCTCCATGCTTCCCATATTCTGCCCCCTTTCGCAATATCACTATTTGAACACATTCTCCACCCTAAACCAATTTTCCTCCATGTTTCGTCCTCCTTCTCCTTTTGTATTTTCGTTTCAAATAAGCCAAGGATACTAGCTTCATTACTAAGGCAAAACTTCTTTATTAAGCTATGTTTTCTCCCCTTTATTAATACCCCTCACATTCCATTCTATTAGATTAACAGCCATCGGGAGGTTTATCCTTTGTGCTCAGATCAGTACTCATCTGCACCAGAGGTCTAAAGTCACCTTCCTCAGTTCTCTTACTGATTTCTCCTTTCTTAATAGCTTGCTCAGCTGACATTTTGCTTTTCCCCAGTTCTTGCTTCCCCTTTCACCTTCTACTTTTCTGATTTCCTCCACTCTATTCCCAATTTTTCTTACTGGCAAATAGAGTTGTGTTTTCTTTCAGCTTTCTCCTTAACCTTCTAATCTTTTTTCATATATTCATATTCACAATGTTCATACATAGCACAATGATTGCATTTCACCAGACTCCATTCATAAATCACCTTCTGTTTCATAATAATTTTCCTCTCATTCACAAAATTTATCTCATTAGGCAAATATTCATAGATATTCATGTCTAGCTTAACCCTAGCAAAAGCTAGCCTCTCTTTATCAAGAGTTACCTTATCTAAACAGATAGGTTTCCCAAGGGGGCATACTATTTTGCTAATGAATAATGGCTGCCAATATTTCAAAGGTAGATTAGGTAATCTAATCCAAACAAAAACTGATTCAGGCTCATTCAAATATAAATATGGTTCCCAAGCTTTTACTATGACAGGTTTTCCATCAAACAAAATCATTCCCTAACTCATCTCTATATGCCTTAGAAAAAAGTTTCACAAGGAAGGTACCTTTATGAATCTGCCAGACCATCAAGACCTTCTTCCCCTAAACTCTCATCAGAAAACCTTCCGTGAACTTGTATGTGGGGTTAGAATCTAGAATTTTGCACACTACGCTTGAATCCCACTGCTTGGAGCTTTCTTCCACATGTGTCATCGTAATTTCCCCCGTTTCTATTCCCACCATATTCACTGGGTTATAGTACTTGACTTCATCCTGCTCGTCATCAAACAAATTACACCAGTTTTTCTCTCCTTCTACTTCAGCTCTGTCTCCCCATGACAGTCGTTTTGAGATTGCCTCCAATTGTATACCCCCTTTCTCCGGTGCTAGTTTCCCCACTGGAGTTTCTTGAATCGTACTCAGTACAACTAAATTTCCCCTTTTTTCTCCATTGTCGCACCTTCTTCCATCCCTTTCTCTACTGATTTTGATTCCCCATGCTCCTCTACCTTTTCTTTTCCCTTCGATTGAACAACTTCTTCTGCAAGCTTCAAGTTAGGTTTCTTTAGCCCTTTTTACCCGATTTCCCCATCGGAGGTGGTGCTTGGAAGCACACCGATCAGATGAAAAATGAAGATCCAAAGTTACACATAGTAGTGGTGTAATTGCCCGTAGCTACGGAGAGAACCTTTCCCCCCTTTTGATAAGTAAAAAATCTTTCTAAAAAAACTATCCCTTTTCTTCTTTCAATTTTTTTAAAATAAGCTATCCCTTTTTTTTTTAAACTAGAGGTATCCTTTTGAAAATTGTACTCCCTTCATCCCAGACTAAATTGCACAAAATCAAAGATTCAGTCAAACTAAGAAAACTTTGACTACACATTTGAATAGATGTATAAACAATAATATTGTTGTATGTGATGTCGTTGGATTCTTCATAACAAGTAGTTTCTAAAAAGTAACTTTTTGTTTACCAATATTATACGTAGTTAAATATATTAATGATCAAACGTGTGTGTTGGAGATCGTGAAAAAAAATTTGTGCAATTTAATCTGGGACACATAGAGTATCAATGTTATGCAAATGCCAAGGAACTTGTTCTTCGAAAATTATCGGCAGTTCAGTTTCAGAATAGCAGATGGATGAGTTTTAGTGGAAATCCTTACCGCAATTGTTTCAATGAGGTGGGTATGGCGGCGGTATTGATGGGAATGAGGCGGGTATGAGTGTGAGAATGGGTAGTGGGTTAAGAGTTGATATTAGTTCACATTCTCCCCATCTCGCCCAACCCACTAAACTCGCTATATACCCGCTAATTTAATAATCCTTCTGCCCCATGAGTAATGGCCTAAGTGGTTTTGGATCAAATATTAATAAATGCTGATGTGGAAAAAATAATTGTGGAAAAGTAGGGATATTTTGGGAAAAATATTGAGTCCAGTCTTAAAGTTGTTAAAGTAAAAGAGGACATTGTGAGAATTTAACAATAGATTCAAAATATGCCATTAATTGTGGGATTCTAACATATAATATTTTCATGTAAATACTTTTAAAATTTTAAATATTAAGTTACTAAAATAAAGTTGATCTTAGATGTTTTTGGAAATATATGTGGGTGAGTACACTAAGAACTCGATTTTTGGAAATGTAGAAGCGAGCTATTAAAAAATAGGAACACAAGCATCGGTGAGAAAGTCCTATCGGCCTACCGTCCAAAGAGAAGGAGAAATAGACAAATGGTGTCCCAGAGTTGCAACCTGCTGGGACTAACCCAGTGGAAACCTCGATCAGGCAAAGCCTGGCCGCTACTACAGTGGGGGAACCAAACGCAAGAATTGTTGGATCCCCATGACATCTAGAGGAAAACATTAAGCCCTGGCTAAAGGGTGTCAGTGTCGTAGGACCCTCAACGGATCCATGTGTTAGAATGGATAAACAGTTCATGGAGGCCACAATAGATACTTAAGAAGGCACCTACAACAGGTTGGGCGACCTGAGCCATCCTTTGTGAACCCAGTATCCCGCGCACAAACGGATCTAGCAGGAATGATTCAGGATCTTACGGCGGCGAAACATCAAGTAAAACTGCTATTGATGGTGCTTTTGGCCTCAATGCAACCGCCTGTGAGTTTTTCTCCCTTGAGGATCTTCCTCACTATGCCCCCATACGGAACATCTCTACTTAAATACGGATTTATGCCCACATGGACAAATGCGTCGGCAAGTCTAGAGAGGTTTCCTCAACAATATCCACATCCCTTAATGGCGGTGTCTGGGTATCAACCACCCTTCCCTTACCCTTCCTTGAGGAAAGGGGTCCCTTCCTTCTCCTCCTGGATCCAACAACTGATGTATCCCTATTATCATGGACAAGGATCCCAGTCGTCGCTCTGACAGGTTCCTCCGGGAGAGGGGATTTCCCTTTTAACCTCTCAATCACGTCTGTTCGATGGTTAGTGGATACGAAACCACCAAAAGGACTCCCAATGTATGGGGGTGATTCATACCCCAGGGAGTTCATTCAAAATTTCATCAGTCTGATGAATTCTCATGACTTCGATGAACAATTAATATGTAAGCTGCTAGGCAGAAACCTGCGAGGTACAGCTCGAGAGTGATCTAATAAGCTGGCCCCTACATCTTTGCACTCGTACCGAGACTTCAATATGGCGTTACTAGGCTAATACTTCTAAAAATGAAGTTCACATAGACCATGACCAAATTATTCTAAAGCTTCTAGAAAGCGGGCGAAACCACAGAAGAGTTCTATCATAGATATGTGGACAAGAGCATATTAGTCGTGGATAACACTAAGTCTGGAATCATATTGGTGTACATGTCGCAATCTCGACCTATATAAGAAGCTGATGACGAGGATCCCGTTGACACTCCAATAACTCTAGGAGATGGTGAAGGAGCATTAAAAGGTCGCGTAGGCAGCCAAAAGGAAAAGAGATTGTGGGAGAATAACGAGAGGCATGTGAAGCCCAACGACAACTCGGGGAAGAAAATAGTCAAAAATCCAAGGCCTAGTTTTGAAAGATACACCCCCATAGCCCGATCTCAAGTGGATATTTTAAGCATACATTGAGGCTTGTTCTGAGTACCCCCCCCCCCATGAGAGAATCTGTAGCTAGGAAGTCATCTAGCAAATACTGCAATAACCATAAGGATCATGGATATTATTCAGAGAAATTTCACCATCTGAAAATAGAAATCGAGAGGTGCGAAGCCTGAGAAGATCCCCAAAAGGTGAGGAATGAGCATCAACCTTGGTAACCCGCTCGGAGAAATCTTGAAGTAAACGCCAATAATGGTAGGGTTTGAAGGGGCAGACACCGAAAAAAATTGCTCCCCCAAAACCCACCAGAGGGAAATCCTGGTAATATGGGACCCGTACTTAACAGAGTGATCAATGTTATTATGGTATATTAGGATAATGGTCCTTGAACATTATCGTGAAATCTGAGTCCCGATACATCCCGCCAGGAGAGCTACCACACAAACAACTCAAGTTAGAAGAGACCATCTTCTTCTCCAAGGCAGACGTGGTCTCAAACCTACACATCACGTGGATCCCATGGTGATCTCCATTACAATAGACAACTCATACATAAAAAAAAAGTGTTTATTGATGACGGCAGTGGGGTGGAAGTCATGTTCACCGGCTACTTCGACCAGCTAAATATTAGGCGTAACAATTTGAAGAAGTCAGCATCGCCTCTATCGGGTTTCACTGGGAAAACAGTACTCCCTCTTGGGAACTAGGGCTGACATTTTGAGCCAAAATACCATACCAACCAACTTACCAACCGAACCACGTACCATTTGTACCGAATATGTTAGTAACCGATAATGTGGTATGGTAGTACCATACCACACATTTATGATGGTATGATAATGGTATTGAGAAAATATTATCATGGTATTACCAGACCGTACCACACATGTATGATGGTATGATAATGGTATTGAGAAAATATTATCATGGTATTACCCGGCCGTACCACACATGTATCTTTTAAAATATAACTAATATTAAATGAAATGTGAGTAGTTAAGATTTAGTCATTCGTTAATATTATTACAAATAACAATTCAAATTATGTAGTTTGAATTTTATTTCGAATATGGTGGATATTGGTAAAGTTAAAAATATTTTCTTGAATTAGATTTCTTGACATGTAAATTTTTTGTTTACTATAACTTACTTATTATATTTCTTAATTTGATGTTATATTACTTTATTAATATGATTAGAGGATATTTAATTTTCTAAAAGTAAGATTATATAATAGAAAATTTAACTATTTGTAATTTGTTTTATGATAAAAAATCATTATATCTTATACTTGGTGGTATTCGACCATACCATTTACATATACTGATGTGTTGTATGTGAAGGATTTGGTACAATATTGGTTTTTAAAAATAACATACCAACATTGTTGGTATGGTAATGGTATTAACAAAAAGTGATGGTAACCGACTAACTGTACCGAATCCACCCTTAATAGTAATCACGTCAGTCCGGGTAGCAAAGGGGACAATGGAGTAATGATCAAATGTAGTTTTGTGGTCATCGATGCTCCATTTCCTTTTAACGTCATTCTCCGACAACCATGGTTAGGGCAACATAGTCCCCTCACCATCTGATAATGAGATTCCCTACCATTCTAGGGATAGCTTCCATATGAGGGGATCAAACAATGGCAAAAAGTTGCATGTTGATTGCATTGAATGAGGCAAAGAAGGACAAAGAGGTAACCTCAATACACGGGAATGTGAGTTCAGAAGACACTAAACAAATCCCCATTCAATCCGGCATGGTAGCTGTAAGCAAATTGGTCCCTAAAAACATAAATGAAAAGTAGAAGGCTTTATTGGAAAATTACGTTGATGTATTTTCTTGGAGCACGAATAACCTCACAAAAGTGCCAAAACACCTCGTCTTTCATATACTACAAGAAACAACACCTATTAATTCTCCCTTTTTACCTCAATTTTTTACCTTAGGTCAAATAACAAAGTAAAAGTTCTTTTGCCTTGGTTATTTTTTCAAAATAAAAGATATTATTTACCTCGATTTTTGGAACTGAAGTAAGAGGTTTAAAAAACTAAGTAAATGTTCTTACCGAATGGTGTGTGATGTTGCATATGTTGTTTTATAAGAACAACCGACTCGTATTATATGTCATTTTTACCGACATGTAATGCAAGGACTACCGATGTCAATGGTATGTTACACTCTAGAACTTTTAGTGGCTAAACTTGTTTGAAAATGATTGGCGTTGGTCTACAAAAGTATTTTTCAAGAGTTTTTAAAACGATAGTAGAAAATGGTGTAGAATGGTACAATTGAAAATGTTTTTTAAAATCATGCAAAAATCATTGCACATATAGTCAATTATTGTTCAAATAAGGTACTTAAATTATTAGAAAAAAACAATCATAAAAATATCCTTACAGTTAGTACATAAATTTGAATAAGAATTGTTTTAGTTCCAACAAAACAGAAATTGCAATAAACTCATCAACTCGGATTATGATGACCCTTAAGACAATCGGCCCCCAAATTCTATGACCTCCACGAGTAAGGTATCCCTAATACGTAGGCAAATCTCGACAAGGAACTCATAAAAACCCTTTGGGGATAGGCCTTGAATTTCAATTCCCTGAGAAGTTCATGTGCTACTCTCTCCCATAGAACCTCCACACAATTGGGGTTTTTTCATTTGGTAGGATTGGTACAATGTCCATTGGGATAAAATGAATATAAAAAACATTATTATAAAGATGTACGCAATTAAAAACAAATAATATTAATCTAAAATCAAATAATTGCATGCATTTATTTAGCTAGCTAGGCCTTACCAAAGTGAGGTTAGTCCCGAAGTTTTGCTGCTTCAGAGTGCAGCTGAATCAGGGGCTATCTGCATCCATTGTATGGTGTTCAAACTCGAACACAAGAGGCTCTGGGTGTTCCATTGTGTGGAGAAATGCATAAAAATAATAAACTATTAATTATCATCAATTGTGAATATATATATATATATATAAGTAAACACATAAAATAAATGTAACTCATATGTATAGGTATAAATATATGCAAAATTAGTCACTGACTTGGAAAAATGGCCGACTGGAGGATCTTTCACCAGCCATTACTCCTGAATAATATAAGAAAATGATTAGGGTATAATATCCTTGAAACTTGAAGACAGCGGTGTCGATCATGCATCACACGTACATATCCGTCTAAAACAGTGGCATAGCCATCATGTACCCACAACGTCACTCATCAGTCCACTAGATCGATGGATAAACGAGTACAAATTTAAAATTTTAAAACAACTTAAAGGCATGTAAGTGAGGTCGGTAACTTGTTGGTTAAACCGATAATTAAACTGACACTGGTGCGATGTCCCAATCAGAAAAAATACAAAAAAAATATGAATGTACGACGTCGCACTAAAATTGTCACGACCAAAGGTCAACTGATAGGCCACCGACGTTGCATTTAACCCGAGCAGCTACGGAAAAATCGAATAAAACAAAAAAAATCATGCTTGGAAAACAGAAAATGACACAAAATCGTCCAAAAACATACCAAAACCTAGTACCTAGGTTGACATATAGAGAAACTTCACACTATAACTAATCCATAAGAACTAAAAAACCAAAAACATACCAAGAAATACATTCATACACCATATATAGAACAATTTCAAGGAAAACTACAAAAATGAAGGAGCTTGAAAAGTTGAAAAACAATATATTTGACAAGAGAGGAAATGAGGGGGTAAAGGACTGTTGGAATTTGAGAGAAAGTTGAAAATAAATGTTTGAACTGATTATGAGGTGGGCACCACATATATAGATGTTTTGGAACAGCGTCATTTTGAACTTTTGTGAATTTTTCCTCTACATGTGCAACATCGCATGCCCATTAGCCTAGCCGAAGCTGACCAAACTATGACCGACGTCGGCTTACCAAAATTTGGGCCTAAAAATTTCTGCCCGCTAACATAACAAATGAGTCCGCGTTTGACCAAAACGAATAAAAGTTACCTTCATAATAGTTTATAATAAATTAAAAACTACAAATTGAAATTTAAAAATGTTCATGAACATTATTAACATCCACTTAGATCAGAATCTATTATGGTACAACTAGTGAACTTTTTACCTACCTTTTGCATTTAGATCTCTCTAAGAAAATTACATATTCTTAGTTTTATGTGAAATAAAAAGATAATAAAATTCTGTCAATTAATTTTTGAAAAGCGCTAGTACATGGTCTAAAGCAAATTATAGATGATTACATATATATAGGTTAATCTGAAGAACTTTTGGAAGTCTTCTTAAGATCATGACAGTTTCTTTATCACTCTTGGGGATTATCAGTTTGACTGGTAATAACAAAGGTCCCTTCCGAGATGATCAGAATCGATTTTGGCGCAACCGGTGAACTTTTTACCTTTTGCATAGGTCCCTACAAGAAAGTGGGGGAATTTGGAATGCGTAATTGGAGATACCTTTATGTAATTCACATTTTCATGACCATATTGTTCCGAATTGGGTGTCAACGGGTCAATGAAAGGGCCTGAAATCTTCACAGGAGTATTTGATGACACTTTTCAGAAATTACACTATGGCCTATGTTAGCAATGTCTCAATAACTTTTATTGGACCGAAACATGAACCGACCTGATACTGACCTTGGTTACCATGAAAATTATGGCGGGAACCAAAAATTTGAGCTAAAAATTTGTGCCAAAAATCCCCCCAACCCTATTTCATTTTAGTTTTAATCAGCAAACTATACCTATTTTAAATATCCAAAATACTTCCTCCGAACCCAACCCCCAAGATTCTTTCAATTCACACCATTACAAAAATTCAAGTACTTAATCAAATTGCTATTCTCAAACATTCACAAGTACTAGAAGATGGAGCATCTTTGGGTACAAATTAATTGAGGTAATTCCCCATCCATTCCATGTTAATTTTGCAATTTTATAAGTGATTTTGTATATGTTATTTTTCATGGAAGAAATATTGAATATTTTCATGAAGTTTGATTATTGCGTTACGTGTTATATAGTGTATAGTGTATAGTTTTAAATTTGTCAGAGTAGTTCCATGTTTGTTGGTAGTGAGAAAAAAGGCTTAGATTAGGGCTGATTGTGGACAATAAATACATTTTCATAAAATCAAAAATCTGAATGTCCGACGTCGGTCTTAGTTCATTGTCCCTTGTGATATGTTATCGAACAATGACCGACGTCACACATTCAAAGTGTGTGCTTGACAAAATTATGAATATCCGACGTCCGTCTGCAGGGTAGCCTGTGCGACATCGTGGATACAAGTAGCACTCAAGCAGATGAGTTACATTTTTATGGTTAAGATTAATGTCATCTACGTATAACTATATTGAGTGTATTTTATTTGGGTACTGCCCATTTCTAACATAAATTTTGTTTCTTGTGGATTGGTTGTAATAGGACAAAGAGAGTTATTGATGAACTTTCAGCCTGTAGATGGATGAACTTGTCATTTCACTAATTGTTCTGACAGTGTTGATGTCGTACAATGTAGACAATGAGGTTTAATACCAATCATATTTCAATTCCATGTCAACCTTATGTATTTTAATAGTTTGTAATATACTAACATATACTTGTAATATATGTGATAGTTGTGTGGCTTCTACCATGTGATTCCATTATGCATTAATTGAACAACAATTGATTATCGTATGACGTTTAACCATATCACGAGTCATTGAATATTAAATAACATGTAACGGCTAGCGATGAACGATTGTTTGTGTTATCAAATATTAAATATTATAATACTTTACGAGAATCGACGTCTCTTCGATGAACAAGTGAGGTCGCACACACCAATACACCAACGACACGTAACCAACATTGCACATACAAGCATCGGTTTAATATGTGCGATATCAACATTCCAAAACAACATTGTATTAGTCATAAATCTACGTCAGCTGATCTGCACCCCGCGGGGTATTAACTCGTGGGAGAATTAACCCACAACACGTAAGATGCAAAGTTAATATTTATATGTTGGCCCCATATGCTCACCACCAACTACTAGAAAGTAGCTAGTGGTAAGTCTGGGATCATCCACAGAGATGTTAAAATTTGAAAGTTAACTAAACACAACTCACAATCGGGCGTCACTCCAATTGTGTGTCAGGTATAGCTAGTGCTAAAAACATAGAATTTGGGGGTGAGGGATTATCTAACAACTAGTGATCATGCAATTCAAAGAGATTAAACTATATCAAACTAGCCTTGGAGATATTTGCATAACATGACCGATGAATGAATTTGATCCTAGATACTATCGCATATAAGACATATAAACATATCTCATGTTTATGTCACATAGTGTGGGTGATAGTCGGCCATCCCATTGTCTATCACACAAAGGTACATCAGCCCATTTTACCTATCACCATCGCCTCCGTAATTAGGGAAAGTGCGTCGATGAACAAAGGATCTGAGATGCAATCCTCTTTACCCGTAAAACTCACTCCAATGCTAACACACCCCAGCTTAAAGGATCAAGTGCCTAAGCAGTTTCCTTGCAAGTGGTGGCGACCGTTAGACATAAGAGAAAGAAAAATAAATCCCGGGCACTCTACTATGGATGCTTTTCACTAGGCCTATTGAAGTGAAGGAAGTAGTGTTTTTTTATGACTCTAGGGTTGAAATGATGATGGTCACTACATGGCAACCCTAGTTGGTACAAACTGTCATGCATCATCTTACTGGGGTACACCGAGGGTGCCTCGCACCCTCGTTATGGGTGATGCCTCCCCTAAAATAAACATTATTACACAATGAGCCAATCAAGCTAGGCTATAATGATCATAACGGTACTCTCGATCATACATGCATGAACTCACAAAGCCGGTACTCACGAACCTAAAATACGTCTAACCCGACATTCCCAAGGTATATATCTAGCCTAGTATGATAACATATCATATATGAATTACGATGCATCATAGAATGTGTATATAAATAGCATACATCTCACAATAATAATAAGCACAAGTCAAACACGAATATTCATAAACATAAAAGATTGGAAGATTTAAAATCTCACAAAATCGTCACCTAGTCATGAATACAAATAAATTTCCCAAGTAAATAAACTAATCTACTACTAATAAATCCATGGCATTCGTTAGATTAAATGCTATGGATCTAAGAATTAAGAGACGAAAAAAGAAGAAGAACTCTAGAGAGAGAAAATTCTCCTCTTCCTTCCCACCCACCCACAAAAAGTAAAATCTTAAGGACTAAAGGCTCCTTATATAGGAGAAGATAAATGAGCCTCTAAAGGCCCAAGTTTGGAAAAACTCTAGTGAAATCCTAAGGCAAATACTAGTGCCACGTTGGCACGGGCCGTGTAAAATTGCACGGGCCGTGGTAGTCTTCGACCCTTCCAAAACTTGTTTTTCCTTCAACTTGTTTACGCCGCCACGGATGAGCCTATGATCCAATTTGGGAATTCTTATAGGCTATTTTATAGAGCTCGAGAAGACAAATCCAACAGTGCCATCCATGTAGGTTGATTCTTCTCAGATCATTTCCAGAACTCGGTTTAACTCCCGGATTTCAATAATCCACTTCATTGTCTTCCTTCTTCAACCCTTCTATCTTCTACCACGTTTTGACTAGTGGATTTTTAGTCTTCTACCATCCCTGTGAATGATTATCTATAATCTACTACCATTCTTACGAATGACCTTCTAAAATAGTCTAAAGTGCTTACGAGCAATCTACAAATAAAAGCTCACAAAAATAGATCTAGACGCTCGTAGAGGCATAGAATCCATTAGATCTAAAAAAATCTACAAAATGAGGGATTTAGATAAGAAATCCAATAGTGTCCATATAAACCCCTTGCAATGTAAACCTACTTAAAAACCTAACAATCTACCATACAAAAGTTACAAAAAGATATGCTAGATGCATTAGGAAACACATACTTCTAACATCTCATGATCAGCATGCACACGACATGAATGTCTCACAGCGCACGACGTCGGTTAATAGTTCTTACAATGTCGCTCATCACATGTGATGTTGGCCTTAATGAAGTTACAACAATGGTATCCCATCATATGCCTTCTTGTTACGATCGGCGTTGGTCACAATACCAGCCAAATTAGGTAAAAACCCAAGGTAAAAAGTGTACTTTTTACTACAACGGTATTTACCTTGATTTTTTAGGACTAAAAACCGCGGTAAAAAGTCCTGTAGAACTTAGGTAAAATGTTATGTTTCTTGTAGTGATCGGTTGAACATCGTCCCCTTGCTGAAACCAGTGAAACAAAAAAGAAGAATGTTTACCTTGGAAAGGGTGGAGGCAGTCAAACAGGAAGTGCAAAAGCTACTTAGGGCAAAAGTCATCAAGGAGGTTACGTATATTGAATGGTTAGCCAACCCTACAATGGTTCCAAAACATGACATAGCCTGGCGTATGTTCATAGACTTTACTAATCTGAACAGATGTTGACCTTAAGATAGCTACCCACTTCCTCCTATCGATGAACTGGTCGAGGCAATAACAGGTTATCAATTTCTAGCCTTCTTCGATGCACAAAAAGGTACTATCTCTTCTTGATGGCTAATGTGGACAAGAAAAAAACATCATTCATCACGGATATAGGAACATTTTGCTACCAGAAAATGCCCTTTGGCCTCAAGAACGTTGGTGTAAAATATTATAGACTGGTAAAAAAGCTCATCCAAAAATAGATAGGAAGAAATATTGAGATCAAGGTTGCAACCAAGTTATCCAGTTGTTTGATCATTGGCCAACTATGGCATATTTTGTGCACTACTAATTTCTAACTGCTCTTCAAAACAGACTGAATTGCCAATTCGTATCCACTTCTTAACAGTTCTTGCATTTGGAGCATTTCTTAACTATGTAACCACCTGATGTGGCTTAGGCTTCCCAGCTTGATAGTCTGCAATTTTTGTGTCCTATTTTTGATTATTTGGTACAGTAGTGTGTGTGATTCTCATAGGTTATTTTGTACCCCTTAAAGTTATAGACCTCGGTCTAATTCTACTAGGGAAAACACACGTAAGGCCTATCTCAATGCAAAGTCTAATTCATATATATACTACCTACGAAACCCTAATAAAGGAATTGCCTCGTCAAAACCAGCTCGTTAAACACGCATGGGCTAGCCATGTTGCTTTGCCGATAGGCGACCGATCCCAGAAAGGGAAAAACACACTCACCATGATACCCTCTGGTAGACCATGATCTAGTAGATGTGAGCATAACACGCGAGCCATGGTCACACGACCAAAGACACAAAATAAAGATGAACAATAACATTTTGAGGGTAAGTCTCTTCCACCCTCAGAAATACAAAAAGATAACTACACTAATTTGAATGTCCCGAGGAACAACCCCGAGTACCTGCAAGGTACTCGAAGAGGTTGGACACGCCGGGCAAAGTGTAGATTGCCTACTTTACCCCTTCTCTTGATATGGTTTATTACCCTGTTATTTCTCTAATTAAACATATTAGTGTCTTTTTGCTAAAAAGATGAAACCAAAAGGCTGAAATTAAAATATATATATATATATATATTTATTTATTTTGAGGAACAAATGTCAATATTAAAGAATGGGAGGGACTATTAGTTTCTGGGGGATATTGGATAATGCACAGGAACATTATCATGGGAGTAAACATCAATGTATAGAAATGAATCAAAATTAACTCTTTTATCATTATAATCTATGGATAACTGCGCATGAAAATCTCAGGGGGAATAATGATCGATAAAACTCAGATACCGTGCCACCAGATTAACCTGAAAGCGTCATTTACACATTCGGTTAATCAGGCCAGATTAAACTAAAAGCAGGATTTACACAATTGTACATAGAAAAATATCCTAAACAAAACCATATCACTGTTTCTGCTAGAGCTAGGGCAAGGGCTCAATGGTCAGGGCTCTGCAACTACCCGACTGACAAATGTCCTAAGTTAACAAAATATATACGAATGCTACCACTTGAACAAATGAAAACTGTTGCTACTTTCCAGAACTTGCTCATCGGTGGAATCAGACCCACTTTCCACTGTTCCATCAGAGGCCTCATCTGGGACAATTTGCATCCTGTCAGCGCTATTGAGAACCCAGTCAGTAAATTCTGGAGAAGATGTCAGTTCGGCTACAGCTTGACGTGTACACTCTTTTGTAAGATATTCCCACTCTTCTTTGGTATACTTCTTCTTATCAGGAGTCTTGTGAAATGTAGAATAAAAGTCATGCATGTTTCTTGTTGACCTGCAGGTGGATTGCAAATGATAATCCTGCTGGCGCCTCTTTACTCTTCTTGAAGGTGAGACTAAACCTGAAATGGGACATAGAAACATCACAATGCAACTAAAATGCCATACAAAATGCTTCAGTTATTGGAAAAGACAAACATGTGCTGTGCAAAATGAAAATCAGGAGAAAAAAGCTCCAGGGTACAATGGAAACCACAAGCAAGCAAGCATATGAGCAAAACAGCATGCTAACCACATTGCTAATGCAGCCTGAATTTATTGACATCTGAATGTGTCACTTTGTAATCAGAAATATGGACCGGAAAAAGCAGATGTGTTCTACTACAACATTACATTAGATTGAACAGCACTGTATCATCCAATTCAAAATATAACTGCAAATGTTAAGCTATTAACACAAGCTTGTGACACATCCAAGGGATGGGCCCATCTTTAAAACTTATTGATGTTATCTGCAGCTTGAACATCATGATGAGAGCAGATAAGATAAATCTTCTACAAGGAAAGAGCTCAAATTTTAAGCTTTCTGGGGTGATGTAAAAGTTTTGTAGGAGTTCATCACAAACTTGCATATCTGTCGATCCAAATGTTATTCAACGCCCCAACTAAAACATCCATCACATTATTTCACAAAGATTTAAAATTATGGCAGCATAAAGAGAAATACATCGTTTTACTGTTTAAAACACAATATTATTCATTGAAACATATATTTATCATTGTCCCAGATGTTAGGTACACTTGGATCTGAAGATTTATTAGTTACAGATATTGTGGTCCTTCTACTAAGCTACTCCTCCGTCCCAGAGAAATTGGCACATTTTGACTTTTGAACGTCAATTGAATCAATTTTCAACAATTAATATCTTTATTTATGTGTATAAAAAAATTCAGAAAACAAAAACAATTTTAAAATACATGTTATGATGAATCCAACAACATATAACATGATAATAGTCTTATGCATATAATAATAGAATTTAATAGTCGAAGTTGGCTTAGTTTGACTTTCAAAGGCCAAATGTGCCAATTTTATGGTACGGAGGAAACATACCGAATAAGTAAAAATTATACCTTTTACAGGAGACTCGGGAGATGACTTTTTCATGTTATCCCAAATGGTACCTCGATGATCCTTCTTCCACGGCCTGGTGTAAAATTCAGCATGCTTGTGTTTCACATTTGCTTCTTCAGTGCTACATGGCCAAAAATTTCCACTTTGAGTATATAGTAGCTCCCTGCAGCATACAGAAAGGAGATAAGAGGGAAAATAAGCTTGTTTCGCTTCTTGTATTTTGTTTGATCTTATAGCACAATAACTCGAATTTAAACAAAATTTATCAAAGAAGACAAGTTAAGAGCATAAATAGTCCTCATGTTTCATCACTTTTGATCATTAAGCTTTCTTGTGCAAAAAATAGAAACTGAACCCAGGCTTCAACGTCCTACAAACAAGATCGATTAACAAGAGCAATAATCATTGCCCCATTTCCAATCCATCCCAAGCAAGGATGATGGTCTTCTTGTGTTTCTCTTCACCATCCATCCAACTCACAAAATCTAATTTTGCAACACATTTATTTAAATATAAGAAGAAGATACAGTACAATAACCAATCCATTAAGAAGAACAGAAACTCATCATAATGTTCTATTTTCCCCTTGAAAAACACATACGTGATTGTTGAAGTTGTTTTAAGTTAAAGATGGAACAATACAAGTGTGCGTGACATGCAAAACTCATCAAACAAATTTTGCAAATTCGATCAAAGGCAATCAAAGTTCAACAGAAAGCCACCTAAAATATAATTTGCAGAAAGCATCGAACTAAACAAATAATTTAATTTAATACTTACTCTGCATCATGCCACCTCATTGAGGTGAAAATTAAGTAACATATCAAACAACAACATAGCATCAAAATTGCCAACGGAATATCAAGCGTGCTCTGCAATAATAATAAACAAAAAGATTAGTAGCAATAGGCTTGTTCAAAACAAAATGCAATAACTTAATATGTGTGATTTGGACAATGTCTCCTACAATAACTCTACAAGTAGTCTCAGGCTTTGTTCTCTTTTGTCCCCTTCATTTTTTTTACTTGGTATGTACTCCCTCCATCCCAGAGAAATTGACACAATTGCTTTTGGATCGGTATTTTGTGCAAGATGAGGTGGAAGTGTTGATGGGAAATAAAGGAAGGGTATTTTGGTAATAGAAGAGTTGACTAGTATATTTATTCAACTTTTTGAGGGATAATATAGTAAATGTACAAGCTCATTTATTGCCACCATAGGTAAGAATTGAATTGTGCCAATTTTTGTGGGACGGACGAAAATAGAAATTGTGCCAATTTCTCTGAGACGGAATGAGTATAATACTACTATTTTATATTTCCATATACTTTTCAGAATTTTAAATACACTTTTTTTACAATTCCAATACAATTCTTGTTTTTAAATTAATTTTTTTCAAATGTCATGAGAAAAACAACTTGGAGTAAACAAAGCTTAAAATCCTCCAAAATGTCATACACCTGCTTACCTAACAACACATGTGCTATTAGTGTTTGCATCAACAAACTTAATAATATAAGCACCATATTTTGTTTTTTAATAAATAAGAAATCACTACATGCAAACTGGTAGACTTTAGTTGCTTTGCAAGTGTGGATTGCTCAACCTCCTCCCAAAGTCAATGATTTCCATGGAAGGTGGAGGTAAGACTGAACAATTAGAAGAAGAAGAAAATTATATGTACCCGAAGGCTGCCAATATAAACATTCAAGTATGTTAGACAGCTGTTTGGCACCACTATTTGTTTGTCAGCAAAATAGCACATTTGAGCTTCTTCCCAAATAATGATAGTAGAGTAGCATGCTTACAAATGTTGTAGAGTAGCGAAAGGTATACGATATATAACAAATCCTTTGCAAAGATACAAACAGTATAGGTAATTTCAAATTAACAGGAAAACGGGTTATATCAGTATGAATATATATATATATATATATGCAAAAGGCATGAGCATACACACACGTCAGTAATTATTTTCAAGAAGTTCCAAACCTGGAAAATTAATGCAGCTGCAACTGTTCTTATGGCCCACTTCACGAATTGAGAGACACCAACATCAACACTTCCATCCTCTGCAATGACAAATTTACGAACAAGCCAATATCCAAGCCCAGCTCCCGCAATGACAATTCCAACAAATAGAAAAACAGAGACCTGAAACATATTAAAGGAAAATCAGAATACATATTTTTTCCAACAGCAAACAGCACACAGATCAACAGCGACAGAAGACTTCTAAACCTATATAATTAAATAATTGTGCTTTCAGAATCAGCTAGATCAACTCAAGTATGGGCACAGTTTGAAGCAACCTACGAGTACAGAAAGGAGAGCCGATTTAAATGAACACTCATATAGTCCTTCAGATATCTATTAAAGCTATGTAGTAACACTAAGGAACACCCATAAAATTCACGACTTCTTCTACTTTGATCAGATTAGCTCACCTCAGACAGTATTGTCGTTAAAATCAAAGAAAAAAAAAGTTCTTCCTTTGAAACATATGACTAACCAAGAAGTTGACCTGATCTGCCCATCAACTTTATATGTTTTAACATTTTGACATAACCCCAAGAAACCATAGGTGTATATACCCTCGACCTTGATATTAGGAATCTATGGATGAAGCAATACGTCAGCACCTTGACTAAATGATATCTTATGTTGTTCTTTTTGTTTTCATCAGCACCTTAGTAAAGTATAGAGAGCAAAGATGCACATAAACTGAAGCTATGCATAAAAATGCCTTGGTGTAAAACGACACACGGGAAGAAGAAATAGACCACTTACAGGATTGTGCATCTCCTCACTAAGCCCAAAACTGACCAGTATGGAATTGACCATCATTGAGAAGTACCTAACCAGAAATGATCCTGCTCCAAGCTGAAACATGGGCAGAATAATTTTAAGACCAAAAACAATTGAGGTTGACTATACTAAGAAAAACAAAGAATCAACAGAAAAATACTTACCACTGAACCGTATATTGTGAGGTAAAAGATATTTTTCCTTCCAGCCGGCAATAATTTCATTCCCTGCATCCATTGTGAAATCGGGGAAGTTGGAACTTTATTCACACTGAGATAATATGAAGAAGTTCAAAACTGATCAAGATACCCCCAGGATGCATAATTTCACATAATAAAGTTCATCTCCGACCTTAAAACTGGTTGAAAGAAATTTCCTTCGGGACAATGATCATTGGGTATCTCTATGTTCTACCAGGGTGAGATAGTCTAAGAATCTTAGCCTAACAATTAACCAGTGTCAAATGTTATTGGTCTTGCAATGTGAAGTCTCTTGGTGATACAATTTCAAAATAGACAAATTATAGTGGATCTACTATTTATTGGGGGCATGAACACTTCAGCGTCATCAAGTATTAGCCATTTCTTCCATATTACAGATATTTGATCAACAATACAGCTCTCCAGGTCCAATTGCAGGTAACATAAGATACAATCTGTTAAAATTTAGTGGGATGACCAACGCA
Organism: Rubia balearica; assembly: GCA_032355405.1. Classification (NCBI taxonomy): domain Eukaryota; kingdom Viridiplantae; phylum Streptophyta; class Magnoliopsida; order Gentianales; family Rubiaceae; genus Rubia; species Rubia balearica. The sequence goes on from JAULKJ010000001.1 coordinate 11,476,655, forward strand.
CACCAGTACCAAGTCTATATCCTCACTGATTTCACATCCCACCTAAGAAAATGTAAACTGAGTATGAAATTGGTTCCCAAGAGCCCTCTTATTACAGATTGTCAGATTCTTTCAACTGAAATTCATTATTATCTATTACCCAACACTCATGTTGGCTGTGTTCAGTTACCCATTTCTTTTGTTCAGCCAATGATAAACCAATCGAACTGTTTAACAAGCTTTACCACAATCATTCTACCACCCGGTTACTGCCACTAATAAAATTTGAGATCAAGTAAAACATTAGATTAGATTGCACTCTCAACTATCTCAATATGAGTTAAGTTAACTATAATACATTCACTTTCTTACACACTTTTCATATAAGTAATGTGATTACCTTCAGTTTCTAACAGCTGACGTAAGAAATTCAACAGTTCAGTAATATTGAAATTAATCTTATATGACTTTAATTGTAAATTTTATATGACCCATATGACCTTTCTCATGCTAAAGTTATGACTTTAATTGTAAATCATAGTTGAGTGGCTTATCATCAATTTAGAAATTGTAAAAAAAATTAAAAAAAGATAGTGGAGAACATACAGCAACAAAATTACCATGTATTCGTCCTAAAACAAAATGCAACAGTAAATTAAACCAAACCATAGCAAGGAAATATCTTGTTCAAACTGAAGGTAAACTAGATTACTTAATTACCACAGATATAATCTATTCAACTGAATTACCATTTACCTGGAATAGGAGGATTAACACCACAAGGCATACTCCTATAGCCATTGAACTACTATAGTAAAATGGAACCCAATTGCTAACAACTGGTGCCAAAAACAACAATATAGCACCCAAAGCCAACATCGCTAACCGCCATCCCTGAAAATCTGTTGCACAGAGAAAGCAATAAAAGGTTAATGACAAGGGGGGAGAGAGACACAGAGAGAGAGAGAGAGAGATTTTCCCACCTTCTTCAACTGTGATGGTTACGGAGCCAGAAAGACCCGGGTCAAATTTAACATCAACGTATCTATCACCATATGGCGACCCATTAGATATCAATACTCCCTTGTGTAGATTTTTCCAATCGTCTTTCTGACACTGGCATAATTCAAGTGAAGAATTCCTGCAAAATGGATTCATCAGGTCATTCACAAAAACAAAATCCTGCATTCAATTCAAAACCAAGCCAAACATTTATCACGTACCTGTGAAAGCAAATTTGAATCTTACTATGCAATTTTTCAGGCATAGCTACAGAAGGGACCACCATCACTCGGTATGCAGAAGCATACTTCACCAATTTTATTCTTGAGATACCCGCAACTTGAACTCGCTCGCATAATGCTGCTCCTTTAATGAGTCCTTGCACAACCGAAGTCCTGGGGGTAACATCTACAGCTGGGTTTTCCACATCAATGCCTACAAGTATCTTATGCAAGTAAGTACAAAGACTGCAACCATAACTGCTAGTTCATGCATTCATGTCGAAAAGCCAATCAGTGGATTTTTCAACTCGAAAATCAAAATAAAATCCGAACCCTGAGTAAACAAATTCCTGTAAAACATCAAATTAAGTACAAAATACCAACACAAATTCCAAGTAATTAAATAGAGCGGGAAAAAATGGATGCAGTAGAAGGGAGTGCACCTTTAAGAGCGAGAGCAGCGGGGATGCATGAGAGGAAACAGTAGAGAGAAGAGAGGAAAACAAAGGTGGTAACCCTGCCCATTCTCTCGTCCCCGACGACTCCGCCAAGGGTTTGCGAACAACCCCGAGCAAGGGTGGAGTAATCGAACCTATATGCGAAATTAAATTAAACTTTTATCCTTTTTTTTTTTTGCTATTTCCTGTGTTTAAAATAAAATATGAGCTTCCTCAAATCGGCCAGCGTCTTGTAACCAGATTCCTGATTCCGAGAGAGAGAGAGAGAATGAAGACGTGTAGCGTACAAATTTTACTAGTACTAGCTTACGCGGCAACCTATCCATAAATTTTCTTTCGAAAAAAAAGAAAAAAAAGTGTTCAACTCCTTCGTATCCATAGAAATTAACACAATTACTTTTAGATCGATATTTTATACAACATGAAGTGAAAGTGTTAGATGAGAAATGGTATTTTATACAAGATGAGGTGAAAGTGTTAGATGTGAAATATATTTTGATAATGGAAGACTTGACTAATAGATTTAATCAACCTCTTGAGAGATAATATACTAAATGTATAGACTAATTTTTTGTCACTTTAGATAAGAATTTAATTGTACCAATTTCTGTGGGATGGACGAAAATAGAAATTGTGCCAATTTTATTGGGCGGAGGGAGTATAAAACTATTTCACCGTTATTTAGTGGTCTCATGACGGACGACCTATTAATAAGTTTATGAACTATACACTACATTTGTTAAATTACATTTTACTAAATTTTAAAAAAATTAAACTGATATTATATAATTTTATATTCACATTCAAATACACATTATTACTTGTTTTAATTTTTAAAATACAATATTTAAATTTTATTAAAAATACAGTGGATCACTAGTGGAGAATGGCATATTAAAGGTAGAGTTCAAAGGCGATTCTGCTAAATTTCCCAGGAACCTCCTTCTAGGACAGGTTCCGAGCTCGGAACTTCTTGTTTCTGGGCACTGGAAAAATTCAAAGGCGGTTCCAGTTCTTTGGAAGGCGATTTTGAACGAACCGTCTTCTATTGATATGAATCCAAGGCGGTTCACTAAATAACCGCCTTTGATTGTTTTATAATTGAAGGCGGTTATGCAAAAGTGATTTCTAATGTGATAGGTTTCAAACTCGGAACTGAGATACGACTATGGTTCCGACTATGGAACCTTTATGAATGAGCGTTGTTGAAAGGACGAGCATTGTTACGAATTTGTAACGTCCTCTTATCATTGTCCCAAACTCGTAACCTTTTCTGGAAATTTGATCATCACTCCTTGCTTCCCTCAAATAACGTAAGAAGTCGGAACCTAGGTTCCAGACTCGTAACAGGCATTTTGTGGTTTCCTAATGGAGGTCATATTCTATTACGAGGTTGAAACTAGTTTAGGGGGAAAAAAGGTAAAGGAGAAGATAATCAGTTTGGTTGCTGAAAATGAATAAGAAGTCGGAACTTAAGTTCTGATATCGTAAAATATACTTTCATAGTTTCATAATGTTCCTCAAGTGGTCTTCGGAGTTCATAACTAATAGTTGGAAAAAATAGATTAAAGACATAGAGAGTTGAAGTTGACCAATTCGGTTCCTGAAAATGAAAATGAGGTCGAAACTTATGTTTCAGACTCGTAACAGATATTATTGTTGTTGTTTCATTATGTGTCTCAGAACGTATTTTGAGCTCGTAACTCATATTTGAGGAAAAGAGATTAAAGACAAGGTGAGTTGAAGATGATCAGTTTGGTTCTCAAAAATGCAAAAGAGATCGTAACTCATGTTTCGAGATCATAACAGTTGACATTCGTTTTTATAGCATAACTTATTAACACTAGGTTTCGAGTTTTGAACATATTCTGGGAAGCCATTTGTAAAGGAAAGAATGATTTCCACTATTAGAACCTACTCGTGAAGTATGGTAATTTTATCAGATGTTGCCTTCAGCTCTATTGACAAATTTATGACCTAAAATAAATAGATTATGAGAGACTTGAATACGTTTTGAAGAACAATATCTAAACCAAATAGAATAAGTGAGTTCACGTTCATTCAAACAATTAACGCCAAATATCCTAGATAGAAGGTTGTCAAACACCAAACTATTACAATCAAACAAAATGTTTCACAATCCATCAACAATCAACTTAACATTTCTTCAATTTCAGAGTCACTCTTCTCAGGGTCAGCATCTCCGTCCTCAACGGGTTTAGTCTCCATCTCATCTTCCTCTGAACAGTCGGGCTTGAAATTAAGCATACTATCATCGTCGCTAAGCACAATATGGAGTCCGGTTGATTTGATGAATTTGCATGCCTGACTTCTGTCGCAACTAGCTCTGCATTGGCGGCATTGACTTTAGTTCGAATAGATGACATGTACCCTTTGAAGGTACTCATCCACGAACCTCGGTTACCTGAAAAATATAACAAACCATTGTCAAAAACATATTAAGAGACCTTTAAAAATGGAATATATTTAAAATTGAAAAACTGTCAATACTCACGAGATGAAGATGTCTCATCCATCTCCATCGAGGCTTCCTTCCCTCTCTTTGCTGCCCTGACGGATGCCCTGGGAATTACGCAATAGAAATATACACTCATTCAAGCACAAATTCTTGTGGTCTAACCAGGCCCTATCATAGTATCTAACCGCAATGGTTTGTTGATAGGCACAACCTTCCACTTCTTGATCAACGCCGTGATCAAGCCACCATATGGAAGATCTTTCTTCTCACATGCCGTAACCTTAAACATATACATTAAAATCGTATAGCTCGGGTTAAAATTCACAACCTCCATCACGTAGTAGAACAACGTGAGGTTTCCTATTGTAGGCTCACATGCATGACTCCCCGACGGTAGCACATTTTGACAAATCTACTCATTAACCAATCTATCCTCAGCAAACAACACCCCCACATTGTAGCTCTCTGCCTTCCCCGGTCTCGATCCCGACCTAGTGAAATATTTGTTAGGCATAGCCACCGGGCACAACGGGGTTACCTCTGTAACCCCGTGCCAGTTATGTACATGATAGGCTTCAAGTTACTAGAATCAGTATACTTGCAACCTAGGGCATCATTTACGGAATACTTTGTGATGGGTATTGTCACACTGTTTACGATTTCCTGGTCCTTATTACTGCCACACTTTCCTAAATTAGCATAAAATTGTAGGACCTCATCATAATGGACGGGTTCTTCTAAGAGGAGTAACTTATTAAAACCCGATGGCTCAAATTTCCTAAGCAAATGCCCTAGACCTAGTGGCACGACATCCGATGCACATAACTTTTGGGTAAGTACATTTTCTGTGATTGAATGCCACATACCTTTGCTCGGAACCCTTATTGAAGAATCTTTATGGGGGTTTTGCTTGTTCCAGAGTTGGTTGTTGACTACTCGTTGAAGCATTCCCACGTCTGCCGCCGGTTTTATCGCCACAATATCTAGGACCCATTGGCTGGCTAAGAAGAGTCAAGTCATTTCCTGTAAGAATGATTTCGTCCACATACACAAGGAGATACAGTAACGATGACCCTTTCGGAAGAACAAATAAAGAAGTGTCGGCTGAGCTGCACTGAAAACCAAGCTGGAGCAAATAAGTGCTAAAACGTTGGAACCATGCCCGAGGGGCCTGCTTAAGACCATAAATAGTCTTTCGCAAGCGACAAACATAATCAGGATGAACAGGGTCCTGATATCCAACGGGTTGTTTCATATAGACCGGAGTATCAAGAATGCCATTAAGAAAAGTGTTCTTGACATCAAACTGATGAAGTCGTCAGGAACGCATCGTGGCAATAGCGAGAATCATCCGAACAATGGATGCTTTGACCATAGGACTGAAAGTGTGGTCAAAGTAAAAACCCAAAATCTATGAAAAACCCTTAGCCAAAAGTCTAGCTTTGTGATGATCGAGAGTGTCATCCAGTCGATACTTGAGTCTATAGACCAATTTGGAGACATCAATATTATCATTCAAAGGTTGAGGCACTAAGTCCCAAGTGTACCTGCCACAAAGAGCTTCCATCTCGTCATCCATGGTAGAAACCCAAGCCAGATCCTAAAGAGCAGTTCGATAATCCATGGACTCAGACTAAGCAGGGAGAGTAGCAGTAAGACCATGAGCGATAATGACAGAATAATAATTGCGCTGAATAGCACCAGTAGCCGACCTAGTAGTAATCTGATGAGTGTAAGGCCTAGGTGGAGAGACTGTAGGAGCAGTCGCGACTGATAAAGTGGCCGGTGAAGGGGCCGGTGAACTGGGTGGGCTGCTCGGAGAACCAGGTGAGCTGGTGAATGGCGAGATAGGTAAAGCAGGATGCATCGTAGCGGCCACTGGATGCTCTAATTCTGCAGAGTAGATAGAACATAGTGTCATAGTCGGTGAGGATGATAACATCGATGAGCCAGGAGGGCTGGCAACCGAAGTGACAAGCCGAGCTGGAAGAGACGCCATAGTTAAAGAAGTAGGGATATGAGTTGTTGTAACAGTGGGATCCACAAAAGTAGACACATC
>JAULKJ010000001.1:11514919-11528264 GCA_032355405.1 Rubia balearica
AAAAGAGTAAAATGTTGACCTCCTAAAAATATGAAAATAGAAAAATAATAATAAATGATGTTTTTGACCTCTTATCAGGTACTTTTTTGAATATTTTACACCAGTATTTTCCATGCTTGCACCGGTACATATGTCGGTGCTAGGTACGTTGCAAAAAATTAGGTTGAATATGAATGTTTATACACTGGTATTATGATGAATTTACCGGCGTAATTCTGATCACAATAAATATTAACAATTTCAGCTTCAAAACAGTACAATATTAACATTCAAAGGCTGCAACTATCTACCCCCCTCAAGGAATTCTCACGGAGGTCCGAAAATTTCCCAACAACAAAGCTTACAGAATAACGTAAGTCACATATGCTTTAAACATATGCTTAAATTTCCTTTGTAGTTTCATATCCATGAATAAATGGTTTCATATGATGAATAATTTGGGTCACATCCAAGGTGTTTGATAAAATGCCTGAATGGCTTTTTTAGGAAATGGACCCTAAATCCAATTTGAAAAGGACACGCCATGCATCCTCTCCTTCTCAGCCACTTGTGTCGATGCAGAAATACCCGGATGGTACTTTTGTGTCCATTGAGGCTAGGTTCGTACATGAATCATACAAAGGATGCCGACATCAACCAGAGAGAGAAATATAGGCCTCTTCCATCCCTACAAACAATTCAAAGTCTTTGGTGGGAAAATTTTTCTGAGACTTCATCCGCTTTCAACCTCAACATCGTGAGTGAGTTCTGTGCAAACCTGAAATGTGTATCGACACTGAAAGACGTATACTGTAGAGGAAAACTTGTACCTCTCGCATCTGAAGCTATAAATGAGTTGTTCGGGTTGCCCAATGTTCCAAGCAATGAGGATGAGTTCCTTGTAATCCATACTCACGTGGGGGATTCCTACTACTATTTACAAGATACGGTTGGCAGGAAGATTGTTGATACAGTAACTAGGGTAGGAACTGACGTAGATGAGTTCGTCAAACCTGGGTGGACTAAGATTCCAAAGAGCTCTGAACCAAGAAATGAATGAATGGTATCTCTTTGTGGCTTCCAGAATAAGTCATGTTACGGTTAACATAGAAGTCCACAAACACATGATCACCCACTTGTACGTAATAAAGAAGAAACTTTGATGGAATCTTGGTGATAATATCGTGAACCTTTAGAGGGAAGAACGGGATAAGACAGGGTTATACGATTTCTGCAGAATCATCTTGTCCCTCTGTTCTAGAGTGGGAGTCACCCCCCGTCCTCACGATGTTTACGACCAACCAATGGGTAATATTTGTGTGGATTATTTCTACAAACAACCGGCTAATATAGTAGTCCATTCCCTTGAATCCAGAGTCATCGCCTTAGAGGTGGGTGTATAGAATTTCCTCTAGGAATCCAAGTATCAGAGATTCTAGCTCACCCACATGGAGAAAGATTTTACCTATCAATTTCTGGAAGCGGTGGCAGCCGTTGGAGAATTTCCAAAACCACAAATGCGATGGGCAGGACATGGGTGTGGGTATAAGTACCAGTGATGGGGATGAAACAGTGGAGCATGATGATGTGGAACCATTTTCTTGCTACCTGTAAAACCTTGAATTCCGAACCACTCTGGTATTTTGATTAACTTAGACTATGTGAAACTTGCTAACTTTTTATAAATTAATTTGTTCGATGATAATGATGGAATTAAGTAATTATAATGCTTGCTTTTTATGTTACAAAAAATGGGAAATGTTCGATTTTGTTGAGTAAAATTACAGTACAAACACACAAATTATCTCTAACACAAATAGCAGCACTTCAACATAGGTCATCACCGTGTATGATATCTTCTTTATATGATCCATATGGTTGGAATAAAAAAAATTTGTACAAATTGGAGGTATGGAGGTTAGCTTAATAAATTTTTGGGCCATAGTGCAATTCTTGGTAAACTTTGGTAAACAATCAGTGTTGATATTTCACTTCATTCCGTACACCCCATGTGGGCAGAAATGCACAGTAATGATCTTGTTCTCTTGAATTGCATTTTAGTGCGGCTAATTTATAATTTTGACGATTACAAGATTCTTGGAGGGACTAAAGTGCAAAAAGTAAAATGTTTACTCATACATTGAAATACAAATTTGCTTGAACCGGATGGATCTCCAGACCACCAGGATGTAATTATAAATTACAAGCTTCAAAAAATTAATGGGTTGGGGTCCTTAAGTAATGTTGGATGATCATTGAATTCCACATTGTGACTTTGAAGAAAACCATTACTGGTTACCCTAAAACATGTACTAGCGCTTTTGGAGAATTTATCACCGGGGCACAAATATTTTCTAAGAAATATTTAAATCTAGAATATTAAATTTGGTATTTTTATACTTGCATAAAGTACCAGTAACGCAAATCCATTTTGGAGGACCTAATTTTAAGAAACGAAGATCAACAAGTTGTACTGTCGTAATAACCATGACGGTCCAATTATTAAAATATTAGGGTATATTATTAAGTCCAATTGGGATCCATTGAATAGTGGTTGAAGGATTGAATGTAAATGTTTGGGATCATAGTGAAAATTTTAGTAAATATATGAATCCATATTGAATTTATGTTTTGGGCCTAGTGGTTCAATCAAATTAGGTTTGAAGTCTAATAAATGAAATAAACCACTAATTTGTCATGTTCGAGTGTCAAAAAAAGTATGGGGTGTAAATGTAAAAATCACAGAAGTTGGTGTAGGCAAGGAAAACATTTGTACACTGGTAATATCTTTGAAAAATTCCGGTGTAAATGTCAAAAATTTTGGTGGTCAAATTTCAAAAATTAAAAATTTTGTTTTGAAAAAATGCGGGAAAATTTTACACCGGTGATTTCATATACACACCGGTCATAACTACTGGTGCTAGATACTTAGACAAAAATTCCTCAACTTGCTCTTGGGTTACACGCATTTTGTTAATAAATGATTTAAAGCAGTCGCTTGCAGCTGCTTCACATTATTTCTGCATTGGTAATTTTATTAATTTGCACCGGATACTTAGCTAAAAAAACTTCAATTATTCCTACACCGGTAATTTTTTGAACATTTGCACCGATACATGTAATGTTGCCGGGTACTTAGAATTTTTTTTAAACGAATGCTCACGGGTTACTGAAAAAATGAATTAAAGCAGTGGTACGCATCTGCTTTTACAAGATCATGTACACCGGAATATTATCATTTGCACCAGTTTTTTACCGGTGCTAGGTCCTTAAAAACTTTTCAAGTAAAAAAAGTCAGTTCCGTCGTTCACAAACTGCCATCTCTTATCAACACACCCCTTACCATTTCAATCCTCCCTTCAACTTCCATCAAATTGAACTACCATAACTCCTCATCAATTACCATAACCTCCTCATCATAAATATTCATCATCCACACTATCTATCCTTTGCAATAAAAGTAGAAGAGTATGCAAACGACTTGTCCATGGCAGGTGGAAAATTTGGTGAGGGAATCGACAAGTTCGAGATTAAAAGTTGATATAGAAAGTGTGGAACTGCGACGTGTAAATCCGTCATGCTTACAAAGGAGAACAATCTCGTGCCTGTTGCTATTCAGTTCCACGAGAAAGAGGTGGTTTGCATGAAAAATTGGACAGCGTGGAAGGCTTACGAGAATTACGTATTTTGATACCGCATCAAATTTAGAACGTGTGATCAGTGGAGCGATGTCCCGGACAATGTAAAGGAAGTGTCGTTGAAGGATGTATTGGTAAGCTCTTTGATTAATTTTTGGGCCTACGCTTATATATTTCTTCCGTAATGAACACATGATTAATGTCTCCCTGTGCATATATTTCAAAACAGGAAAACTTCAGTATTGAAAACAAATTGACCGAAGTTCAATTGCAAATGTTGAAGAAATATGTGTACAAGTAAGCAAGAGACCAACATAGGAACTGGAAGACAAATGTTGCAAACAAATACATACATGACGTGGATAGTGGACTCAACAAATCGAAGGTCAAACCATGGCAGAAGTATAAATGGATGGATGAGGAGGAGTGGAATTCGTTTGAGAGAAGGCGCTTAACAGAGGAATTCCAGGTATTATAAACTAAAATTTACAATAGGAAACTGTTGCTACCATCTATTGGATTATTGTCTTTATTAATCAATTTGAAGGCAACCTAATCCTCCCCCCTTAGGCGATTAGGAAAAAGGAAACTGAACAAGCTTCGTATAAGGAGTACACAAACCACATTGGGATGAAAGGGAATCGAGATGTCATAGAGAAAATTTTTGAGTAGCTTAAGGAAAATGAGAGGAAGAAGCTATCCGATCAGGGATTCACTGAGGAGTAGATTGAGCAGAAACTGGGGAATAAGGAATTCAAGCCGATTATATCGCTTGTTTATCTGGAGTCCAACAAGGATAACAATGAGAAGTACACCTCTAAAGAGGTTCAGAGAATTGCTGCAGACGTCGTAAGTTATTTCAATTGCTTGGACTTTAAAAAAATCTAACACTTGTTTCTCCAATTTTCATTAATAAGTTTGCATTTCATTTATGACACAGTTGAGAATGAACAAGGAGAATGAATGAGAGACATTGATATTGTAGCCGGGTGAGGATATTCTCATAAAGGCTACAAATAAGAAGGATCTCCCGGGTAGGTGCGGGGGAACTCGGGCTGGTCTACCCACACTGGTGGCTGTTTCTCATCTCACCCGTAGTAAGTGCGGTAGCAGTTCCTTGAGCAAGCAAAAACCATAGAAGAGAGCCACAAATGATCAACCGGTCAAGAACCATGGTATCATACCGAGTAGCTAGTCAAGGGCTTCGCAGCTGCAGATGCTGTACAAATCCTAGTTGGCCTTGATGATCCAAAGAAGTTCATCGAAAAGTCCATGGAGAACTTTGTTCCAGGTGCGTCAAAGTCAGGATGAGAGCCCAGTGATGGAAAAGGTGATGAGGAGGTATACCTACATAAATAAATCTACTTTCTTCTTAATAAGTTTTACATCTTCAAATCTTAAATATAAGAGTTAATATTTTTCGCAACTATCTAACTTACAGGATGGAGAATATGTTACTTTTTATGTAAAAGACATTATCGGTAAGAAGCACATGGGTTGCGATAAATCCTTGTCGTCAGCATAGACAACAAGGTGGTGTGGCTCGCATTAGAGTTTGCAAGCCAATATACCATCTTAGGGCCTGATTGCCCTCAGTCGACCACCAGTTCGACAATGTTGGAAGCATTGGATAGAGTAGTCAATTGGCCTGTATCTTTTATAGGCATGGGAAACGAGCAACCTAGTGAGAATGGTCTGGAAGATGGTTACAATGAATTGGGCAACGACGATGCGGAGATTCAAATTCTCACCTATACTGAGGTACATTCGTGTTACACCTTCAATATCATTTTCAAAACAAATACAATGACACGTGTTGTTGCCAAAAAATGTTAATAATGAATTCTTGGAACAGGGTAAAACATGTACATCTTCCGGCAGGCGATCTCACTCAAACACCAATTACAGACCGTCATCGAGACTAAACTTTTGCAAAAGGCCACCAAAACAAGTCCTTCTCCATACCACACCCAATTGATTTTCATGACCTATCTTAAAAAAATTTACTTACTTCTAAGTGCATTTGTTGTAAATTCACCCCCTCTCCCAGATTCATAACAAGCGAAACTTGAAGGATTTCTAGCTGATGGAGAGATTAATCATCGATTGCTATACGACATCGACAAGAGGTCGAACAAAATTTTAACAATAACACAATGACAATAACAGATGCTGAGTTTTACATTGTGCCCTTCATCAGAATGTAAGGCCTTTTCCCGGGTTTACCAATTACGTTTCTAACCTCTTCCATTTCATTACTTTATTTTATTTTCTTTTTCCCGCAGCGATCATTGGTACCTCTTCATTATCCATCCTAGCACGGATGAGGTTTTTACACTAGGCACACTATCAGAGGGTATAAAACCAACCAACTTGATCGAGAATAGGGTGATTTCTAGGTATTACAATAAATAAAATTGATAATACATTACTATAATTTCCTCCAAAAACTTGACGTTGTAATTTACTTTCATGAAACGCTTGCTTGCACATACCAGAGGGAGAAGATGAAGAAGAAACCAAAACCCGACCATACATGGCATATCAGCAACATAAAAGTAAGTAGTTAAATCCTACAAATCAATTTTAGCAACATCATTTATTAACTAAAAAATGGTGACGAATTATACCATTTCTATTTAGTATTGAACTAAGCTTGGTTAGTGGAAATGTTGGTACTCCATCATACTGTTCATGGAAGAATTGGTTCTTCATGCAAAGTCGAATAATATCCTTGAGGTAAAAATCATTTTTCCAAAAATACTTATTCATAATTTCTATTACAGACAAAATTGTACACTAACATTATAACTATAAATGTCAAGGATCTTCCCAGAGGCCAAGAGCCATACCATATTTATGAAATTCAAGCTGTCACCGAGAGCTGGTGCGGGGCGTGGATCAATGAGTACCAGCAACAGGAAAATACTTCGTTGCAGCTGCTGGATGATAAGAACAACATCATAGGTTGACTATTTAATTTATGTGCCTTATAATATTGAATTTGTGTTGTCGGTTTAAGGTCCAATTCATAGAGAATTTGTGTGGTTTTTTAAATTTATGTGCATTCAGGGTTCTTAAACATTTACATAAATTCGTGACTTCCACGATCAATATTTTCATACATTTGTAGTTTCTTACAATTTGTTGGGTTCAATTTATAGTTGTTTCGATTCAATTTTTACTGGTTGTAAATGCCCTGGAAATGATCTGGAAGTGCCTACCAGGAAACAAATAGGCCATTGCAAAAAAAAATATTCAAAGTTATACTGGTACTATTCTTGGTTACCGGTGTAAGAAAATAAACACCGCAAAAATGAATATATTATTACCGGTGTAACATCATATTCAAAAGGAACCGAAAAGTTATAGAAAATACCGGTGCTAATATTACCGATGCAATTATAATATACCGGTATACCTTTATTCTTCATTATACCGATGTAATTGTATTTTAGGATTATACATCAATACACATCACAATACCGGTGCAACTGAACAATACCAATATACATCAATATTTCTCACTATACCAATGAAATTGTTGCTATGCCCCCCAGCATATGGAACATACCTACACCGATATTTGTTGTCTACACTGGTAACAAATTTTGAGGTATCTGAAATATACATTGTTTTGAAATTCCTAGCACCGATATAAAATATTGGTGCATAAGATACTATACACCGGTATTTTTATACTGATGCCTATGTAACGACTAAGTACACCGTTATCGGTATTTTGAGGGAAGATTTTACTGATGCATTTGTGGTAAAATACCGGTTCTATTGACCTTATCCTGAAGTAGTGAATGTTGTATTAGTGTAGGCATTTTGGAAACAAATATGTTAATGCCAGTTTGATTCTTATTATATTGCTCTTTACATAATCAATTTTGGATGCAAATACGATGTTATGATTGAGTGCCCCAAATTTCCAGTAAAGTTTTTGATTTCAAAATAATAGTATTCTAACTCATTTGGTCATGTCCGTCGAATCTTATGATTCAGAAGTACTAAGAAATTCCTTTATTTCTAAAATGAATTAATTATTCCATTTTGAAGAGATTCTAACCCTAAAGGTTGGGCAAATTAAGAAGTTTGGGAAATAAGTTTTAATCCACTGTCCTTATTTCCGAAAACCTATGATGTTTGATTTTTTTAACTGTTTTACGAATCAATCTGCAATGAGCGAGTATAGTGCAGAAGATTTGACATGTGCGCTCTTTTTGTTATTTATAGAGACCCAATTCCAATTATTTTTTTCAAAACTTTTTGGGGGACTCTAAAACATTTCCGATGTCGTAACTTGGATTGCCTGATATCTTTTAAAATAAATGAATATAATCACGTTGCCAACCCCTGTCTTGAAACAAGCTTTGGACTCAGAAGTTGACGAGAGTTTATGTCAAATACTAGCCGATATAATTTCAGCCATCGAAAGTATAATTTAATGAAAAAGTGGTTGACAATATTCAAATTTATATAATTGATAGCACAAATTATTACACTTAGTTATGATATCGGAATTACAACAGGTTCATTTTTATTAAGTAATTACTACCAAATCACCTACATACCAAACACAGCTCCGATATCGAAACATTTAACGTTCTTTAATCCGTGGTCAATGCACGATGGATAACCACCTTGCAACCTCCAAGCAACAATTGCAAATCTACTTAACCACCTATATCTCCCTAAAAACCTAACCATCTAACTCTATCTAAATTGTTCTTCTCCTGTTACAATTTTCCTTCCCCACATCCAACCACTAATTTGATTACATGGATTTATCAGAGAGGGAGGATATTCAAAATCTTTTCAAAGGTAATTTCTCATCTCTCTAGGTTTTGGATCTAAAGAAGCAGTTCATTCGGGTAAGTTGTTCATGAACACTGTTAATTGAAAGGAGGAACCTATATTAATAGAGCTTCAAATTTCATTAATCTATTTTTCCATCGCCTTTATTGTTACAACTTATCTGGAGATTTAGATTTTTGGGAGAACCATAGACCAGCCTTCTTACTCGTCCCATTATTGAAAATATGAAATGCATTTGCTCGGGTTTGTGTAAAAGTGGAATTCATTCCATACAAGATTTCAATTACAAAAAAAACCCATAGAATACAATATAGCTGCAACCCAAGTCAGTTGGCACAATAGGACTATGAGAACAAGAAATGGAATGCGAGGTAAGTGTTCATTCGAGCAAATGTAAAACACACATCTCTTTGCGGCCTAGGGATGTTGACATAGAATTATAACTTTAAGAATCCTTTTTTTAACGTACGTTACGTATGTTCGGGAACCTATTGTGTCAGTTGATGGAGGCACCAGTTTGTGGCTCCAAGCCCGCTTCAAAGTTTAGAGAACATGATAAAATTCTCCGCAATAAGTGACTTTCTATCAATGCTCATTACAATTTACTACAATGCCATTTGGTTTCATTCATTTTCAATACCCATGCTATGTAGTTAATTCTGGATTTAATGCCTAGGAGTCTTTTTATATGTTCTTATCAATAAAACTGCATTCTACAGATATTGTTCTTCATTTCGTTTGGTTGTAATGCACAAGGTGTTATGAAAATGATTAGTTTTGAGATACACATGTGTTTATATCTACATCACTGTAGACGGTCTCTAATTCGTAAATTTGAAAAATGATAATTATGATTTTCGATAGTACACAACTACAAACTAAGCCTAATGTAACACTTTGAAATTGTTTCTTTAGATGCTAATAATATTAAGTTGGACCTATTGCAACACATTTACAAGTATTACCTTAGGTGATGTTGCATTAGATCTAACCTAACACTTTTCAAGATTTAGGTAACACTTTTCAAAGGTTTAAGTAACACTTTTTAAGTTATTGTAACGTTTTAATAAGTGTTGCTAGAAAAGTGTTATGCTAGATTTAATTTGTAGTAGTGGTAGAACCAATATCATAACTAAACTCAAATGGACATGAAATGTGTAAGTTTAAAAATGAAATTGACCTTAAGATCAAGCATCACAACTGCAACTACTAGAATGAGAACAAACTAACTGATTATCCTACTGAGCTCTGTACTCCCCATACTGAATTTAATTACGAATTTGAATTCGCTGGTGTAGCAGTTCCAGCAACAAACCAAATTATGAAATTCTGAATAGAGGCATAAAATATGGAACTTCCAGAATCATAAAATTAGACGCCATTTAAAAGGGAGATCGCGGTAGAAACAACGCCATGCTATTCACTATAACACAACCATTATACACCATCATGCGCTGTGGTTAGATGAACGACAGCATCAAAGACGACATTTCAAAAACACTGTCTTACGGCTAATTTAACTGCCCTTGACATCGCATTCCTGCACTAGTGCGTGTAAAAGTGCATTTTCCCAAAATATTGCGGAAAGTAAATGGCAAGCACGATTTATTAATCATCATACAATAACAGGTGGATTCACAATCAACCATCCCATGTTCTTTCTTTTCTCCGAGGCAAAGTTTTATACAAAAGAAATTACAATGTGGTCTTTTTAAAGGAATCCAAAGTCCCCAAAACTAAAAAATAATGGACATTATAAATTGTGAACGCTTTAAACTTGATTTTAATTAGCCTCCGGCAATCTCATAGTCTAATTGGGAATGATTAGTGAACAATAGTTGCCATATCTTCCGAAACAAATTAATCCCTCACCAACTCTTCGCTTCTTAGGTTGGGTGGGTGAAATCAAGCTACATTACGGTCAATGGCAGAGTCCGATCAAAGCCGCTTTCACGATGGACTTTAGGTTTCGGTATGGACCGATTGATAGACTTCTTTTTCTTGGCTTCGAACTCCATTCGTCTACCAGAAACTCCTTTAGAATTATACGGAACTAACATGGATTTTCCCCCGTTTTGAGATGCCATTCCTCCTGCCTCCTTTGTGGCGCCGCCAAGGACAAGGATCCTCGTAATCCCCGAATAATGAAGTGATTCGGCAATCTGCAAAGCGGAAACGCCCTTGTTTGTTCTTGCTTCGACATCAGCTCCCTTTTTCACAAGCAACTCAATCACCTCGGCGTGCCCCGACTCAACGGCGCAGTGCAAAGCTGAGTAACCGTCCTCGTCCCTCGCATTGACGTCCACTCCGTTTTCAACCAGCGTCCGGACCGCGTCGAGCCTTCCTTTGAAGGAGGCCCGGTGCAGCGCCGTCCAGCCGTGCTGATCGCGGCCGTTGATGATCGCACCGGTCTCCAGAAGCCGGTGGATAGTTCTAACTTCCCCTTTGCGTGCAGCCGCGCACAAACTGTCGCCTAAACGTAGCGCGTCGAAGAGGCGGTTATGGCCTTGCTCGGCTGCGACGTCGTAGGCGGTTCTCCCGAACCTGTTCCGGATGTCCTTGTTTGCGCCTTTCTGAAGGAGTAGCTTCACCATCTGCTCGTCTCCCAAGCCCGCGGCTTTATGCAATGGAGTATTTCCGTCGCCGCTATTGCGTGTGTCCGCACGGGCGCCGCTCGCGAGAAGAAGGCGAGCGCAATCCCTTCTCCGTTCCTCCACGGCTAAGTGTAGAGCCGAATCGCCGTCTTTAGTGAGTGCGTCCACGTTAGCTCCCTTGAGTAAAAGAAGCCTCAGAACCTCTGCATGGCCGGAGGCAGTGGCGAGATGGATCGGTCCCCAAGTGGATGATTCAGACCGCTCAGTGCTAGCGCAACGGGCCAGTAACATCTCTACGATGAGAGCTTCTCCAGATGTAGCCGCGGCTTCCAACGGAGTAGACCCTGACCGGCTTCGACCCTCCATATCGGGGTTAAACTCGAGGATCAATTGAATGAGTTCCGGCCTGCATTGAGCAATGGCCAAATGAAGTAAGGTTTGGCCGTCAGCATCCACGGAATCCGCCGCCTTCCAAGAAGGGTCGCTCTTTTCCAGAGCTTCCCTGATCACATCCATGGCTCCTCCGGTAACAAGTTGCGCCATGATTAGCGACCCAACAAACATGATCTTGATCCCACTGTCAATGAACACTTGTTTCTTCTTCGTGGTGAACCAATCAGAAGGCACGGCGTCGAAACTCGAAGCCGAATCCTTCAGGGCAGCTCCAGGCGCCACGACGCTGTGCAGTAGAAACGAGTCCTCCGAGTACGGGAAGGAATCGGGAAGACTTGAACCGGGAGGGAGATGGTAAGTTATTTCCACGGAAAGTGTCATCAGAGGGGAGATGATACCGGATTGCGGCCGAATAGAGTACCGAGTTTTGTTCATCGGCTGCAGCCGGAACGCCACCGGCATTGTGTACATAACGTTTCGGAGAGTGAGCATGCCGTAGCATTTCTGCCCCAGTTCAATCCTTATTGAAACCGTGTTAGACGGCTCTAGACTAATGAGCCTATCCATGATGTTTTTTTCCTCTTTTTGTTTCCTTCAAAACTGTCTTCTCTCTTATTTTTATGAGAAATGTTTGGGGTTTTGGATGAAAGAGAGGAGGGATCGATGGAGAATGAATTGAACTGGCTAAAATATAAGAATTGGTGCCGCCTTTAACGAGGCATTGCCACTTGGTGGTGTGGAAAACAATACGACTTGTTCTATTGCGTGTTTGGAGCTTTTGAGATCTCAGCAAGGTACTGATAGTTACTTAATGGTAAAAATAGAGTACTCCCTCTCCGCCCCCACATTTAATTGCACAGATTTTTTTTAAACGGTCTCCAACTCACAAGTTTGACTATTAATATGTTTAACTACGTATAATATTAGTAAACAAAAAATTAATTTTTATAAACTTCTTGTTATGGCGAATCAAACGATATCATATACAACAATATTATTGTTTATATATTTATTTAAATATGGAGTCAAAGTTTTCTTAGTTTGATTGAATTTTTGATTTTGTACAATTTAATTTGGACGGGAGTATAAAATTCTTCCTTCCATTTGCCTTCGTATGCTTTTCTCATTGGGCGATCTAGCAGCAAATCTTAACTTCTTTGAGATTGTTTGCGAGGGATTCGTACTCATTCATGACAGGTTCCATTTGATGGATTTTTGTGTTCTGTTGTTAGTTTATACTAGTCGAGTATTGAAATATTCCATTGATCCTTTGTTCTTGTAATTTGAAGTTTGTACGTCATTTCCTTAGTTGCTTGGAGACAAATTTTCCCATTCATTTTTTTAAATCTTTTTAAGACAAACAAACGAAAGAACACTTGAAGGCATCTTATAGCGACTGTCGCAACCATCTACTCAGGCAGGAATTAGGAAGATCCTTCTAAATCATTTACAAGGGGTGGAAATATTTCTATTAAAAAAAAAACCAAACAAAAGAGGCATAATGCTTGTTGCTATATTTCTACAGCTGTAGGTCAAAGTTCGCTCACCTGAAATTTTTCTAAGTCAGCCTTAGTGGTGTCAATTCGGGTAATCATATCGGGTTCGTGTTGGGTTGGAAACGCTTCAGGTTAAAACAGTTCGTGTTAAAAACGTGTTAATTTTTCATTATCAGGTCGTATAGGGTTGATACGTGTTGGATTTTTTTCTCGTGTCGGATTAGGTCAGGTCGGGTTGATACATGTTGAATTTTTTTTTCGTGTCAGGTTAGGTTGGGCCGGGTTTCTGTCAAGTCAATTTGAAACGGGTCAGTTGCTTTCTTCGGGTCGGGTCGGGTTGGTTTATTGTCGTGTCGGGTTATTGTTGTTTAATTTTTTTTACTCAGGTCGTATAGGGTTGATACGTGTTGGATTTTTTTCT
>JAULKJ010000001.1:11528911-11546306 GCA_032355405.1 Rubia balearica
CCTAACACCACTCCTGTGGCATAATCACTTGCATAGCACATTATTTCAAAATGGAGGGACCATTTTGGGGGTTGGATAATAGGGGCAGTAACAAGCATTTTTTCAAGGTATCAAAGGCCTTTCTACACTCATCATCAAGAATGAAGTCAACATTCTTTTGAAACAATTTTCATAAGGGAGAGAAAATCTTAGAGAAATTCTTAATAAAATGCCGGTAAAATTTGGCGTGACCTAAGAATGAACTAATGTCTTTCACACAAGTAGGGTGGGGGAAGGATTTGATTGTGTCTACTTTAGCCTTATCCACTTCCAGACCTTGAGCTGACACCACATGACCCAAAACAATGTCTTTTTCAACCATAAAGGCATTTCTCGAAGTTTAAAACAAGGTTGGTGTCAATAAACCTTTCTAGCACAAGTGCTAGATGATGTAAGCATGAGTCAAAGGAGTCTCCATAAATGGTGAAATAGTCCATGAAGACTTCAACGAAGCGCTCCATAAACTCCAAGAATATACTAACCATACATCCTAAAAGGTACCTAGGCCATTGCAAAGACCGAAAGGCTTATAGGCAAAAATGCCAAATGGGAATGTGAAGGTTGTTTTCTCTTGGTTCTCTGGATCGATATCTATTTGAAAATATCCCAAATAGCCATCAAGGAATTAATAGTGGAAGTGACCACCTAATCTCTCAAGCATTTGGTCGATGAAAGGTAAGGGAAAATAGTCCTGGCAAGTTACAGTATTTAAGCGACGATAATCAATACAAACTCGCCAACCATTTTGAATATGAGTGATAACCAAATCCCCGTCCTTGTTCTCTACCACAATCACCCCACTCTTTTTTGGAACCACTTGAGTGAGACTCACCCATTTACTATCGGAGATAGGATATATCAATCCTTCCTTGAATAGCTTAAGGACTTCACCTTTAATTACTTCCATCAGTGGCGGGTTCAACCATTTTTGAGGTTGGCATACGGGTTTTGCATCCTCCTCCAACATGATACAATGCATACAAGTTGAGAGACTTATACCTCTGATATAGCTAAAGTCCAACCTATGCCTCCCTTGTATTTCGTAAGCACCTTCATCATTCTATCCTCTTGGTCACTAGTGAGTCTACTAGAGATAATTACCAGTAACGTCTCACCCTCACCTAAGAATGCATACTTAAAGTCTTCAAGTAAAGGCTGAAGCTCAACTATGGGTGGTTACTCTATTGACGGCTTTATCTCAGACATCACTAGGTTTTCTAAGTTCTTGGGTAAGGGGTTATCATCCAAAGCTATATTCATAGCCTTATCGAAAGCCTCTTGCACAATGACCTATAGACTATCATTCATAACAAGAGAAGACTCATCAAAGACGCAATTCATATTTTCATACATGCTAAACTCTACATTACAATCACCATACTCTAATATTAATCTTCCTCTATGCACATCGATTTTATCCCTAGAACTTTTTAAGAAAGGTCTTCTTAACAATATAGAGGTGGTCTCCTTCTCGTTTACCATATGTAGGACATAAAAATCAGCCAGAAATGTTCATCCATTTACCTGGATCATCACATCCTCCACAATACCTCTTAGGTATATGATATTGATCAAATGGACTACCACCCCGGCGGCATGCATTTTCAGTAAATTCCATGGTCTATATAAAGAGTAAGCTATAACATTAATGTATTCCCCTAAATCCACCATAGCATCTTTAATCAAAGTCTCTTGCAAGGAATAAGAAACATGCTAGGGTATTCACACTTGGGGGAAGAGGGGGAACATCAACATGCAGGAGAAAGGGGAGATGATTTCTAGACTCATCTATCATCTTATGCCCAAAGTCTTGTTTTGAATTTACCAATTTTTTCATCAATTTTCCACATACAGGCATAAATTTGATAGTGTCAAAGAGAGGAGTACTAACCTCGCAATTGTTGAGAATTCCGAATGACTCCTTGCAATGATCCCTGTCTTGATTATTCCTCATCCTATAAAAAATAGGAGGGGTAGAGCTTCCTCATCACATAGTTTTCGTCTCCCCACCAATTGACTCACCTTCCCTATTAACTAGCTCACCTGCCCTCCAACTTTCTCAACCCTCGAGAAGAGTTGATTTCCAAAATCTCTTGTGCAACTGAATACTTGGTTTTGGAGTGAATCACTAGTTTTACCAAGATAGTTAAAGCTTCAAGTATTTCTTGACAAGCAGACTTGGGGGTGTATCCCATGACCGAACCGGGCGAGTCAAGGCATGATCGCCATGCTCTTTCTCGTTGGTCTTGCAATACAGAAAGTTCCATTTCTCTCACGTACTCGCTCAACCAAGAGCAAGTCTCTGCAGGGTGATCGTAATGAAACACCTTACAAAGTCTCATGTGTTGAACACTCTCTCCCCACATCTTCTATTTTTTGGTTTTTTCTATAAAAAAAATTGAAATTGTAGTGTGAGGGTTCTCACTTTGCACAAAGAACTCAAACAATGACTTTTCCAGAAAATAAAAGAAAATGAAAGAACAACACTAATTATTCAACTAACACACTATGCAAGTTAACTACTAGACTTTTAAACTAACATTTCCTGCAACGGCACAAAAATTTGACCCGCTCCCTCCTTGCATCGGTAATAAACCATGGGAGATCTACTAAACCAAGAAGAGGACCGAGAATCAAAGATAGAATTTGAAATTGTTTCTCCCTTTCCTACTACTATACTACCAAGATTGGTAGATAGTGGCAAGTACCGGGGCCGTCCACAAAGATGTTAGGAATGTAATAATCAAACATACACAACCGTGTTCAGGTCGTCAATCTGACCATATGTTAGGATTAATCAGTGTTGGTAAAACAAGCATTGGGGGGGGTTACTAAAACTACAAGCATGCAATTGCTGACGAGAATAAACTTTATAAACTAGCACTCGGGGAATATTTGTGTAACATGATTAATGTCATTTAGATCCTTGATTTCATCACATAAAAGAACTATGAACCTATTCTAGTTTTTGTGACACGTAGGGCAGACGATGGTCAAAACTTCCTCCTATATGTCACATAAGGGTGCACTCATAAAATCTTACATCGGCCTCACCTCCGCAACTAGGAGAGTGCAACAATGACAATGAATCATTTGTGTAGGTCTGATTCTCCCCCATGTAATTAAGTCACAAGCATAGCACTACGAACGCTCTATCCCTAGGCCTACAGAGGCAAAGGAAGTAGGCATATTATCGATGGCTCTAGGATCACAAAGGTAACCCTATTTTTCTACTGTAGATATCTCTACCCATAACCCTTCGACCAACTCGGCTTACTAGTGCATGGTCGATCATAACATTAACAATGGTAACGTACGTGCACACACCCACGTGGATCTAGACTCATCTTCACCCCAAGAGCATCTAGGTTTCCTTCCTCGGGGGTATCAATAGTGCATTAACATGAAAGTAGAATACGGTGTGTGCTAACTAAGTTTGACAATCATGCATTCACAAGAATATGAAGAACAAGCCAATATAATATCACAAACACATAGAAATAGAAATAGGTAGAAATAGAAATCTCACAAAATAGACATTAATATATAAATACAAATAATATCCCCAAGTTAATTAACTACTCCATAAGCATTGAACCCAAGTATTTCATTGGATTCAATGTCTTTGGGCAAAAGAAAAATAAAGAGAAGAAAGGAAAAGAACCTTGAGAGAAGGAAGATTATTTTCTCTCTCCAACCTACTCTTAAAGATGAAATTGGACATTATTTCAAACCCTAGTAGACAAAGGTTCATATACAAAGTAGTGGGGAATTGGGCCTTGAAAAAAGGCCCAAAATGGCTAAAAAAACCCTAGCCGCAATTTGCACGGCCAGTGGCGAAAGGCACGATCCAAGTAAAATGGCTTGTGCACCATGGCACGGTCTTGTGCAGCGCAGGGTGCACGTACCTAAACGAGTCTTGGGTCTGTGTTTCCTCTAAAACTTCTGATTTGAGCACCAGGTGTCATTTGGAGCGGTTCGTCGGCTGGATTGTCATTTTCCTTAGAAAAATGGCATTGCCCGTGCTACTGTTCATTCCTCATGAGCTGGTCTTGACTTTTGGGACATGAAACGATACGGGCCGCGTAAAACGGAGTAGCCCGTGCCCATACTTAGCCATTTGGAGCTGAATTTTGGAACCCTCGTGCACGGCCAGTGCAAGGGACTTTGAACGGACTGTTTAAATTTGTACGGCCCATGCAAGACACTTTGCACGGGCCTGCACGGATGGTTTTTGCCTCGTGCACGAACCATGACGGCCGGTTCTATTACAGATGTACCGATGATCTGATTTGAGAGTTCTTGTAGTCAATTTTATAGTGCTCGAGAAGAGGAGCCCAATGTTGCCACCCATAAATGTTGATTCTTCTTGGATCGTTCCCATAACTCCGTGCAACTCTCATACTACAATTCTCTTCTTCTTTTTGGCCTTCTTTAACTTAAAATCCACCTTTCCTGGGATCAATTACATCTACTATCACTCTTTAGAGTCCGTGAATTTCAATCTACTACCATCCTTGCGAATGTCCTTCGATATATTCTACCATCCTTGCGAATGACCTTCAAAAATCTTCTACCACCCTAGCGGATGGCCTTCTGCAAAAAGATAATGAAAAAGTACCCATGAGCAACCCACTAATAAGATCACAAAATGAGATCTAGGTGCCCGTGAATACAAAGTGTCCATTAGTTTCAATTAAGTCTACAAAACTTAGGATTTAGACAGGAAAACCAATAATGGTTGTCTAAGCCCTTTGTCGCGTAAATCTAACTAAAACTAGCAATCAACCAAATAAAAGATGATAATTAATATGTCAAATGCACCGGTTAACAAATGCATAAAGTTGCACATTATGTGTTCTGTGATGTGATGAGCCACTATGTAATAATCTTGTTCTAACTTGACTTTAATTTCAACTAAGCATCATGTTTTTGTAATCAAATGCTTTCTTTCCTCTTCATTTTTTTTGCACAACGACTTTCACTCTCCACACTAGTAACGCGGCTGATAATGTGGGTTTTAATCTCTTCTGTTGGCCTGCACAAGAGAACCTGTAGTACTTTTCGCAAATTTTCCTTTTATAGTTGAGTCATTGAGAGTCCTTCCTGCGGCTGAAACCAATACCATTTGCACGCTTTTGTACAAAGCATTTATTGCTTTCAGACTTGTTGCTTTTACGTCGGTGAAACTTTTAGTGACATCTATTTTTGTTTAAGTTGGGAAAATATGTACCTGTATCGGAAATGAATACAATTATTAGTGTAAAAACTAAATGTTGTTAGGTAATATATCCAAATTTTATAGGAAGATACTTATAATTGGAAAATTACATATGCTCTATTCTAAGTGCTACAATAAATACTATTTTTTAGCTTATGCAAGGTTTAATATATGTAGCAAATGCTATAAGTTGAACAATGCACAAGTGTGTAAAAGTTTCAAACTGATAAATCTTCTCTTCGTTTCGTGTATTGTAATAATTACTAGTTGTAAGATAATATATGCACGTTATAATGAAACAAGAACATTTTATAATTTTAGTTATAAATTACTTTGTGATGGAATTCCTTAATTAATGAAAGCATTTCACATTATATAATCTAATGCATGTTTTATTGTGAACAATACATGTTTTAAGTTGATAAATGCACAAGCTATACGAATTTTTTTTAGCTGCATATAGTTTACAGTGCTAATGTTTTCACATGTTCATATAGTTTCATAGCAACAAAATTCATACATTCAGAAGTTTCAACAACACTTTTTTCACATTGATTGCATTTCAACAATATAACTTCAATCGGTTGAGAGGAATTCATACCTTGGATGTTATTACGAGAGATTGCATCCTCTTGCAACTGAATTTCATTAGTTTGGAATTGAAATTTAGTTGTTTCGATCGTATTTTCTTCAATAGGATTCAGATTTTCTTCTATGAACAAGCTTGTTGAAATTTGTTCGGATCCGATCGCGTCATTTTGTAGATATTTTTTTGTCGTAAATATTATCACCGATTTCACCGAAAATAGGCTGACCGTTGGAGGATGTCATCGTGAAAGAAATCAGTGAAGGATTTATGGCTGGAAGAATGTAACGATTAGCGGTTTCAATTTGTAGAGAATGAGGAGGGAAAACGGTTTCTGGGGGTGGAGGTTTTGAAGAAGAAGTGAATTAATTATCCGTTTTTGCGGTTATAACCCGAGTTATGCAACTGGGGTGACCCACGGAAATTTATCTTTTTTTAATTACAGGATGGACCCTGACCTGTCCATAATCTTATGGACAGATCATTGTCATGAGACCCCTTGAAGAAGAAAATCTCGAAAGAAGAAGAAGAAGATCCGTCCTGCCACTCTTGTAATTTAATCTAGCCCAATTTATTTTCTACCCAATTTCCTCAACTAATTTTAGGTATATGACCTTTCCATCCTATTAAAGACCTTCTCTTAGGGGGAAAATGACATATTTTGTATCCTTTTTAGGCGAAATAACAAGTTTTGTTTCTCATTTTGTAAGTTGTTTCCAAAACGTTTACACATTATTATGAAATGTTCTTAATTTATTTCCACATACTATTACCCGGTTTAAGTCAGTCAACATTGAGTTGACCTTTTCAATGACGATAGTCTCGCCATTGACAAGAAGGAAACATGGAAGGAAAGGACGATAAAAGAGATGGTGAGTATGGTTGGATTTGTGGTGTTCAAAACATGGTGGATTAAGCAGTGAAAATAGAACTGGAAAAAAAGAAAATTATAATTAATTAATTTAACTTCAAATGTTATTAAATTATAATTTTTAAAACCTCGATAAATGTTAATGGGTTCATTAACTTGATAAAAATGTGTTATATCTGATAAAGGAACTATTACCTCCATCCCAACCGAATCTGTACACTTTTTGGTCTACTTTTTCAGGTCATGTTTGACCAACAATAACTTTAGTTATGTATACTAACAATGTGTTAAAATCTTTTATTTTAAACATACGTCATCATGGATTCCAAAAATATCTCACATGATGATATTGGTGTCTATATACTAGTTGAAATTTACTGTCAAACGTATCTTGTGAAAATTAACCAAAACGTGTGCAAATTTGGCTAGGACGAAGGAAGTAATTGAGAACATTTCATAATAATCTAGAATCCTCTTTAAAATATGGTAAAAAAAGTAACGAAATCTGTAATTTCTCTTAAAAGTTGATAGTTAAACTGTCATTTTCTCTTCTCCATAAGTAAACTTGGACGTGCATGAAGTTCACAAAACCCTCCTCTTGTGCTGCACCTCCCTCTCAAAAAAAAACCCTACTTTTTTTCTTCATTTTCCCTCATCTTCACCATAACAATATTTTATTTTAACTGATATATTTGTCATTCAATAAGTGTGAGATTTGTCTTCGCATATTTGTTTTGTTTTTTGACCTAATTGATTAAATCGTTGGTGTCTATGTATTGTTCTCAGTCTGTTGGTATAGATCGTGTGCTCGAATTTCTGTTTGTGTTTTTGTCTTCAGATTTCCATTAATACGGATCTGTTAGATATGTACTTTTCAAATTATTTACAGTTTGGATAACATAGACCGTTGTTGGGTCAAGTGGTGTTATAGTTGTAGAAGATCCCTATTTGATGCAGTGATATTATGCGTGATACGCTCCTCTCTGCCAAGTGGTCATTATTTTAGCGAGAAGCGAATTCATATCCACGAGGGTGATGTTACCATTTTTATTGGATTTCTAATCAGTAAAAGTATAAACGATCAGTCTGGATGACATGTAATTTAGATATTTTTGCAATATTATTAGTTATTTCTAGAGACCATAAGGTTTAATGTCAATTCCATCTATTTTAATCGCTGGTTCTCAACATCTTGAGTTCGTCTCTTGAAAGACGATTTTTCCATAATCTATGGAAAGACAAAGGTTTAAAGTGAAAATTAGAAGAAATGAAGATAAAATATTCGGATTGCATGAGTCGGGTTATAAGCTTTATATATACTACACGTTACATAATAAATTTTTAATATTGCAACTAAATCTTTTACCTTTTATTACCTAATTAAATCAGGTCTTTCCATAATCCTATGAAAATACGATTTTTTCCAAAATTTTGTCCAACATTTTTGAATAATTAAATAAAAAGAGAGAACTTTGGATACGAAACGGTCTTTCCATAAGGATTGCTCAACATCTTTGAATAATTTTTTTTAAAAAAGAAGTGAACTTTGTATACGAAACTGCTGGCGGCGGAAGTTGGTATGGTAGGTTAACGTCGCTTTGAACTTTTGAGGGGTTGTTGGGTCTTCCCCGTGGGCCGTAAGCATTAGTTTCTTCTCGAAATCGAATTATTAACATAATTTAATTAAATAAAAAATAAACCCTACTATTATTAAACTCCAAATTACGATCGAGTCCCTCGCTCTATCCCGAAAGGTATCTTTACTTTGCAACAAATCTCGCCGCCCACGCCCTCCTCCTCTCTCTCTCTCTCTCTGTATAAAGTGTGCAGTCAACTTAGCTATCTCGCCTTCCTATTAAAGGGTTCAAATTCCTTTTCTTCATTTCGCATCATCAAGATCACGAGAGCTCCTTTGGTAAAATTCTGATTACTGCTGGGTTTTTTTTTTGTTGGGTTTAGTATATGGTTCGATAAGTGGCATGTTTGGATTTGTTTTTTTTCACTTCTTTATTTTGGTCACCGTATTAGCTTTGATTTTCCAAGTTTATTTCTTGGCTTGCTGATGTTCGGCTGGCGTTTTAAATTCGGTGAAGCTATGCCCCTTGATTTTTGTTGAAAATTGAAAGCCTAACTTCTTATCGGCCTTTTGTTAGAACTCTAAGTTTATAAGCTTTTACTGAATTACAGCTTAAGGATTGTATCAAAGTCAATGGCTTTCTGGGTTAAGGCAATATTCAGTTTTTGTTGCTACTGACCAGATTTCCAAAAGTTTTGCACTGCCATTGGAATTTTTTTTCAACTGTACAGACACCCTAAATAGTTATTGCTATATGAAAAATGATTTGATAAAGCTAACAACCTCATTTGTACGAATTGTAGTAATTCTCAGTTTCCTCCTCTTTTGTGAGTTGGTGATTTGTCTGTGTTTCTATTGGTATTTGTGATACTCTTGTAGCCTTTTGGTTTATCAATTGTGCTGATATGCGAAACGTCTTTTGCAATGAGCTATCCAAGACATGTTTTTTTCATTTTCCCCTTCTTTTTTGTGATTGTTGTAGAAAAGACAGTCAAGGTAGTTTTACTGTCTTTGATTTTAATGTTAGCATGTTTGAAGTGAATTTGTTTATCAGTTTGCTACTGTAGTTACATCCGTGTTTGAGTTCAAATGGATAAGTCATTTGATGAAGTTGTGTGAATGACATCCTCTTGCATTTTGAACATGGAAAAATGTTTGCTATATGATTTACTTGGGGCCTCGAGTAAAGAGCAGTGATCATGGTACTTGCTTCTTTTCATAGTGCTCCAGACATTTACCACCTTAATCTTATGCCATGGAAGTTTCTCTTCCATGATATGCTTATTTGAAACACAGGTGTACATTATGACATGATATCCTTTATCTGACTCCTTTGTGGAATATAAGCTGATATATAGTTTTTGCTTAATCTTGTTTGGCTGGTTTTTTTCATGAAATTGAAGATGTTTAAAGTCTTGGGATTTTTAAACTGAGCAAAAATATTACATTACCCTTGCTATCTGGTTTTTAGCTCTTTCTGGATTGGAGTGGGATGGGGGAGGGGAGAGAGGGAATTGCAACACAGAACACCTGGGCATGGCCTTCTGTTTTTTGACAGTTTGTATGTGTCAAATTTTTGCTATGAAGATTCTATTATAATGCACTGCCTTTAGAACATACTCTTGCACTGAAATCTTTAACATGGCCACCGGCATGTGTTGTACCGGTGTACCCTGCATGCTGTAAAAAAAATTGATTAGGCTATGAATTTATTTTACATATTTTCAGGTGACGATGGCAACCGTGAGACTTCCAACCAACTGCATGGTCAGCACTGTGCCCCTGACCCAGAAATCCAAGGCCTTCATCAAAATCCCGCCTTCTTTAGCATCTGTGAAGAGCTTCTCGAGAACGTTTGGTTTGAAAACAAAGCTTAGCTTCAAGACCAGTGCGATGGCCACCTACAAGATCAAGCTTGTCACTCCAGAAGGAGAGGAGCATGAATTTGAAGCTGATGATGATACCTACATTCTTGATGCTGCTGAATCCGCTGGAATAGATTTGCCATATTCTTGCAGGGCCGGAGCATGCTCTACTTGCGCAGGAATGGTTGTTTCTGGGTCAGTGGACCAATCTGATCAATCTTTCCTTAGCGACGAGCATTTGGAGAAGGGCTATGCCCTCACTTGTGTTGCTTACCCGACTGGTGATTGTGTTATTCACACTCACAAGGAAGGCGAACTTTACTGAGAGTCTAGCTGTTCCAGTCCTTCCTTAGCTGTGTAGGTGAGATGCATAAGTCCAGCCTTCAGAGGGTGCTGATTCTGAAGGATTGTTCTTTGGAGTGTCAGACCTAGTTGCATTTGTGCCTACTTCTGCTTGGTATTAATGTTCCCGTCTTTCACCCCAAACGGGTTTCTTTTAATGGGTTGTGTTGATGTATACCCTAAATCAAAATGGCCAAGACTAAACAGCATCAGATAGGAGTTATCTACTGTTGCTAAATATGATTCCTATTCAATAATAATTTCATCAATTAAGACTAAAAGAAAAGCAGAATGTGCAAAGATGATCAATTTTTATTTGAGTAAACTGTTCTTTTAACCCTATGTTTTGGGCGAAAGTGCATAAATGGGCTTGTAAAATCTGAGAGTGCAAAATTAACCCTGGAAACCGTTGATTGAAATGTCAACGGTAGAAATGGTCAGAAATCGTTGAAATGTCAGTTTACCTTTTTGTTACAACTTATTAAAAAAATGTAAGACATTAATGCCCTTGATTTTTAACAAAAAAAATCTGGCCCTCTTTCTTTTCTCTCCCCCGTCGAAGAACTTGCTTGTCGGCCACGGGATTGAGCTTTTCTCCAGCGGGAACTTGCTCGCACAGGAGCTTTTCTCCACGGGAACTTGCTCATCGGTGTTGGGATCAAGCTTTTTTTCCAGCGGCAGAGGAGAAAAGCTCCAGCGGCTGCGGAATTGGAGGGTTTTTGGACTAGGAACGGATTGAGCAGTGGCGCTCGTAGGAGGAGTTAGGGTTTGGGCGGAGTTCTAGCGATGGAGGAGGAGCTAGGGTGAATGGGGGCAGGTTTGGGTTCGTTTGAGCGGGAAGGACGAGCACCGTGGAGAGGGGGACTTGATGCACCACGCTTGGCTCGAATCTACCAATGATGTTTTTGGTAGGGTAGTGTAGTATATTCTCCTCGACTTTTCGAACGGTCCAATTTCACGGTGGCAGCGTTGGGATGGAGCTACGCCGCGGAGACAAAGTTGGGAATTTGCTGTTTGAAGATAGAGTTGAAGAAGAAGAACACACTTTCAGCGGCGGTGGAGACGGAAGTAGTGGCTATGGTGTGTTTCGAGAAGATGAAAGAGAAGAAGAAGTAGTAGGGGGATAGAATTGTCATTACAATTGTAGTTTTAACTCCAGGGGTATATTTGTCTTTTCATTATTAGTCAATGCCGGATTTACATCGGTCAACGCCGAAAATCGGCCACAGGGTTAAAATTGAATATTTTGAAAATCTTATAGGGTTATTTCTTCATTTTTAAATTTTACAAGGCCATTGCTACACTTTCTCAATTTTAAAGGGTTATTTTTGCACTTTTCCCTTTTTATTTTGGTCGACCGTTACTGGAATTGCCCAGCATGATTACCCTTGATGTGTGTTTGGTGGGCTTATAAACTAGCTTACTTATAAGTTGAGCAGCCTTTTTACTTAATATATTCAGTAAATTCTTACAAAACTACTCATTTTAAAAGAAAAGGTATTTTCAAAGAAAAAACAAATGCTGATATTTGTTCCAAAAAAAATGTTGATATGTTGATACTTTCAAAATAAATTAGTTTTACTTGAGCACAATTTCATCAAATAGAACCTTATTCCCAGTATAATTGTAGAAATGCCGAGAATGCCATCCATCCCCTTATTCATGTGTAAGATTACTACTTTTTATATTCGTCTGTCACAGCTAATCATTTTTTTAGAGTCCGTCTCTTGAAAAACGATCTTTCCATAACTTATGGAAATACCAAGGTTTAAAGTGCAAATTAGAAGAAATGAAGATAAAATTTCCGAGTTGCATAAATCGGGTTATAAATTTTATAACTACTACATGTTGCATAATAAATTTTTAATATTGCAACTAAGACCTTTTAACTTTTATTATTCTAATTAAACCCCATTTTCCCATAAGTTTATGGAAAGATTGTCTTTCCCAAAACTTTACCCTTTTTTAAATAAAAAATCCATTAAAGTGGGTGGGTGATTACATAAGGATTCTCAATCCTTGAATAACAACAGAATTACAGGTACAATCCCTGAGTATATGGTATGGCTAATGAAAGCTAATGGTAAAATGTAGAGCTGATTCCAACTTGTATATGATTTGAAAGAGGAATTCCACACCTTTTGTTATTACTTCTCCAGCCAGACGTACATGCTGAATCGACTACCACGTTTTTCGGTACTGTAGAAAGATATGTCTCATATCGGTTCCTTACAACAATAATAACTAATATATAAGATTTTGGATCACCTCCATTTAGTATCAATTAGTTTTAACATGGAAACCCAAGATAGTTTGAAATTTAACATGGTATCAGAGCAACAAATCCTGAAAATCTAAAGAAGAAATTTTCGCTGCTGTTTTCGAGCTGCCGCCGCCAATTGACGTTCGCGCATTACCTCACGCGCTGCCATTTCCGCCGTCTGTGGCTCGCTGCCCATCGCCGAACGCTGCCGCTTCTCACTAGCTGTCGTTGTCGCCGTTCCGCCTTTTCCGTTCCACCGTTGCATAGCCGCTGATCTTGATCGCACGTTGTTCCTTGCGCCGCCTTCAATCCTCCGCTACCGTACATCTGCTGCTGGTCACTGCCGCTTCCGATCTGCTATTGCCGATCCATTGCTCGCGATTGTCGGTTACCCGTTGTCCCCTCCGCATGTAAGTCACGCGCCTCTGTCCCCGATCTCGCGCCGCCAGCGTGAAGTTCACGCGTTGCAGCGTGTAAGTACCGCCGATCTGCTCGCCGTCGCTGATCCGCAATTATGTCTGGTTCTGGTTCAGATGCTCCTGAGCAATCCTGCATCGCTGTTGAAGGCGAGGCTAATAAACTTCAAAACCTCAAAGCCACCGATGTAATTGAATCTTAATTCAGAAAGTTGCAACTGCAATCTAGGGTTGTGGGATCTATTCCTACGGGCCGATCTATGTATGGCCCTACTTTTTCAGTACTACCGACGGTCCTGGTTTATCAATCTACCTCGTCATACTTAAAGGAGAAGAAAATTATCTTGAATGGTCTAATGCCATTCGTGGTGCTATGCTCGCCAAGAAGAAGATTGGTTTCATTGATGGAACCATTACC
The DNA here is from genome assembly GCA_032355405.1 of Rubia balearica. Lineage (NCBI taxonomy): Eukaryota > Viridiplantae > Streptophyta > Magnoliopsida > Gentianales > Rubiaceae > Rubia > Rubia balearica. The sequence continues at coordinate 11,542,509 of JAULKJ010000001.1, forward strand.
AAACCTCCAAACAATCATCCTGATGAGGTTGAATGACCTAGAATTAATGCTACCATGGTATGTTAGATCTTGCAGACTTTAGATCCACCATTACGTTCTTCTACTACCTACTATGCCACAGTGAAAGAACTGTGAGATGAACTCAAGGTGCGTTTTACCCTTGGGAACGGTCCAAAAATTATGCAAATGCGTGAAAATATCCAGAACTGTCGGCAGAATGGTCAGTCCGTTGCCATTTATTTTGGCAAAATGAAGAAGTTGTTTGGTGATTATAACTCCCTTCGGTCTCCTTCAGTTCGCACCTGTGAAGCCTGTAAACCACAGTGCACTTGCAACCTTGCTGCCAATGCCTTCGTAGAACTTGAGAAAGATATGATCTACCAATTTCTCATGGGTCTTGATGAAGACTATCACACCTTGCGATCCAACATCATGACCACCGATCCACTTCCACCAGTCATGCGGGTATATGCTGCTGTTGCTCAAGAGGAGAATCACAGAGCCGTTGTTCGGTCTAGCGAGACTTCAAGTGACTGTATGGCGTATGCTGAACTACGTCTATCACCTTCGAGTTCTTTACCGTCTGTTCTTACTTCAGCTTATCACAATAACCTAATCTGTACACATTGTAATCACAAGGGTCATGATAAAGATAACTATTTCAAGCTCACTTGAGTATCAGATTAGTTCAAAGAGTTTAACCAAAAGACCAAAAAGACAGCGTCGAACCAGCCGACCGCCGCCGATCGACATCCACCTTATTTTGCCAGAGCAGCCAGGCCTCCTATTGGCCATTCCGCCACTGCTTCTGGGCATATCCCTGCCCGCACTGACTTCGGTCCTGCTCTGTCTGATGACCAATGAAGTACGACCCTACATTTATTTAATCAGTTTAATGTTGTGTCTGACCTTGGGTAAGGTAAGTCTACTTTACCATGGATTTTTTTATTCAGGAGCCTCATATCACATGACTGGTGACAAGGGTGCTCTTATTGATATCACTACGGCTGTTCATTCTGTGAATGTTGTATTACCTGATGGTTCTGTGTCATTCGCAACCCAATACAGTTCTGTTCATTTTGGAGATGTCACTCTTAATCATGTGCTCTACATACCTTCTTTGCAATGCCATCCATTATCATGTTCTAGATTGTTATCTTCATTAAAATGTCTAGCTTTGTTTACTTCTTTTTTTTGCATTTTACAGAAAATCAGTACGAGGACTGTGATTGGTGTGGGTGAACAGCAAGGTGGGATTTATTGGCTTCGTCTGCTGGTACGACTGGTCCTCCTCATATCTCGCAGTCTATTACGACAGTTGCTTCTGTTTATTCTTCCGACTTATGGCATCAGAATATTGAGCATCCCTCCTCTACGGTGTTGTCTTTTGTTTCTACTCTTGATTTTAGTGCAAATAAAATTTATGTTCCTTGCTCTGTCTGTCATAGAGAAAAATAGACTAGACATTGTTTTTCTTTGAGTTCTTCGAATGCTAGCTCTTTATTCGAATTAATACATTGTGATGTTTGGGGTCCTTATAAAACACTATCTTCTAATGGTACATTTTATTTTTAACTATAGTTGATGATTATTCCCGATCTGTTTGGGTTTATTTGTTAGTTACTAAGTCTGAGGTAGTATCTAGATTCATTGATTTTTGTACTTTGATCAAAAGTAAGTTTGGCCATGTAGTTAGACATGTCCGGGCTGATAATGGTATAGAATTTCAACTTTTGAGATCCTACTTTGCCTAAGGTTATTTTTTAGACATCCATGGTTGATACTCCACAACATAATGGTCGCGTTGAGCGCAAGCATCACCATTTGTTAAAAGTGGCTCGTGCTCTGCATTTTCAAGCTAATATGCCTATTGAGTTTTGGGGAGAATGTGTACCGACTGCTGCTTATTTGATCAATTGGACACCCACAAAGCAACTTGATAGGCGCACACCTTTAGAATTGCTTCATGGTCGTCCTCCAAATTACAAAACTTTGCGAGTATTTGGGTGTTTGTGCTTTGCATCCTACCTTCCCAGATTTCGTGATAAGTTTTCTCCAAGAAGTCGCAGATGTTTGTTTCGTGGGTATCCTTCCAGAAAGAAAGGTTATCGTCTTTTTGACCTGGAAACCCGTACCTTCTTCAACAGTCGGGATGCTGATTTTATGAAGACCTATTTCCATACATAGTGATACCGCAGGCCTTACCGTCACCCGTCAACTCCCCGATGCCAGCATCCTTACCGCCGCCGGCCATATACTCACCACTGGCTCCTTCCCAGCGGCTGCTTTGTCATCGGATACGTCGCTGCCAACTGACTTTCCTTTGCACGTGCCGGATGAGCTTGCAGCACGTGACCCCCCATCCGCTGCTAATCTCAATGCGTCATCGGATGCTGATGTTCGCGCACCGTTTGCTGCAGTGCTACCTCCTCCACCTACTTTGCCTCCATTGCCAGCTTCGTCATTTCCAAATTTGGCATCGTCCACAACCGCCGAGCTGCCTACTATTCGACAGAGTGGTCGTGATTGTCGACCTCCTAATTATCTGTAAGACTATGTGTGTTCTGTTGCTGCTGATAATAACCTTCCCACTGCTACAACCACACCTACGACATCACACTCCTCAAGTGTTCTCTATCCTTTAACTGATTTTGTAAATTTCGATAAATTTTCTAAAATGCATTCTAGATTTTTGGATGCAGTAACTTCTAGTGCAGATCCCACCACTTACTCTTAGGCTTCCTAGCATGCTCATTGGCGTGATGCTATGGCCGATGAGATTAATGCTCTTGAGCGCAATCAGACTTGGACCTTATCTTCACTACCTTTGCATAAGACTGCCATTGGATGCAAATGGGTGTACCGTACCAAGTTCAAATCTGATGGTTCCATCGAGCGTCACAAAGCTCATATGATGGTTCTTGTAAATTTTTAGAAAGAAGGTATTGACGATACTGAAACATTTGCTCCTGTTATGAAGATGAGTTTGGTTCGTCTGTTTCTATCAGTTGCAGTCATTCGTAGTTGAGAGCTTCACCATATGGATGTGTATAATGCTTTTCTTCATGGTGAATTACATGAGGAGGTGTACATGCGACCTCCACTGGGCTATCTCGAGCCTCCTGGTCAGGCTCGTCGGCTTCAGAAATGTCTTTATGGCCTTCGCCAAGCTCCTCGCAATTGGTTTGCGAAGTTGGCTCAGGCTTTACGTGCATTTGGTTTTGTCCAGAGTAAGGCAGATTATTCTTTATTTTCCTTTACCCGTGGTTCAGTTTCCTTGCATGTCCTTGTCTATGTGTATGATTTGGTCATTGTTGGTAGTTCTTCGTCGCTTATCTCTGAATTCAATAAATACTTGAGTTCTTGTTTTCATATGAAGGACCTTGATACACTTAAGTATTTCTTGGGTATGGAGATTGCTAGAAGACCGGATGGGATGTTTCTCTCACAAAGAAAATATGCCCAGAATATTTTATCTGATACAGGTTTGTCGGCTTCTAAACCGACTGACATTCCTATGGAGAATGGTGTGTCCATTTTATATAGTTATTTTGGGATCTTTTGAACTCATTTTGGTAGTCTTTTAGGCTTTAGATACTCTATTTTACCTTGAAATCCTATTAATAGCGACTTCATCGCTTTTGTCACTTGTAATAAGGATTCTGTGAGATGAGGTAATTGTTGAAAATTTGAAGACCTTGAAGACTCCATTTTGAAGATCATGAAGACTTTTGAAGACCCAAAGAAAGGAAGAGGAGACTACATAATGCCAAAGAGAAGAAGTCAATTTAGGGCAGA
>JAULKJ010000001.1:11580735-11591104 GCA_032355405.1 Rubia balearica
AAACTTGGCAACTCGTTGGCTGACGAGCTGTAGACTCTCACCAACCTGATTTTCAAAAGTATGCAAACAAGTATGGCAATTAGATATCATAATAAGGAAACATAAAATTAAACCATACATAAATCCTTAAGAAACATACCACAACCATTGTCTCATGGAGAGGCAGTTTGGATAGGGTAGCAAGAGAAGTTCTTTCCACCATTATGTCATGGCTTCGTGCTGAGGGCTTAGAGTGGGAATGACTGATACGCCCTTTTTTCTTAAGAGGCGCAAAAGTGTTGGATGATCTACCTGTTCACTCATTGTTCTTTCTTCTTCGGGAAGTGTATTGAGTATTGCGAGTAGCGACCTCCCTACCTTCTTTAGCAGTAGCATCAGAAGTTCGTAGCTGGGAGCTAGCTTCGACCACCTTGTCCGAGGAGATAGCAGTCACAGTTTTTTCATTGGTTTGAATAGCCATATCTCATTGTCATTCATCTTTATCATCAGAGAAAAAAATTGCTTAACGGGGCGCTGGGTTAAATCTATATCTGCAATTTAGTATAAAAAGAAAATTAGACGAGCACAAAAAGACAACAATAAAATGATAATAGTAGGAGATCAATAAATAAGAAAATGAAAAACAACAAAACAGTGACGAGCAAACACCTTCGTTCACAGTATCAGCATTGCAAAGAAACATCGAATGTTCGTTGAGCGTTAATACAACCTCGGACTCAGCATTAAGGCGAACCCCAGCATTAAAAAGTTTTGATTTAGGAACATTATAGTTCCAAACTGGAAAAGATTGTTGATTGCCATTACAAGGTTTTAGATAGAAAAACTTTTTACGCCACACACCACAGTCATTAGGGAATCCACTGACGAACTCGACAGTTGGAATGAATGGGTAACAGGTGAATTCGTTAGATGAATTTTTCACCTTGCGAAGCTGATAAAAACTACTAGACAGGTCAATGGAAAAGGGATCTTGAGCCACTTCGCACACATGATAGAAGCCAACAAAAATTTAAACAGCTTTAGGGTGAAGTTGAGATAATGTTATTTGATAATGTGAGAGTAAGTTTAGAATGTGTTGAGGTAAGGGGATAAAAAGTCCAAACTTAAGATAATCTAGTAGCTAGAGAAAAAGTCAGAAGGAGGGGTGCGAATGTTTTCTGAAGGCTCAGGGTCCCTAAACTCATACGAAGATTAAAAAAGGATAATTATCCTTAAGATTTTTCAAGTACTAATTGGAAAGAATATTACTAATGGCAGAAGAACCGGTGGGATGGTCGGAATCCTCCCCGGAATCGACATTGTCAACTGGAACATCTTTTATTGAAGGTTCGGTAATATTAGAGATAGACATTGAAGCAATGAGAACTTCTAAGATCTAGATGAAAACTATCAATCAGAAGTTACAGGAGGAAAACAGGGTATATTCCAGTGAAAATTGAAGAAAAAATGTAGAGCATATGCAGAAGAAAAGCATAGAAGAAGAAAACTAATCGGAGAATCCCTACACTAAGGTTAAAAAAGAAAGCTGTTATAATAGAAACGATGCACATAAACACAAGTATACGTATTTCCCTATAGAGAAGGAAGTTCAGGAAAAGGAAAACTTACGGTTTGATGAAGAGTGGCGAGGAAATGGAGCAATAAAAGTGAGAAGAAGAAGATGAAGAATACAAATGGGTTAGGAAATTTCATTTACAAAACTAAAAAAGGCAAGGGGTTAAATCGGACAAGAAAAATAATGATTAATGTCTGTGAAAAAAAAGCTTACCTTTTTAGGAATACGAGAAGCCAGCGGAATATAGGTACACTGAATACTGACAAAATCAAATCATCAAAATAAAAGAATTTATGAAGGGGAAGACACAATGGCAAGAGAGAAAATTTTGGAACAATACAGCGAATAAGAAGGACGAAATCTCGGTTCAATGAGGCAAAATCTCAAATGGCTAAGTTAGTTACAAGTATAGCGGATAAGGAGAATTTAAATTTGAAATTCAAACTTTGGAATCGAAAATGCAAACAGCATCATATTAGTAGCCAAGAAGCAAGTAACACTTCGTGAAGACAATATTGGTTATATTGAAGGCAAACATGTTATTACAGATTTAGGAGTTCGCGAAACAACAGTTCGCAAATATACTACAAAAATAAAAAGTCATCGCTTCGTATTTACTAGTCTTCTTGGCTGGGGGGATTATGATGTATACCTAGCCCATAGTCTAGAGGTTGTTGGCCTTTAGGCCTAGGCCAATACTCGACCGTGATGGCCAATGCTCACATCGCCAATGAACCGAGAAAGGTGGAGCCTTGTAGAAAAACTCGGCCACGAACCAATAAAGGCGGAACCACGTTTAAAGGTTTAACCACAAACCGATATTGTTGGAACCATGAGGCAACCCATGATCTCAGACGACCGACAATACGGAACCACGATTATAGACATCTATAAATACAAGGAGATTACTACAGAAGAAGGTAAGTGAGACTAAATTGAGAAATTCCAATTCTCTGAGGAAAATAATGACTTGATCGTCGGAGTGTTTTCCCCAAAATTATTTCCAGGATCTGTTTTGTAGAAGGGGATATTTCCCAGTGAATAGAAAGTGTTATACTTGGTTGGATTGCAACATCAGATAATAAAACCAACAATGGCTATCTAAACTCCTTGTAATGTACTCTCACCTAAATCTATCAATCTACCATACAAAAGCTAACAAAAGATGTGCTAAATGCCTTAGGAAACACGTACTTCTAGAGTCTCATCAGTAATTAACTTAATAGTGATCTCGTGGGCTATGCAGATGCCAGATACTTATCCGATCCCCACCAAATTCGATCGCAAATGGGTTATATATTTACATGTGCAGGCAAAACTATCTCATGGTGTTCCATGAAGCAAAACATGCTTTCCACTTCTTCTAACCATGTTGAAATATTGGAGATTCATGGAATCAGTCGGGAATGTGTTTGGTTAAGATATTTAATTCACCATATTCGAGAAACTTGTGGTGTGAAATTAGACAAGCCCGTTCCCACCACTTTAATTGAAGAAAATGTTGTTTGTCTTGTTCAATTGAAGGGATGGTTCATTAAAGAGATAGAACGAAGCACATTTCACCAAAGTTATTTTTCACTCACGGCCTACAAAAGAATGGTGAAATTTGTGTTCAGCAAATTTTTTATAGTGATAACGTTTCATACCTCTTCACAAATCACTAGAGACAATATCAAATTATGTGCACCGTACCCCTGGAGTTTATATATATATATATATTGAAATGTTACATACAAGCAACCAAATTACATATTAACATTCTAATCTAGGACCTACCTAACTAGGAGACACCACTATTAAATCTGTTGAAACTCAGTGGAGCATGAAACTCCATTTATTTGATAGCTAGGGACGCTTTCCTGAGAACACCCAAACGCTGCACCACCAACGAACAACTGTCACCGAAATCGGAACCACCACGATCTCACCATCATCGATCACCTGCAGGTTGGGAAACACCACAACGGGGACCACCAGCACGGTCCCATGATGCTGGGTAATCTCAAACAAGGAATTACTCTAATATTCACAATTCTTGATGGGGTGTGTTTTGAATCCCAGATCTCTCAGTTACAGAGAGTGTGGCTTACCACTAAACCAGGTCCATTACACTACCCCTGGAGTATGATATAATTTTCCATAGATTCCCTAATTTTTTTTACCTTAAATGTTGTAATTTTGTATTAAATTAAAATATTATACTTTAAAAATTAAAATAAGTAATATTGTGTATTTAAATATGAAAATATAAAAATATAAAAAATATAATATAACAAGTATGTTTTTAAATTTCTAATTTTATTATGCAATTCAATAAATAAATTGTATAAGTAAGAAAATACAATGGTCTGTCTATAATCTTATAGACATACCACATGGAACCACTCTTCCCACCTCTCGACCAAAATACCAATTGCAGTAAATTGACTGTTATGAAGGGGTTCAAACCTTAAAATTACAAAAAAAAAAAAGGGGTTCAAAGTTATTAAACCTTGAGTACGTTTGTTTCCATAATCCATGAAAAAATTTAAGATTTAAACTGCAAATTAAAATAAATGAAAATAAAAATTTTGGGTTATATTAGTCGGGTCAAACTTATAACTACTACACATTGCATAAAGAATATTTAATATTGCAATTAAATTTTTTTACCTTTTCATTATTCAATACGGTCTTCCATAAATCTATTGAAATACGGTCTTTCCCAATACTCTTAAACCTTTATAAAACATTAGAAATTAATGTTTTTCAATTGGGCACTTATATTTGGCAATACTTCGTTTCGCAGAAGAAAAGCACGCATCTGGCGAAGCTTTTGAAGTTTAGCAACTTCATTTAATAGCACGCCGGATCAATTCGACTCTAGCCCCTGATCTTCGATTCTTTCTCGTTTCCATTAATATTAAGGTACCAATTCACTGGTTCATTCAATTCCCTTATGTAAAAATTCAGGTTGCAAACACATGTTGGAGTTTTGTTTAGTTTTCTTCGTTGTTTTTCTCATTTGTATATGGTTTAAATGATAGAATGTTCCGGTGTGTTTTGGTTAGTTCAGTGATTTTGTTTATAAAATTGCTTTCCTTCAGTTTTTTAATATGTAATATTCGTAATTCCTGCAATCATTCATTTGCGCCGATATCCAGATTAAGGCTCCTTTTGATTTCCAGAAAAATGTGGGTTATTTGGTTGGTCTTTTATCAGATTTTTACATTATTTAGTCTGATTTCGAATTTTTGTATGAATTAGTCACTCTTGGTGGTGACATTTAGGTTGATGTTGAAGGTGCTTTGATTTGATATACTGGGAGATATGAAAAAGCGAAAAAGATGGGAGCTTGAAAACACAATACTAAATGAAGAAGATCCTAAAAAAGCATGCACTACAAGGCCAAATTTGAAGCCAAATTCTGAAATGAAGAGTCTTAGTTCAGGGTGTAAAAAGGGGAATGCAGTAAGTAAGAAAGATGTTATCAGAGAGCCCATTTCGCCAAAGAAAAAGTCCTTCAAGGAAAAGTCTAACTCTAGTTCTCAAAAAGATACAGCTGGGGATGAGCTGAAGCTTAAGAAACGGAGAAGGAGAAAGAGGAGGAAGGACAATGCAGTGCTTGATGAAGCTTCACGCTTACAGAGGAGGACGCGCTATCTCCTGATTAAAGTTAAGCAGGAGCAGAACCTTATTGATGCATATTCTACTGAAGGCTGGAAAGGTCAGAGGTACCATGCCTTTCCCTTACTACTATACTTTATAAAAAATTTACGAATTTTGCTTGGTTACCTTTTATTTTTGTAGTTGTTCTATTGAGTATCAAATTTTAAAGGGGTGTCAAATTATCTTGCTGTATACTCTTATTTACTCTTCAATGCATTTGTATAAGAAAAATATGCAATAATTTTATCTTCACTTTCGATGGCAGCTATCTGGCGATTCATTAATATATTTAGTATTAACTTTTAATTTATGTGTATAGTCATGTAGCCTTGCTCATTAATTATATGGACTTTTAGTTCACTCGTTGCATCGTTTTCGTTGTTTCTATGCTCATCTATATAGTATTTCAGTTTGTCTCCAGATTTTGGCATCTATCTGAGTGTCTGCTTGGTTTAATTTAGTCAGAAACAAAGCGAAATAAAAAATGTCGAAATCATTACCCTTGCCCCTTGGTGAATTAGAAAGAAACCTAAAAGGACATGTGTTATCGAAACTTAATCCGATTTTTTCCCATATTAATTTTTTATTTCATACAGGTGATTTACTGATAGGATTTTCCTCATTTCTGTTTCCAGAACCAGCACCCTGTCCTCTATGTTGATATTCAGAATATTTTTAAGTCAGTCTCATACAGTTTGAACCCCACTGAAGTTTTCTATGAGTCCTTAGATTCATTCAATCTCATTACTGATTTATCCCTAACAATTTTAGAAACTGGAATCTAGTATATCTTCAGAATTTCACTCCTAGTAAAATGTTATGCTGTTTAGGTGACTTGAGTAAGAAGCACTCTCTAGAAATGAAGCGAAGAAAAAATTTTAGTCAACCCACTTCCATTTTGAGGTCTGCTTGTCGCACTAGCTTTGAAGATCAAGTCAGTTGGATGCCTTTCCCGAACATCAATCTGTATCCCATTTTCCATTCTCTGTCTCAAGTATAAAGACAACCTTCATACCCTTCCTTTCCTCCAATTTAAGTAAATACATGCATGTCCAGAAAAGAATACAATAAGAATGGGAGTCCACAAGCACCTAAAGCTTCTTTAAAATCTTGACCTTTTACAGTGTCTACTGACGAGCTTTGTATATTGCTCACATTCTTCGATCAGAAACCTTGGTGCTCTATCAGGGACACTTGCAAGTGCCAACTCTTCTCATTACATCAGTCTTCAGCACGATAGACCCATGTTTTTACTCCCTGATCAAAGGGTTTGAGTGCCATCGCTTCTGTGGCAGGACTCAAGAACTGAGGATTAAGTCTTAAGAAATGTTTGCACAGGTTCTAACTGGAAGTGAAATGACTACCTATATTCAGCACTAAGTGTTGTTTATTGTTCCTCCTATGTTCAATAAATGAAAAAAGAATTGGAAACTTAATCACTGGGAATTTAAGGTTTGTGAGGAGGATTTCTGCCGAGAGATTTCTTAGTTCAAGGTTTACTGAAAAAATATGATGTCGGAATAAAGAGGGGAGGTGATTGGTGAGGGCAGAAAGCTAGCACCGTATAGGCTTAGGGTGGTCACAGATAATATAACGAGGAGACAAAGCAATGTAGCAGTACAGTCAAGTAGTAGTCTTGGATCTTAACAATCATTTGTTATATAACTTCAGCTACGGCACTCTGTTGGTGAATGGAAATTGCAAATTTACTATGCTCCTGGTTAGCTTTGTTATTTCTCTGCAATTTGCTTCTTCTTGACAATATTTGATAGTTGGTGGCTTATCCTTCAGGAGCTTTACTTCAGCAGTTAACTCAAATCGGCAATCCCCATTCTCTAGGATTATAGAGCTGGGTTAGCAAGAATATCTCCTTTTATACTTATTCCGTGTAAAGTATCTTGCAATATCTCTATATTCTTCTGTCTTAGGTAGTAATACCCAGCATAAAGTGCTTGGATTGAGCTTGGGCATTTGATAATTGTTGTCTATCTTTTTGCCCGTTAGTTCTAATAAGTCATGTTAGATAGTAGAGTTCGATCCTTCTATATTGAGTAGAAATTATTAAGAACGCTGCCGGCCTGTTTTATATGATACTTCCTCTGTTCATGATTAAATGCAACCAAGTGGTCATACAAGTTTAGGAAAAGGAGAGAGAGAGAGAGAGAGGAGAGGACGTTTTTTAGTGATGAAGTGATGATTGATAGGTAATTTAACCTATTAAACTTACCAAAATTGGTCTGGTTGCTTATATCACAATGTATATTTAAAGAAAAATGTTGCATTTAATTATGAATGAAGGACGTAGAAGGCAAGGAGATTCTTCTAATGAAGAATACTCTTAGTGTATAAAGATCAGAGAGGACACCAATTGGTGATTAATTTGCAAATTGAGCCCATTTTGAATTTTGTTCTCACTTGCTTGAGCAGTTTGTTGGTCACTACATATTCTGGTAGATACAGATGACACATTTCATTGAGCATCTGGTATTACCAGGAAATGAGATGTCCATGTTTTCAGTGAGGATGCAATTTCCATTGATGAGAAAATGAGTGATGAGACAGGTTTAAATGCATTATTCTTTAACTTTCTTTCCTCTTGGCGGTTCAACTTTCAGATTGGTTTTCATTTTAGATTCCAAAAATTTGAACACAACATATGATCTTCATTTGGAACCTATGTTCAGTATTGATGCTTTGCCCCCCTCAACAAATGGGATTCAGTTCCCATCAGTGAGGAATTTTATGATGAGACATACATTTAATGCATTTTTCAATTTCCACTGTTTTCTTTTCTTTTCTTTTTCCCCCTCTTGGTTCTTCAACTTCAGATGGGTTTTATAGGCAACACCTAACTCTAAGCACAATCCTCACCTAACTTTTATGCATATAAACATTTTATTGAGAACAATTAGACTGCAAAAAGCATTCAATTGAATTCTTATGTACCTTTATTCTTCATAGATTCATGCATCTCAGATATGTATGCACTATATTAACTTTTTCATCATTCCTTAGTCGGGAGAAGATAAGACCTGATAAAGAACTACAGAGGGCTAAGAAGCAAATATTAAATTGCAAACTTGGGATTCGTGAAGCAGTCCGACAGTTAGATTTGCTTAGCTCTGTCGGATGTATTGAAGATTCAGTAGTTGCTCCAGATGGGTCTGTTCATCACGAGCATGTATGTTTCAGAACCTTTGGCTCTTATTTGAGTATTTGGTTTAATTCTTATATTTTATGAAAACCTCTTGCATGATTTTTATATGTCAGCATCTTTACATATGCAATAACCATATTTGTCAAGAAGGGTTCACTTCTCTTACCCAGATTCTGGCAGGTTGTTTTACCTTATTCTGAACTAGGCAAAACCCAGTATCCACCCTTCATCTACACAGAACCAAAGAAAAGCTCCCCACTTTAACAAAAATAAAATGGAGAAAAGGAAAAGAAGGGACCAACTGCAACCACTTCAAGAACTTTCTAGAAAAGAAAAATATAATTTGCTCATAAATTAAGAATTTAAGATAAGCATACTCCTTAGCTGAGAACCTAAGTGTTTGTGATTTTGTTGATGAACAGATTATTTGTGCAAAATGCAAACTACGTGAAGCTTTCCCTGATAATGATATAATATTATGCGATGGAACATGTAATCGCGCCTTTCACCAGAAGTGTCTTGATCCTCCACTGTCTACAGAAAACAGTAGGTTTCCTTAAATTTTTGATGTTTCCTTGGTGAAATTTCATATGAGCATCTGAAACAAAAGCATGTGGCTGTGTTGTGTTTTCCATGGTTGCTTCTAACCTTGCAGTTTATCCAGTTCCTCCAGGGGATGAAGGGTGGTTTTGTCGATATTGCAAAAGTAAGATGGAGATACTTGAAGCTACTAATGCTCATCTAGGAACTAACTTTTCCGTGGACTGTAATTGGCAGGTTAATTTTGATAAGAACTTCTAGTACTTAATAATAAGCTTTCTTCACTCTTCCCTCAGTGACGACGGTGTATTGCTTTAAAGCAGGATATCTTCAAGGAAGAAGCTGAATTAACTGATGGCGGAGAGTCCTTGCTCTGTCAAGAGCATGATTGGCCATCTGATGACTCTGAAGATGTAGACTACAATCCAGAGAGGAGAGAATCCAGCTGCACTAACAGCATGACTAGCTCTGAGTCTGATTCTTCGGTTGATGGGAGCAGTTATGGTAGTTTAAGGTCACTTCAGGATGATCTTATTTTCCTTACTGGAGAACTAAACAAGAGGCAAAAGGGCTCCGAGGATAATTATGTTGGAATGGAGTCAGATGAAACCACTGATTGTGAAATTTTGTGTGGCCCCAGACTGCGGAAAGTTGTGGATTATATAGCTCTAAATGATGTGAGTATAGTTCCTTCACATTTTTGTTTTCTTTTTAACACCTGAGACCTAGTGTACTAACGTATAATATGTAAAACTACCAAATGCTGTAAGTTTTTCCCTAGCAAAATGTATAAATCACTGTAATTTTTAAAAATAAATAAAATCATGCTAGTGCTTTTCAAATAATTATAAGCTAAATCAAGCCATGTTATCTAATGCACTGGGTAATGGCTTACCAAATATGTAACCTTATCCATGTTTGTCCAAGAGTGTGAGTATTTACCAACTTATAGTTATACATGTCCTCAAAAAAAAATTGATAGGTGTAACTGTAACATATGTTCCTACGAGTAGAAGAAGTATCTCTGTGTATTTAATTTTTCTTTCCAGGAATTATTTGGGAAAAATGCTCTAATGAGTGAACAAATTAGTGAAGATGAAGACTGGGGTCCTAGGCGAATACACAGAAGAAAAGAGTCTGTTGGAGAAGGTACCGATATGACTGTAGATGACGATCAGGGCAAATTCACAGAAGAAATACCTACCGATGCCAAAACGAAAGTATCAGCTAGCAAAAGTACCACAATTACATTAGATGAGAACAAAAGCCATGATGCTGAAGAAAGATCTGCTGGAGTGAAAAAAAAGCTATCAACTGGAAAAAGCAAAAGACCAATTTTCAGATTTCCCAGGAATGCGGTTGAGGTGCTACCGACCCTAACTTATTGGATTCTTATTCAAATCGGTTAAGTTGTACTCATCCTTGTATGCCTCTCTTTTTCTTCTTTGCATCAGAAACTCCGCCTTGTG
>JAULKJ010000001.1:11614522-11627349 GCA_032355405.1 Rubia balearica
CTTCACAAACAAGTTTAACATTTTGGAAAAAATATTTATAATACTAAAAATAATTTTGCAAAACTACTATTAATTATCAATAATATATTGATTAATATATGAAATATATATTCTTAATTATATAAATATATTTTAGTAAAATTGTATTTTTTAATTGAAATACTAAAAGTATTCTAACTAAGTAAAATGAAAATAATTGTATTTTTTATTAAGTGAATAGTATATAATTAAATATTATATTATATTATTATTTTAAATTATATAAAAATAAATTGCAGTTTTATTTATTATTTAAATATTATTACATTAAAAAATTACTTTTTATATTTAAATAAATTATAAAAATGATTTTGGTCAATTTGGGTCAACCCAAGACCCGACCCGTCCTAACCCAAAATATGGGATATTTCACCCTACCCACTTGATCCAAAATTTTGGGTCAATTTGGGCTGGGACAGCTGATCCAGCCCGATCCATGGGTCAACATGACTAGCCCTATGTCAAACAATCTTCTTAATCAAGGAATAATAGGTATATGTCAAACAACCTTAACAGGAACCTTCTTTGTCTGCCAATTTCCAATTTCTCTATTTACATCCACCTCCTTCAGTTTGAACCTTGGAGCATTGCATTTAGGGCAATCCTATGCATTCAAGTGATCTCCCCTATACAAGATACAATCATTCTGACAAGCATGTATCTTTTCATAATCCATACCCATCCTTCTTTGCCTCATATACCGTTTCGGATAGTCTATTGCCAACCAAAAGCGTTTCTTTCAACACTTTCAACAAACCAGAGATACCTACATCGCTATAGGAATACTTAACTTTCACATTCATCAACTGTAACGTAGCCTTCAATACCGTCATTCCTTCGGGGCATCCATCATATAGAAGTGTCTCATTATGTCTGTGGAGGTTTGAAAGTCTTTTAGGACTTCCACTGTAGTTCTTAACAATCTCCTCAACCAACTCATCCATCCTAGCATCTTTCTCGGCCTCTAATTCATTTGTTGTATGCTCATACACATTCTCTCCAAACCAAAACCAAATTTTGTATGTTGGATCAAAACCGTAAATAAATAAGTGTTCCTTCAAGCAGTTGTTTCTTCATGAATAGCGGTGTTCCGGAATTTCTTGCAAGGACAATATACATATGAAAAATTCTCCTTCGCGGCATTCGCAAATGTATATTGAACAAAGTTAGCTACAAAAGATTGATACCCCTCGCTTGTTCTATCTTCATTAAAACAATGGGTTTTGTCCATAGACATTCCTACAATATAATTACACACTCTTTAGATACCCATCTTAGCAACAAATACATCCACTTACATTGATTCAATCTATGACTTCCATGCATATCGAAATCATATACATATATATGTACATATATATATATATATTAATGTCAACAAAAACTTTCATATATTACCATACACGTATATAACAACAACCATATACAATAATGTAAAGCCAAATTTCAATCAACTCATAGTTAAACACATCCTCTCATGCGAAATGAACTAACCTAAAACCTAAATTGAAGATGAAATTACAAATTTTAGGTATAGGAAAACTTACTTGGTAATTGAGTAAGCACAATTAACAACCCCATTGGTCATCTTCAACACTGTGGATTTGACTTTTGAAGATGAATACTGGAATGGGGAGAAAAATTTTGGGTATTATGATTGAATTTGGTCAATGGAACCAAATTTACAAACTAAAGTCCGACTGTTGCGACGTCGCTCCAAACCATCGTCTAACAATTAGTCAACCCGATTAACAACACGAGGTCAGTCATGCCATAAATAACTGCTATTGCTTGATCCGACTAGGGATGACAATGGGGCGGGGCAGGTACGGATCATGTTACCTCCATACCCATGCCCACCAAAAAAATTCATACTCATACCCGCCATGGGTGGGGCGGGTAAAATATTAAAATCCGCCCCACCCCATCAGATATTATCTAAAATCCATCTCCGCCCCCTCACCCACTTGGATCTTTATACCCACTTTAAATCCATTTTACTCACCCCATATATATCTCCAAAAAAACACCTAAATTTTACTTTAAAATTAATAAATTTTATTTTATAAGTTTAATAATATTTACATGAAAATATTATAAGTAAAACATGTGCATTATGGATAAATAATAGTTTATTATGCAATAAATTAGTGTGCACATAGCGAGTATAGTGGGGCGAGAAAGGGGTGGGCAGATACGAACTTATATTCATGCCCGACCCACTACCCATGGCAGGTATCAATTTTCACACATACCCGTCCCCATCCCCACGAAAACTACATCCATACCCTCCTCATTGGGGCGGATGCGGGACGGATCTCCATCAAAACCCGCCCCACTGTCATCCTTAGATTCAACCCGCATTACCGATGTCGCACATACATCGGTCATACTATTTAATTCGATTTTCAAAAATATTTACCTCAATTTCAATAGAACCAGGGTAAAAAATAGACTTTTTCCCTCAATTTTATAACCGAGGTAAATAGTATCTTTTACTTCGAAAAAAATAATTGAGGTAAAATAACTTTTTACCTCGATTATTTGATGTTAGCATAAAAACCGAGATAAAAGAGTTGAAATAATAGGCCATTTTCTTGAACGGTTAAACTGCTTAACATTACACTTTCTCCTCTTTTTTGTCTTTTTACATTTTGTTCCAAAAATCAATTGAAATTTTTTAATTTTGTTACCCTTTCTTGAAATAAATAAGACAATTTTGGAAAAAAAACCCATCTTTCCCATAGGTTTATGGAAAGACATGGTTAAATTAGAATTATAGAAAGGTAAAGGATTTTATTTGCAACATTAAAAGTTTATTATGCAACATACATTAGTTATACGTTTATGATCCGGTTAATGTAACCCAAAAATTATCTTAATTTCTCCTAATTTGCAGTTTAAACCTTGATTTTTCTATAACTTTTGGAAAGACCGTCTTTCAAGAGTAAAGACTCATTAAATAATCACTAAGGAAATAAAAGAATTTCATACTCTGTACAACTAAACCAAACTGAAGGGAAATTTAGGATCATTCTTTTCTTTTCTCTTCTTTAAATCTCACGCCCAACACTCCTAGGGACTAGATACAAATTTCAATAAATCTCACACAAGTCTTACTTTTATGGTTAGGACATTCCCTTTGCAAACTGAAACAAGATCCCCTCAGTTACATGCAACTGATTAGGAAGCAAATACAAAAACATCATGTAAAAAGGGACGTATTTCTGCATTTCATGGATTGACTACAGATATCCAGCAATTTATCAACATCTCCTTTGCTCACCAATTCTTCCTTTACTCCAGCAAATGTGGATGCTTGAGCTTTCAGGAGTTTCCAATGGCTGAGAACCTTGAAAATTCCTCTGAGCTATTAATTTGGTAAAGGAGAAATTCGTTTAACCAGGAATTAAAGTATATTCAGATGGGACAGCAAAGGATACGATTCTAGATCTCACACTCAGATCTTCTCCATTGGATGTAAAGCTTTTGGAATCTTCAGCAGCATCTAGTTGAAGGTTCAACAGCTCCTCCTCAATCATACCAGAATATATTGCAATGGTTGAGATATAATGAGAGACACTAGATGGATTTAACTCACTGACTTCAACACAACTCAATAATCTTGCAAGAATGCTCCAAAGTGCACTTTTTGCTCCTACGTCATCAGAGGCCAACGGAATTATGTCGAATATGCTCCGCAGAAAATCCATATCTGGCAGAATCGAAGTGTGACACGTTATTTCTATGCTACTTTCCCACAACAAAGAGATAAAAGATCGCAAGAAAAATTGAAAATCACTGTTAAAACTGGAAATGTTTACCTTGTGACAGTTGGCAGGATAGATGCTCTACATCAGGTAAGATATTTGCCACCAAAACAGTAGCAGTTACACAGGAATCAACAACCTGCAAGAGAAGAAAACTAGACCTGCAAGATTAGCTCTCACATCTTGCTTCAAATCATACCAATTAAGCTCATAATGCCCTCCTGGGTCATGTCTACCTACGCATATGACAAGTTGATTTACTTTGCCCTCAATGAGCTCCAATTGTGGAATGTAAAGTCAAATCCTGTACACTATATTTAATATTTTAAGATTACTTAATAACCATTTCAGAATCATAAACATACAGCAGAAAGAAGACGAGCCCAAGCAACACTCCCAACCATAATGAGTTATTAACTCTCTCTCTCATCGGACTTCCCAATGTCATGCATCCTTTAAAGGTTACAGAATGTTACACCTACTGAGAAAAGAATGAGACTTTGCAGTACAGGGTTTACACTAGCCTGGACCTGGTTGTGCCCGTACTAAGTAAGATTTTTTAATGCTTTTTCTAGTATAGAAAAATTACTCTAAGAGAAGGATGCCAATAGCATTCACACCTCTGTATGGCCCTGTTGTATGGAGAGGCATAAAACAGTGGCACAAATTACAATATGTTCAGTGCAGGGTGAAAACAACATGAAATAGTAACAATCTTGCCTTATCATTGTGGTTGAAAAATAGTATTATTTCTTATATATATATAAACATAGTGTGTCTTTGTTTGTAGTTTATTTCCACATCTTTTTCAGGTCCGATTTGTATCCAGTTTAACTTGTGTTACTGCTCCTACATATCTTCATCTATTCGACCTATTTTCTTTCTTTGTTTAAAATACACTGCAGTTAATAGATAGTTTGGTGAAGATGAATCAATATCTCAAACAATACACAAAAGCCATGCGGCTCAATGCCTACAAACTAAGGGAGGTTAATAAACTATAGCAACAACTAATGATGCGACAACCAAGCCTTAATTAATTGTGAGAGGTTGATTCACATCCAAGACCGTGTTTATATAAAATAAATTCTATCATTTATTTCCAAGTCTTTTTAATTGTTCAGCTTCTCCTATCAATTTCAGTTTATAAACCTGCAATTTTCATTTATTGAGACACACCCATGTTCTTTATAATTCACTCATTACTTGTATTATCGTATCTAGATCATCCACACATTCAGCTCAATTATTCTAACTTCTACTACCCTCATATTCTGTTGACATAATTTATACTTAGTTGTGCAGCACTCTTAATAGCAGTTCAATTATTTATCAGGCAACTCTCACTTATCCCCTCATGGTTCATCTTTATAGAAAGTTGCCCCCCTTAAGGTTTTAAACATTAGGTTACCTACTTGTGTTTTGGACTCGAATGTCCCTTGGACAAAACTAAAATGGCTCTCGGGCAATGAAGAAAACCTTACTAACACCATCTGATCTTTCTGCCAAAGTCAACCTTTTTTTAAAACAAAATATTTGTACCCTTGACCTGCACCCCTGATTTCAACACCCCCAAATGTGTTTCATTTGAGGACTAACTTCAGCCACTCCGGATCTGGTTCAGTCCTTGCCACTGACAAGTCGATCGATCCAGTGCGGAACTCAAACAAGTAAGGAACTTTCGTAAATCTCTAGTTGGCTAATTTTTGGCCATAACAAGAAAACATGACAATTTTCAACAGGTATCAAAGTCCAACCTATCAAAGATCCTCAGTTCTGTAGTTCAAGTGAATTTCAAGGATCTAAATTTATACAAAAAAACTGATTAACAAGATCTAAGGTGAGTTTGCAACTCATTGTTAATACAATGACATAAAAGAGAAACCTAAGCACTAACACTAAGCCTGGTATAATTACCATTAATCTAGTCTCAACTCTCAAGAGTAAAAGCTTCTCTAATCTGTGAAACATTGTCTCCTCAGTAACTCCCACAATCATGCAGCATACTATATTTTATCAACTAGTGTACATATACATGTAATAAACACAGCTACTTACCTCAATTTTATCAGGGATTTTGATCAGGTCAACAAGAAGTTCAACGAATTTGTTATTTGAACATAAGAGTGATGAAAACTCATCGCCATCAGAAAAAGCTTCGATCGCCTGAAGAATGGTGTCGAGAAAAGAATACCTGATAAGATCAAGCAGCCTTGTATCAATATTTACCACAAGAACATTTTGAACACTTGCACCGGTAGTATGGAAAAGGTTGTTCCATAATCACTTGCAGACATATGAAAAGAATTCTTGATTAAAGAGAAGGTTGAAACAGGTTGAGAGAACATTTACTAGTAATAATTAAGCATTTAATCCAATCCAACCACATGAGTCACCTATATTTCTCTGAGAACACATGTTTCCACGTATCATGCCTTTTTATAGACTGTGTCTTGTTTCCAAGTACATGCATCTTGTTTTCTCATCTGTAGGTATAACCTCACTTCTATATAATGAATTCATTACTTTTTTCTCTAGTGGTGTATCTATACATCCATCTCAATATTCTTATTATAAATACCTGCATTTTTTGCTCATTTTGCAGTTAGTTGCTGACCATTATGATCCCCATAAGTAGAGTAAAAACTAAATAAGAAGGAAAACATAGCAGGTTTGATAGATGAGAACTGGGTTGATTTCGCTTTCATAGATAGCAAGTTTTACAACTAACCCGTAACCATTCATTCTCAGATTATCAGTCATTGTTAAGTCATTTGGAAGATGAGACAGTACTTCTAAACAGCTAGATGTGGAGATACACAGCAGTGAAAGAAGAATACCTTTCAGGCATTCCCTCTTCTGTCAGTTTGCTCATGCCAAAAGCAAATTGATTAAATAGGAGGTCAGGAAGACCTAACTTCATCAAATGTGGCAGAAGAATAGAGGCTACATCCTGCTGACTTCCTAATATTGTTAAGAAACCAACACTCTGCTTGAAGACAGATTTTGATTAGTTATCAAAAAATTGTCCGTAGTTGGAGTATTATAAGAAAAACATGTAAAGTAACCACAAAAAATTATTTACGTAGTATACTAGAGATTTTTATTCAGTTATTAAGAAAGACGAGAAACAAGGAACAGACAGAGTCCAGTGATGAATCTGATGATTTTCTGTTCCAGGACCTCAAATGCTTTCAACACACTGCACCAACTAGCCAATATATTAGCAGAAAATATAATATAAGCTACACTTCCCGAAGCAGGTGACTCAAAAATCTAGTGTAAGTAACCCAACAAAAAGTAGAGACATTCATTCTAGAGAAGAAAGAAATCCTACTATTTTGTTCAAAAAATAGCCAAAACTCCACGGATTACATGTAGCTAATGTTTATGTACAGAAATCTTTCTAGCATACCCTATACTACTATCAAAAACTACTTTCTTATCACACAAATATCATAAACCAGTAAATAAGCTATCAAGAATGTTCCTGTGCGGATTAAGCACTCTGAGGAAGAGAAAAAGAAAAGAAGAGGTGTTTGCAAGCTGCTAGAGGGAGGTACTAAAGTGTTACCCCGATTGAACTACAGATTAAAGATTTTTGAATAAATTGGAAACAAACTATGGAAGCAGGAAAGTTTATTTGCAGTTATCGAAATTATCATTTTCTAACAACAAAACTTCTTCTAAGTTTAGGCCAAAAGCCACATTGGCCAATATGTCATTTTAGCAAATAGCTTTTCAATCAAGCAACTTCAATAAATTAAGTTCCCAAATTAGTTGCAATATTCCTGTGGAAACAAGTAAAGAAATCGTTCCAATTTGTAGCAACAATTCAAAAATTCATGAAAATCCAAAATCAAACATGGCTTGTAAGGGGAAAAGGCAAAAAAATACTTGGTAGATGGAAAGGGTGGAAACAATTGACAGCTTATGACTCCACAGTCCACACAGAAGGAGCCACAACATGATGGGATATTGAAGAAGGGAATGGGAGAGAATACTATTTAAAAGGGAACAACAATGCGGTATTAAGAAGGCATCGGCATTTCAAGGCACTGAGTGAGACTTCAGAAAATGAAATTACAAGAGGTTGGAATACTAAAGCACCGGAAAAAGTCTCAATATCATGCATCTGACCTCTCAACTTATCCTAAAGCCACTAAACAGAACCTGAACAGTTCTGATTGTTCCCAAAACAGCAAAGCAGCAAAATGTCCAAACTAGAATGGAATTGTTAGGTGTTCCTAAGTGAACTTTGAAAGCCCTTTTCACGCTCTCATGTGCTATAATGAAAGCCTCCTGGCATAGGTCATAAACCATGCAGTCTATTGAAATTTCTTGATTAAGAACAGGTACTGACAGTGATAATAATAACAATAATAATATGATTATGAACTCTACCCATTAAGCATGCTAAATTAAGTGGTTTACAAAAACAAAAGCACAAGCAGCACAACATAAAGCACACAAATCCAAGAATCTAGGTAGCTAAACTGAAAACATAATCCCCTGCAAAGTACCATTTTTCAATAATAGCTTGTGCACAACATAAAGCACACAAATCCAAGAATATAGGTAGCTAAACTGAAAACATAATCCCCCACAAACTACCATTTTTTAAAACAAATTACAGATAGTCCTCAAAAAGCTTGACATGGCACAAAACCAGATACCTTCTTCATCAGTTCCGGATTCAAGGTGTTCTCGACTACCCACAAAACACGAGATAAAATATACTCAGATGATAACGCTTCAGCCCAGATAATGCGCTCACCACCTTGAAGACAAAGAGTTAGCAACCTGCATCAATCAAATTTATCCTAAAAGCCCAATCATCCAACTGAAAGTCTGATAGTCGTACAACAAGTTGAGCTTCGAAGTAAGTGGTACTTACAAGAATATTAAAATATGAAATCATGGGAAACAAGATATTATAGAAATGGTATACAAATAAAAAAGCAACACATGTGATCAAGCAAAAAAACTACAAAGTTCTAATGCAACTAAGAGAAGAACAAGCTAGCAAAGTTAGTTCATAGCTCCTGAACAGTATAATCTATTTATTTGCTAGGAGTCAGTGGAGTTACCGAAATGCTTCACATAGGCATCGAGTATCATCGATAAAGAGCTTATTTATCACTGCATCAATCAACCCATTTGTTGAGGCCATCTGTTTCCTAGATATGTCATGGCAAGCCAGATTTCCCATGATTCCAAGGCTTATCTCCTGGCAATATAGAAACTCCAAAGTAAGGGTCTTTTTTATTTAATAATAAGGAAACCAACCCCAGCAAGTAACATTATTATAAATTGGCCCATATGAAGCAACCACTATCAAAATGAAAGCTTACCATAGTTCGGACAGATTGAGAAACCATTAGGTTAGCAAGGATCACTTCAAGAATGAGATTCTGCACCTGTTTAGGAGTTATATAGTTAGTTATATAAGGTCCTGAACTCATATGCATCGAAACATTTGCCTGGTTCAAATACATACTATTTCATATGAAAAATGACAAAGTCCTAAACTCCTAGTACACTTTTACATAGAGAAAGACATCGCAATACATAGACTAAGAGCTTCTGGAAGTCAGTACTGAGAATGGGGCAAGGGAAGCATGTGGAAATTTCATATTGATGCGTCTATGAACAAAACTCGGAAAGCTAAAAATATTCTAATAATCATGTCAATACGCATTTGACCTTTCTATTATGACGTACAGATAACCATTATAATGAAATATAGAAATTTTACGGGTCCAGAACAATTTTGCACTAGGACACATGTACCATCAGTTCCGCATGAGTTTCATTGGCTGCAAGATCCCATAAAGTGCACCCGTGGTCTTCCCAAGCTGCTTCTCCGTCGGAAGCAGTAAGATGCTCAGGTTCTCGCTGCAGGCCATCATCTGTAACTATTGATTGACCATTTTCATGCTCATGAACTTGGATTCCTACAGACTGATTGCTAGTTCCAATAGGCAGGAGTTTTCTTATCAAAGAAATTATGTAACTTGGATCTACAGTTGTTGATATATCAAACAGCTGCATCATAGAATAGAACATAGAAGGGTTGATGATGTCCAAAGAAATGACCGATTCACAGTTCAACACACAAATAGAATTAAACAGTATCCAGAATGCGCGACGAATCATACCTCGTGAAGAGGCGCACAAGGGTGGTGGGCCGGGTGCAATTCCGACTCTGCGCATTCACACAATCAATTTAATACGGAGTAAATGATGATGAAGAGCCCAAGGTAAAAACGAAGTGACTGACCCGCAACAAAATCAGCTTCATCTGAACTCATCATGGGACTGTTGTTTTCCATTCTTCTTCAACTTTGTCGCCACCCGTTCCTCTTTCCTTCCGAGCTTCTGCAGACACCACCCTACTGCCTCAACTTGTTTTTTTCCTTTTTCTTCTAGAATTGTTTTAACGCTGCTTGCATCGTCCGGTTATTTTTCGTTTGACTGCATAGTTTAAAAAAAAATTTAAGGTGGCCATTTTGGCCACATGGCATCGCACGTGTCATTCATAAATAATTTCACATCACTTTTTAAAATTAATAAAAATATAGTATTTTATAAAGTCAATTCCCAATTTACAATGCACATCTCTTCCTCCATTTTCAATGTTCTTTCTATATTTCAATATTTTTCAATTAATAAGTAAATTAATTATACCATGTTTATGAGGATGCACATTTTTTGTGTATTCTCAATATTCATTTATTAGGAAAATTCTTTCACAATATATTTTTTTTCTTTATATATGGGAGAGTTTAGGTGAGAACACTCAATTATGTGAGAACAGTACAAATCTCAACCTTTCAATTATATAATTTGATGGTCATGATTTAATGTTAAACTAAATGTTAAATGTGCCAAATTCACGGGTCATTTGTGTGGGTCGGAAGAGTCTGACTCGGGTTATTAACAGAGAACCCGGATCGTCTTCTTTGTTTCTGGAAAAAAATTTATGGTTTCCATTTTGCTCTGGAACTTCTCCCCTCTGTCTCTACCACATTCTTGTGCCTCATAGATTCAGCGTTACCACCATTTGTATTGCACGTCTGGCTCCCACTGTCGTAAGAATATTCTTTCCAACAATGAAAACACTTTGCATCGTGTTTGAGGGTGCAGCTGGAATCCCAACCTTCACTTCCGTTAGGGCCTGTTAGAATAAATCAAAATGTCGTTTAGATTTGATTTGATTATGGATTAGGTTTATAATTAGAAGAAGATTAGAGTTTTACTAGAGCTAATCTACCTTTTGTACTCTATTTATTCAACTCAGTAATATCATAATCATCACGGGAAATCATTCTCTCATAGTATCGGAGCAAGTTCTGATCCTTAATTTCAAATCCTAAATTTTATTTTTTGTCCATCTCCCTCCCCTTTCCGACCAAACCACCACCGGCTTCCGGTCAACTTCCGTCCAGATTCCGGCAGTGGCCTTCTTCTCCGGAAAACTTCCGGCAGAAATTCTGGTGGACTCTCGGCAATATTATTGTGGTCACTTTCTTCTCGGCCGTTCTCCTTTCAATCGGCCTTTCTAGATCTCCTTTTTTTTGTCTTCGACATCGACTTCCCTCAGTAGCAACGGCGTCTTGGCCGAGATCTTTTCCGGAAATTGGGTGATTGATTTATTCTTCTCCAACGGGGACTTGGCCCTGACGGCGTCTTCTTCTCCGGCATCGGTTATCTCTCTCTCTATTAGCGCCTCACTTCAATTTCCGAGGGACCAAAGTTCTTCTTCATTTTCGTCATCGGCGTCGCTTCTCCGGTCTGCTCCATTATTTTCGGTTCTAGTCATCATTATTTTGTCATCAGCGTCAGCCTTGCTTCTCGGACAGCTTCAATCGGCGTTCTCAGCTTGGTTTTTTGGCTAGATCTTAGTTTCAATCGGCATTCTCAGCCATTCCGTCAGCAAACAAGTACCGCGCGTGAGATCCACACGTTGAAGGGGTTACTAGAACGTCCCCGCACTGCGCGCATGAGGAACACGTGCGCATCACCTCTGCGCGTGTCTACCCTCGCCTGCACATCTCTAGCCTTTCTGCGTGCGTTTGTGCACGCGCAGGCGCTCTTTGGGCAGAATTTTGCTGATTTATTTTTTGCCCTCATGGATATGGCTAATTTTAATTCTCGACGGAGTGATACTTCAAAATTTATTGTCATTTCTCATCATCGACGGCAAGTTGGCTCCAAGTGGATTGTAGATTTTGGCGCCACAAAACACATGGCATCATCCTCTGCTGCTGTTAATCATGTAACACCTTATCATGGTTTTTCCAGCGTATATGTTTGTAATGGTTCCCATCTCCATATTACTCATGTTGGTCATTCTTGGATTTCTAACTCCTTGTCTCTGTATGACGTGCTTATTGTGCCTGATATAATTAAAAATTTGCTCTTGATTAGCAAATTAACTCGGGATTTAAATGTTATTGTATGCTTTGATTTAATTCGGTATAAACTCACTATAGATACCTTAGGTCACAGTCATAGTGAAAATGGACTTTATGTCTTGGACTATGGTGCATCTGCTTTATTGTCCACTGTAGAGTCAAATAAGTGTGCGTCTTTTGAAATTTGGCATGCTAGACTTGGTCATGTTCCACATTCTATTATTTCTGGTTTGCGTGCTTCTGGATCCTTAGTTGTCTCATCGATTTTGCCTAAATTCTGTGAAATGGCTGAAGGAAAATTTTTATCTTTTCATACAAATGATAAACTTGCTGCTAGAGTACTTGATCTGGTTGATTGTGATTTATGAGGGCCTTCTCCTATTTTATCTGTTGATGGTTTCGCCTACTATGCTATTTTCATTGTTGATTATTCCTGGCTCTCGTAGTTTTATCCAATGTGTCGCAAGTCTAATTTTTGGGATGTTTATTGCCAGTTTGAGGCTTTTGTGGAGAACCAGTTCTCTCCTATTTTATCTGTTGATGGTTTCGCCTACTATGCTATTTTCATTGTTGATTATTCCTGGCTCTCGTAGTTTTA
>JAULKJ010000001.1:11715163-11725622 GCA_032355405.1 Rubia balearica
GATTTAGATACGAAAACCGAAAACGGTTATCTAAACCCCTTATGATGTAAACCTACCTAAATCTAGCAATCTTCCTAGCAATCTTCCTACCAAAATATAACAAAAGAGATGTTAAATGTTTCAAAAAAATACATGCATTTGACGTCTCATCAAAAGGACATCGCGATAAATTCTAAAACTCGCGAGAAATTGAAAACTCGCCATGAAATGGACACCTCCGAGATGAACAAAGATGTAGTGTGTGGGAACAGAAGAGCGTGTCTCACACACGTTGGTGCTGGACTTGACGCAGGTGAACTCAACTGCCGTGTGAGAACACGCGTTAGCAAATATGGGTAACCAGCAATTTGAAAATGCAAAGCAGAAAACATGGCTGAACTATAATCAATAAACGGTGCGAGGAAAGTTGGAGTTGTCGGAGAAGCTAAAAAAAGCCAAACACCGATCGGACCGATCGCACAGCAAGGGTTGTGATCGATACAGAAGACGGCGGCCATCAATGGTTACGGGCAGGGAGTGGAATTTTTTGTGTGTGTTTTGTTCGAAAAGTGAGAAAAAAACCAGGATATTATAGAGAGATCTGACTGATACCATGATTGAACGTAAAAGCTGTAATTATTGTGGTTGTGTGTATTCATATATATATATATATATATATATTGTGAGTACAAAGGGATACAAAGTACAAAATAAATATGGAAACAAGATATTTACAAAATCAATCGGAAAAGGTATTTCTTTCTTATCATAATTCTATTCCATCTATATCTCTATTAAAGTTGACACTTAACAAAAGTTTGTATTACGAACCATCTTGTTTAAGGATATGGGTACCTAATAAACAACCCCCTCATACATTAGGTTTTGTACTGCGATGGAGAGATGACGTGAATCGGTGGATGACTTTGTCATTTGTGGTGATGGGTTGTGGGTGCAGTCAAAATAGGTCATCCTGTGGCGGATACATAGTGGGGCCCATTAGGAAAGCGGATCTTTCCACAATAGTTCCTATGCGTTGATCCTAGTTTATGACGTACAATGGAGCTTCCATCGGCCTGGAGTACCACATCTGATGTGGGTTTTGAGGACAATTCTACTTGGACGATACCTACTTCCAGGTTGTAAAAGATCCGCGTTGTAGCATGACTTCCCTTGATGAAAGTAGGGTTTGGGGTTATTTTATATTTTTATTTTCACGTGGCAGTTGGTGCTCTCGCGACTCCGGTGAGATATAGGTTTTTCCCCGCCGCTCATTGGAGAAATCCAGCGACAACCTCCAAAGAAGGTTCTCAATAGAACTACAAAGTTGTGGTAACTCGATGGGAATCAACTCAGCCAATAACTAGTAAATATGGAGGCATGCAATACCATACTACTACAAACCAAAATGACATGCCATCGAAACTCCTCCAACAAGAACTTTCCACCATGGATTAGAGAAATCCAGCAACAAACTCTCCATAACTATTGAGCTGATGAAACCTCGATGAAGATGAAGATTGGAAGAGCGGGTTGAATACCAGACTGCCAGTATGGCATGTGAACCTCGTGATAGGTTTATTTGTGGGAGGCTCACCCCACAATGTGTGAGCCAAATGATGTGTTCTAGCTTAGAAATATAAAAAGATTAGTTATAGTTGTTAGTAAGGAGTTGTGCGACCTAAACATGACACAAAAATGTAACGTCTAATGAGAGTGAGAACACCCCTGATCAAAACGTAAATACTAATATATATAAATTAACAGTTTCTTAATAATGGTTATGACTGCTGATAATACATGAGATATGTATGTCTATCCTCAAAGAGATTTCTTCGGATTCCAAACATTTGGACACGATTTTTTTCATATTTGTAACTCTGATATCTCAAAGGGTAAGCTAAAAATCAAAAGATTTAACAAACATAAAGTATTAGTTACCATTAATAGACTGTAACCCTTTTTTGGTGCTTATGGAGTTTAACCTACACTTTTACTCCCTCCATCCCATTTCAACCTTTACTTTTGACTTTTAATAGTTGATTTAAAAAGTGTTTGATCCTTAATATCTTTCATTAGCGATAATTAGAACATGTGAAAATTTGATATTTTGAAAATACATGGTATAACAAATACAACATTGTAGCACATAATAGGGAGTACGTTAAACATGTTATTCACAACATACAAATGACTTTAATAGTTGAAAGAAGCTAAAGTTTACAACTTTGACATAAAAGAGCATACTAAAATTCTCGAAAATATATACGGTATCCTTTTATTAGTGTGTTACTTTAATTTTTCACAAAATATTGAAATGTAGATGGCATAATTTCTAATTCACAAATCATTTTTATATAATTTCAATGACTTTAAAAAAGAAAGAAAAATGTGTAAGACAGTTATAGAAGGACGGAGGGAGCATATATGATTTAACATTGCTCTCTGTCTATAGACTATAATACCGCAAACAGACCATAAACTAAAGCTACACTGCTGAGAAGAAATTACTAAACCTTTATTAGAAAAAAAAAGTAACAAACGTCATCCTGACCATGAGCTTCAAAATACATTGGTATAGTGGAAAAGAAGTTGAAACACCAAGTGCACCATTATCTACACAGCGGCAAAGAGTCATGGAAGATGCATTCCTCAAGTAGTCCCAAGTATGGAATCTATTCGATCTGCATAAGATGAAAAGTAATTCTTGAGGCTGAAAATGCAGGGAGCAGTTGGTCCGGATGAGAGAGGAAATTTATGCATTCAGTCACGATCTGGAGGCAAAACTGTGCCTCAATTGTAACAACATACAGAAAACTTGGCTCAGTTTAATTCATCTTTCAGGATGTGTGTGTCTGGTCATGTGATGACTCTGGCCTGAGTGGTCTGTCAGGATGTAAGCGTTTGTTCTTGCGACGAGTGTGGGTTGAGTGGGAACTACGAGCACGTCTCTGTGGTTTCTTACTGCGAAATCAAGAAAGTTAGCCAGGAAACATTTGGACATATAGTCTGACCACAGTGATTGTACTGCCAAAATTATTTTAATACTGTAGGTTTAGTATAGGCAGAGCAACAACAGCCCAATAAAATAGAAATACTTAAAAGATGTTATACAAAAAGCTCTTTCTCCAGATCTAAAGATACATATAAATGCAGTACAACATAGACGAGTAGAAAATCTATGCAGATAGGTTCGCCCTCCACACACAAAACATATTCTTTGTAATTAATTAGAATCATGTAATGAGAGGACCAACCTGAAGAGTGAGGAAATGAAGTTGAGAATGAAAACGAGAGGAATAACCATCAAGGCAGAAGCCTGCGAAAATAAACATAAAATGGGATGGATATTGTCAATAGAAATGTGTTGAAGAGAATGCTCTCAATCACAAGAGACAAGCAATCCACTTACCATATAGAAAGTGATCTCCTTGGTTGCAAGAGGCTTCGTGAGCTTGTGACCTTTTAGCAATTCAAGTAGGGTTGTTTGAACCTTCAACAATCCAAGGGTCAAAAGAAAAATCAATAATCCTTAAAATGATTTACTATTATGTATCATTGTTTTTAGTTTGCCAAAGGTGGAAAAAAACCCAACTCTACTCAACCCATCCAATCCCCTATGACCCACCCAACTTTGTTAGGAAAACAATGAGAAGCAAAAGTTTTGAAGCTATTACTTTGAATAGCAGGAGAAAAGTTATGATGGCCAAATTTTTTTTTCCTTTTAGCCATTTAACTATGTGGACCAAAGTTATCTACACGTATAGGAGTTGCTACTCTCCTGCATTTAAATGTTCTGGGAAAACATGAATTTAACAAGGGCTGAATTCAATTCTAGCTACAATTTTGAGACCTCAAAAAGATCTCACATTAAGCCCTCCTAAACCTTTTCTCCTCTTTTCCCTATTTTTCTGGAACACGGGACAGATTGAGGCAGCAGCAAGCTGAAGTTGTTGATGAGGTTTGTTGTCAGTGGTGCTGATGCTGAAAGACCTCAGCATCTCTTCCTCACTTTTCCTTACAAAAATTAGTCCTGCTTTGGGGTTGAAATTGCCACGAACTATGGCAGGTTTCAAGAGGTTCCTGCTTCATCATTCACTCAGAAGGAAAGGATCAGGAGGGAAATTTGGCGGCAAGAGGCTTCGGGGGGATCATGTAGGGAAATGAATACAATGGTTTTTAAGCGGGGTGCACTGGTAGTGATCATCAAGGACAGCTGTGCATAGATAGTGGCAATTATATAAGTGCTGGTTTTCTTTTTTAGTTAAATCACAGGGTGAGGAAGTAATAGCTATGTACTATCCCATTCTCAAGCATCTTGAATCATGTAGTGGTTTGATGATGTAATAAAAGCTTTTATATATTTCATAAAAGAAATGCTTAAATTTGAAAACCCAGAAAGCTAAATTAATCAAGCAGTCAATATCTAGATACTATAAATTCAATATTGAACGCCTATCGGAGTTGCTCGATGATTGTACTTCTCCAGTAGCTGATATACTTGAAATAAACAAGTCTGATCTTCGTTATGAAAAAAGGAGAATATTCATGTACATTGTAATTAGTTATATTACAATATTTAATGGTACAATTGTGTTAGATTAATGATGGATATGTTGTTTAGTTTATTTTTTAAATGAAGGGCAAAATGGTAAAAAGGAGGGCTAAATTGAGGGCTGTCAATATCACAACCCGAAATTTTACGATAGATCATTAGATATGATTGCTGGAAATAGGTATGAGAATAAACAAATATTCACTTTAGCTTTTCCCCATATTAACCACTGAATCTTTGCTCATAAGAAATAGGCAAAGCATCCAAGATGAAACTTGCCATCTCAAAGTTTGATATAAAAAACAAACTAATTAAATTAATTCAAGTTTGCAAAGAGAGAGAAATAGTCAAGTTCAAAAACATATGGTATGAAACAAAAGAACGGCAATAAAAAATGGGCCACTCAAATATAGTTATTATTATTTAAACAATATGGATGAGACGGAAGACGATAATATTTAAAAAATGATTATGCAATGCCTAATCAATTAACAGGGTTGAATTCTATTTATCAAAGAGCCTAAAACCAATAGAGTTCGATAACTCCAAGCATTAAGTGCTGTTATTCAACAGGCTAGAGTTAGTATTAGTAGTAAAATAACATTGAAAAAAGAGTTGAAAGTCTCAATGACTCAAATACCTATCATAGATCTGGATGAAGAGACAAAAAATGAAAGAGAGCAAAAAGAAAGGATAGAAGATACCCGTTGACGATATACAGCCACATGTTTCATGAATTTTCTGTAACTGCGAATCACTTTCTTCGTATAAGGCTTCAGAAAAAGACGAGCTTTCTCAACATGAGGTTTCATTCCAGATGAAACTTGATAAACATATGGCTTCGCAAACTTCTTAGCTTCCTGAACATCGAAGGCGTCATTATCTCACCAAAAATGCATAAAACTGGTCCTCAAGATTGATGAATTTAAATTGTTGAAGATAGACCTGATAGTGTGGATCCAAAGCCTCTTGTAATCTTAAAACATGAGGTTCGATTGCCACTTTTGATGCATGACTTATGTTAATGGCCTTAGCAGTAAAGGTTTTCAAATGCTGACTGAAATCACTGGCTAATACTAAGCAGTGTTCTTTCATGATTGGGATCCATTCCTACAGACAGCCAACAAACAATTAGATGACTTCTATGAAGAACCATAAACACAGAGCCAGTAGAAACAAGCAAACAAATCCACCATTACAAATGCAGCCAAGTACAGACACAATTTATATAGGTTTAAAAGGTAATTCGCGTACCCCCATATACATGTCTTGCAACCTTAAAGGTTCGATTCCTTCAGAATCTATTCCCAGATAGCATAATATCAAAATAAACGCAGACCTGAAGACTCAACCCTCCCAGTGAAGTTCACATTCTAACATATGAGAACAATCAATTTTATTTATCACGTTAATCTCCACAACAGCTCCAGAAGGCAGTATGGATGCATGATTTCAAAAACATGCACGTATAAGAATGCATGGTGTTTAAATGATTTTATATCATAACTTGGATCAGTTACAACTCAGAGAATGGTTGCTAGAGACAGATGGTTTGAGAAGCCAGGACCAAAAGGCTTCATATAACTTGATCTGCTAGTAACTCAAGAGGAAGTGGACTAGAATGGGGAAAAAAGAGAAAAAAACATAATGACCACTAAAGATATACTAGTAAAACAAGCACACAGAATAAGCTTGAGAGCATGCATCTATGAAGTTAGCTATTGCATTACAAGTTCATTTTTGTTGTTTATTAGTAAACACAGCTTAATTTTGCAGGATCACACAGAATGCAACCAATTCCAGTGTTAGGAGGTAAGCATCGTAACTAATTATTGTTTCTAGGCCTTGCTTTTCTTCACTTGTGTAAATTGATTAAATCATAAGAATCATGAGCAACATGCTACCATACAAACCATAAAATCAAATTACAACTTAACAGGAGAAAGAGCTTTAATAGTTCTATTTACAAGAAGTGCTGTAACGTACAGATTTCAGTGTATCAAAATGAGGCTCTGCCCACTTTGAAAGCTCAGATTTTGTTTCCAATGCCTAAAAATCACAAGAACAAAACCACTTCAGAAGAAGGTTCTGAGAATCCCTTCCAAAATTTGGTGAAAGCCAGACAAAAAATTTCATGAAATGTGCAAATCATACCTTTTTGACAGCCAAATCTAAGCGAGGCCTTCCATGCTTATCCCATTTAGTCACAACATATGACTGCATGTCCAAAGCAACATATGAAAAAAAGGATCCAAACATGCCATTTTGGGTTACTTATGGATAAAACTTCACTAACCTTGCAGTAAGCATAATGAACCAATAACCAAGGTGGAAGCCATGCATCTTTGACCTACACAGTATTGACTCAGTAGGTACTGTGCTAGAAATTACAAGGTAATTAGTTTTGGAAACTGGAGACAAAGTATGTTTAACAACCATTGAAAGAAATCAAAACAATCAATGAGATATTATCACTGTGAATAGTGACAAAATATAGATCTTACTCCCGCTAAACCTACTGTTATAATTGACTAGAACCTCCTGAAATTACTTATACCAACACCAGGCTTCACTGTTTGCGAGAATAAAGAAAGATAAGCAAAACTCCACAGCACACTCCCACAATAAGTTTAAGGGCTTGCATGGTTACACCTCCACAATAAACTTTAAACAGATTTACTAGTTAACTGACAGTTTCATTATTCATTCAATTTCAAGGTACGGCAAACTCCAACACGTTTTCTAAAGCCCAAAAGAATACATGGTGATTTCAAGACACGACACTTTTCAAATCATGTACTCCCTCCGTCCCTCTGTTTCTGTCTTACCACAAAAAATGTCATTTTTTTAAAGTCATTATAATAGCATAAAAATAGTTTGTGAACAAAAAATTATTTCATCTTTTTTTTTACATTCAAAATTTTGCCAAAATGGAAGTAAGACAATAATATAGGGACACCAAATAAGGCAGATAGGACACAAATAGGGGGACGGAGGGAGTAGAAAGTAAGACAGTGCTACCAAGATAGAGCAAGATTTTCTACCTGCATCCTTTTGACTCAGAAGCTCTATCTCGACATTACCATTATACATTTCTATTTTGGGTTGATATGTCAACAGCAGCCTTGCACAGTCTAGTCATTATCGCCATCTGTACTAATTTTTTTTTTAATGTCTACGCATACATATACACACACACATATATCTATAAAGGTTTTCTTTTGTCAAGTTAGTTAACCCACTTTTGCGACATTAACTAGTGAAAATATAAAATTTTAATTTGTCAACAAGAGTTGCTTGTAACAGTAGCATCCTTGACACAACTAAAGATCTTGGAACAATATTTAAAAAATTTAACATCAGAACAAAGTGCGACACTCAATATGAGTTGGAAGTTTCATTGTGCTAATTGACACTATCAGTGAACCATAGTAGTGAAACAAATTTTCACCTCTAAAATATCTCAACTTTTGATCCGCATGTATACTCTGTGCCTTCACGTGTATATATATGAGAGAGAGAGAGAGAAGGAAGGAAAACATTTGAAAGAATCTAATTACCTCAGTCAGCTGTTTAGAAATATAAGCAGCCTCCCTTTTAGCTTTCATCAATTCCTCCTATACATAACACAGAACCGAAAATTACCACCCTGACTCCTTAAAAGCCAGATTAAACATTACTTCAGAAAACCGAAAATCCTAAGGAAACCTCAGCTACTTCAAGAGCTCGTTGAGTCTTGCGAATCCTCGACTTCTGCTCATCATTTGTGCGATGAAGCTGGTAAGTTTAATCACAATTGAATCAGTGGCCATAAAACATACTATATTTTAAAAAGGTACTAGAAGATATCCATAACCAAATTTAAATAACTACAAAAAAATATTCACTTTGCAAATAAAAATAGAATACTTCATAATTGATATACATTTTCAAGTTTTAAGCTCAAATCTTGAATCCGCTGCTCTGCTTTGCTTGCCCTGGCTTCAAGCACGTCTTTTTTTTTGTTTTGAGCTTCTATCTCTATTTTTAGACTGTTAATCTGCCATGAAAATAACGTTAGAGAAACACTTGAATAAGAATTCATTTTAGAGTAACATGAACAAGAAGAAACAAACCTGTTCTTGAATTTCTATAGCCCGTCCATGAGCCTCACCCTCCTGCTTCTTAGCATCTGAAGACAATTTTCCCTGTGAAAGAAAATAAAAAACTAAATCAGACAGCTGAAAAGAAAAACTTTAATAGCTCATAATCAAAACTGCTTACTCCACCTTAAGTGATAAGACTTCTCTTAGAAGTGACTCCAAGAAATTCGATTTCTCCTCAATTGTCTTCATTAGTTCTTCAACGGCCTTCTCCTTGCTCTTAAGTTCTTGTGCTCTCTCATCCAAACCTGATTCTACATCAATCAAAGTATATTCTTAAATAACTGATACTAATGAGAGAAAGGGGTTTGTTTAACAAATTAAAGAACCCTAAAGTAACAAAAAAAACTGTCAACAAACCATTCCAACATGGAAGAATCTCATGAAAATGAAAAATTAACCATTATTTCCGTAATTCTCATTCAGAAATTATAACAACGCATTGTACACAAAAATATCCTCCAATTTTACGGTTTCCAGAAACATGAAGTACAAAAGTCAAATCAGTCTAAGGTTAAAAATACAAGTTCTCAACACAAAATCGGCATATAATTAGGAGACCGATAGAATTAAAATTTGCATACTTCAAAGAGAAATATACCAAGTACGCAAATTGAGAGCGAGATAGAGGGGCGAAAGAATACCTGCAAGGGAAATCTTGGACTTGAGGTGGTCGAGTTCATGTCGGAGAGCAGCATCCGGGACCAGGACTACATCGGAAACTTCGCCTTCCGAATCTGACAAGTCTGAAGCCGTAGTTTGTCGGAGGATTAGGAACAAGAACATGAAGAAAACTACGAATTTCGCCATTGATGTATGAGGAGAAGGCAGACAGAGAGTTGAGTTGGTTTTGGTGTGTTTGATGAAGTATTTTGTCGACGAAGGTACGAGGACTTCTATTTATGCTGTGCACGAGGGACAGGTGGACAACGGTGAGGGACGGGAAGCAAATACTGGAATACTCCCGTCCAAAATTTCTTAATTTGATATTGGGGTAAATACTCTTTGATACTCTCTATTTTTCTATTATTTGAACCATAGTTTTCGTGTTTGAATTAAGATAAAGAAAATGACTAGATGAAATTGAATGTAGAAAGTATAAAGTAGAATGAGTAGATAAATTGAAGGAATTTTGCAGAAAATGAAAAGTGTGTCATAAAAAAACTTCTCAATAAGGTAGGTGTGTCAATAATAGAGAAACGGAGTAATAGAGAAACGGAGTATTTGAATTATCTATTTGACGTTTGAAGGGAGTATTACAGTAATTTTTAATGTGTCTTTTGATAATTTACAATAATTTTTAGTGTCTTTTGATCATTTGTATAAAGTTTAGATAATTATTTTTTTAAATACTGTTAGTATGATTTTAAAATTAAATTTTATTTATTTTCTATGTTTTAACATATATTTTAAAATATTTTTAAAATTATAGAAATGTTGTTGCAATAAATAAAAATAATTATTAAATCACCACATCAGTTATATTAATAATAATATAATCTCATTAAGATGGTTGAAAATAATAGTTTGTGTTTTAATATATGTGTATAAAACTTTTATAAATAATAGAGTAAAGTGTTAAAATAACCCTACCTTTTGATTGAAAGTGCCAATATAACCCTGTAATCACAGAAAGTTCCAATATAATCCTTGACTTTGCTGACTTTTTAGTCCACATTTATTTAGCCGGATTATGGTAAAAAGACAATTTTGCTCTTAACTAAAAGATTTTTTAAAAAAATCAAAATCCTCTTCTTTCTTCCCATTTCTTCCGCCGAGCCCA
>JAULKJ010000001.1:11824305-11837689 GCA_032355405.1 Rubia balearica
CATATTAACGATTAGACAAGTTTCTTGATGGGCGTGATAATGATTGCATTGCAATTTGAGCTGGGACGGAGGGAGTAAGTACTCCTCCGGCAGTTCACTAATATTGCATCACTTGCTTTTGACACTTGAATTTAGAAAAGCTAGAATTAGTGGTGGAGAATGCATTGAAAGTGTAAATTGTAAAAAGAGTGGATGAAAACAATCTAGTATTTGCCAAAAAGGGAAAAAGCCAATGTTAAAAAACATCCAAAAAAGTAAAGTGAACCAATGTTAATGAACCGGATGGAGTATTATCATGTCCAATTTTTCCGGTGGTTATATCTATGGGGAATGAGAATAATACTCCCTATATTTTATCGCATTTGACACATTTTTTCCTTTTTGGTTGTTTTTTTATATTGACACACTTTTCCTTTTTGACAAGCTTCCTTCAACTCCATCCATCCAATCATTCTTTTTTTTTCTAAATTCAATTTCATCCTTTCAGTTCACCTAACATAAATCAAAGCAGTTAAAACTATGTTGTCAAATATAAAGGAGTATTTGGAAATGAATGATATCGAGAACCCATGCTCAATGTATGAATCTGATGTGTGAATATTGTTAAATAATTTGTTTCTATTCTCTTGGTTAAATCATTTATTTTATTATTTGTGTTCATATTTATAAATAAACAAATTTTCAAAACAAAAAAAAAACCTTGTTAACTACTAAGTATTTCGAAACTGTCATACTCCCTCCATTTCACTAGGTAGTATTACGTGTGCTTGCTTGTGAAGTAAAATCTACTATTTCCTTGGATTTGACCTTTACTTACCCACTATGTAATTCCTCCATTTCACTAACAGTGACATACTAGATTTAGTCTCTTGAATTTTGGTGAGTAAAATAAGTGGATGGATTGAATGAAGAAAATAAAAAGTAGAATGAGTGAACGAGAGTGAAGGAATATTACCAAAAAATGAAAAATGTGACATTTAAAAAACACATCCCAGTAAGATAAATGTGTCACAAATAGATAAATGAAAGGAATAACATATCTACAAAAGCAAATATAGCTTATTTCATTTTTCTTATTCAGCAATTTTTTGTTTCCGTTTTTTTACAAAAGCAAATAAAGTCCTAACCTTCCATAAAAAAACTGTACAGCAGCAAGCCCTCTCTGTATAAATGCAGCAGGGATTAGTCTTTTATGAGCTCTTGCTCTTTCTCATGACCATAATATTATGAACTCGGTTCAAACTCGAAACCCTAAATAGTTCAGAGCTACATTGCTTTATGATCCAAGTAGAATGATAAAACATGTCAATCACTAGCTAAACCTTGCTTACTCGAGAAAATACCCGAGGCGTTTCACTGCCTTCACAAGTTGCTCATTACAGAACCTCTTATTACATGAACTGAATTCTACTTTCTACCGCCATGCTTGGCCTTTATTTTCTAAGACCTGTCTTCATCTGATTGCGAAGGTTGAATGTCAGCAAAAAACTCCTCTACTGAAAAGAGAGAGCCCAGATTAGAGAACAGAGGTAGACATGCAGATGTGGGGAGGATAAGAATGCATAGCTCAGAAGAAAATTGATCTTCGTGGCGACTGAAAGGATCATCTTGCTTACCTATATCCTCTTGATCAGGAGAATCGAGTAAAATATCAGAGTCAGAGTGAAGAAAGGGAGAACCAGGGTAGTTTCCGAGCGGTCCCAACTCTGCATTCGCACAGTTCATTAGTATGGAGCAATCGTATGTAATATGAAGCAAAAGCAGCTGGAGAAAATAAGGATCACTGAAAAAAAAAACTTTTAGGCAAGCGAAACCCTATTTTACTAGTAGTTGGTTTTATAGGACTCATTTGAGCAAAATAATTTGCACCCGTATCTCAGTATAAGTTAACTTCACAGAGGTTTCTTGAATAACATATGCAGAACCAAGCAGATGTTTCACATAAAAAGGTTACCACTATTCCAGACAACAATCTGAAGGGCAGTACATTGCCGGGTGATTCAATACCTAAGTCAGGCAACCCTCGGAACTAGCACAAAAACATTATGCAAAAATTAGAGCAGCAAGTTATCGCTCGCTGGCTGAAGAGAAGATGGGGAGGTGACATAATCATCCAACTTTTTGGAACAGGATCGACTTGATCTCATGAGATTCACTCCCTCCATTTCACATAAACAGGATACTATATTGGGTCGAGTAGACAACTACTCAACAAACAGGCACGACTTCTAACCAGTACAACTAAGTTCCCTATGCAAGCTCTATTTTAGATTGAAACAATATAACAATTTACTATGTGATAGTTTCTCATAGGAATAATATCATTAAGAAAAATGTACCTCCCAAATTTGACAGATCTGCAGTTAGGTCTGAAAGGCTTAAATTCCAGGGGATTTGAGCCCAAGATCTCAAAGGATCCCTTGAATTTCCATTTCCATTATCTGGAGGAAGTTGCAATCCCACTGAACTTGCCACGTCAGAGGTAAATGCTGAATCCAGTCCTGACGTATCAACTTCCATAGCTGAAATTTCAGATGCAGAAAAGCAAAAATGGCCACTGGATGCTACTGAAGTAGGGCTAACGGGCATCTCTGACATGGATGACATGCCACAACCAGGAGCAATGGCCGGTGATACATCAGCAGCTGCACTGTCAATTATCATGCTACATGAAGCAAAAAATTTACACTCAGAAGAGGCTTAATCTTATGTTGATGCCATCCGGCAAAGTATTAATGACCATAAGAAGAAGAGAGACATAAACGAAGCTCGACTCTTTAATTAAATGTTAAACAAGAAAAGAGGAACGAAAAACCTCAACAGAAATGCGGGAGGGAATGTAAAAGAATTCATACTCATTTACGGCATTCATCCGCATTGGATGGAAGTTGCCTGGTGCAGGCACTCCATTAACCCCATGAGAGCTAGACATTGCACATGCCATAGGATCAAGATGAGGCTGACCGGTAATTGACATTTGAGGTTGTGGATGAACAGGGTACCCCACGGGTAAGTTGTTGGCTGCACTGAAAACAAGTGGAATTCAATATACTGTAAACATAATATGCAACACTAAGATACTAAAAATATTACAATTAGATAGCAATAACATCCCTACAGTTGACTCAGCCTTTCTTAAAAGCCCATACAACGGTGTTTCTGAATGTTAATGGACGAGAGCCAGGGTTGAAACTGTTAGGATCCTATGACTCATACAATCCTAAGCTTCACCGATGGATGGAAGAGAGTCAAGAAAATGGTTTGAGTATAAGTAAATATCAAGCAGGGAAGCTACTTGAGGACCATTCTAGAAAACATACCAAATTTTTTTTTAAAAAAAAACTTCCTTTTAAAACTCACTCTCTAGACCCAAGGTCAAAAAAAGTTCAACAAAAAGCCAAAGATGAATTTTCAAATTTCTAACTAATGAACATGTATGTACTTTAAGAACCCTGATTTTAAATGATCCTTGTGATTGTCACAAAAACTTGGTAAGAACAGCCTCGGGGGTTTCTCTGTCATATCAGATCATAATCCTGTTGTGAATCTGTTACTATGCGCCTTAATATCACAGAGACTACGAAGTCCACATCTTGGATCGTGAGATATTATATGTTCTCATTTGACAACGCAACTAAAAGTATTATCGACCTTACCTTTACACACAACAATTACGCCCAAAATTTTAAAGCTAAAACTAACACCTCAGTTGTTAAAAAAGCTAAAAAGTTCCTATACTAAATAGTGCTGAAGTATTTGGTTTCAATGTATAGATAGCGGTAATCTGGCTCTGGAAAAAGCTTGAACTTAAGAAAGTACGGTCTAGATTTATGAGTTCCATAAGAATGTAAATGACTTGATGGCAACAAATGACCTGGCATAGGATGAATCCATTCTGTATAGGAGCCAGTGGCATTTTTGGATACTTCATGAGGTTAGATTGATGCTGGAGCAAGTGGTTGAACAGCATGATTTGTATCTTCAACTTAAGCCTTATGTAATAGGCCCTGAAAAAAATCCGCATTTTCTTCTTCCAGCTTCTGCCACACTCAATTGGAATCCAACACAAAGCACCAATCTGGACAAGATGGGTTCCATATTTAATTTCCATGCAGGAGATAAGCATAAAGAATTCCTTAAAAATAAACATAGACTACACCCAAGCAATACAACAATAGAATGGTCAAGAATGACTCATAACAAAAGCAATACTTTCATACTTTGCTTAAGATATTAAAACCATAACGATTTGTATGACCTACCCAAAGTGGTAAACCCAGGATCTATCCTTGCACAATTCAGAAGAGTCTTCACACCTTCATCTCTATTTATGTACTACTGCAAACAACGTTCTATTAAATTTTGAACCTATAGAAGACAATTAAGCAATCAGGTACAGTGTCACATGTCTGGGTTTTCTGCAAATCAGTAATGAACGTTTTCGCCAACAGAACCAGAGATGATCAACTTACATGTTCAATGTCCTCGCGTGAAACCTTCCTTCCATCAGTGCTTGACACTGAAACTGAACCTGAACCTGAATCTGCTAGAGGAGCCTCTGTTACATTATTCTGTTGGTCACTATGTGACTCAAATAGATAAGGCAATTCTGTAAATCATACAAACAAGGCGAAAATGAACAAAAAGTAAACTTCAAACTAATCAGCAGATAAGCTGTTCAGAGAATCTTCTAACCCATAATTGTTGACTGAGGCATCCATGGAACTGGGTCTTTCAAGTGCAGCCTTTGTTTGGTTGGCATAAACAAGCCTCCGTTCAACAAGCATTCTTGCCTTTTCTTCGATGGTCATTTCAGCATAAGCCTTCCTCCTTTTACTGGATCGATCCATTATCTGTAAAGCCATGAGACAGAGACGGAAAAATGATTAGCACCATCATTCAAATAGAGCAGATTGATGTTTGCAGGTCCAAAGATCATGTACTCATCATATGATATCATTCCTTTCAAATGAGCATGCATCATAAACCTTCGACCAGTATGAGAGTACACTTGAATTCACAATCTTGATGATTACTTACGCATTAGGTGGCATGAAACGTATAGATGGAATTGTAGGATTGTATTTTAGGAGTGAAAACTGCAGCTGAAGATTTAGCACCTCAACACTCATCTAAGGTCGAAGTTTTACGATTAAAAAGACAAGTACAAATTAAACACCTAGATCAGGTCTGTCAAACTGAATCCGACACCTGGAATGATCAGCTGTTAACACACTTTCATCGTGGATCTCTTTAGTCTACTTAATTATGACATGTTTCTGGTATCCTTCTTTTCATCTAAAGATTCTACACTTATGGATCTAAGTTTCTGCAAATCACTACAAAGCCAGATTCTCTCCTAGCCTGCATAGTTTTTCCTCTATATTTAAAGTCTCCACTTATGCTGATTGCTAGGTAAGAAACCAAACCATCAACCATGAAATTATTATACAAGATCAAGGAAATGAACTTAATTTGAATTTGAAATGTAGCAGTATAAGACTTCACACAGAGATGTCTATCCCCATTATTCTATTCACGTTAGATCATCTCACATAATTGACATTATGCCATTAGTTGGCATTAAATATTACAAACACCAAGTGACATTAACTTACAGTGGTATAAAATGTACCTCCAGTATGCTTAGAATTGCCTGCCAGATTTCCTCCATCCTGTCATCAAAATCGTTCCTAAAAATAGTCAAACATATCAGAAACTGGCTAAAAATCAAAACCCTAAAAAACCTCTCAACCAACCTCTCTCTAAAATCATGGAACTACACAAGTAGTCCACTGACATCTTGCAGCCATAATCAGTAATAGCTAACAAGAATCAACCCAGTTCCTCTTCGAAGATTACAGAAAATCAGTAGGCATATACATTTCGAAGATTACAGAAAGATCAATAGGCTTATACAATAAGAAGGACTTACAATATTTACATCTGATTCTATCGTTATTGACATTGAAGAAAACCATGGAGGCAAGTTCACTGCAAAAGGCAATAGCAGAAA
The DNA here is from genome assembly GCA_032355405.1 of Rubia balearica. Taxonomy (NCBI): domain Eukaryota; kingdom Viridiplantae; phylum Streptophyta; class Magnoliopsida; order Gentianales; family Rubiaceae; genus Rubia; species Rubia balearica. The sequence goes on from JAULKJ010000001.1 coordinate 11,830,322, forward strand.
GAAGTGATAATCCAAAACATAATATGTTCCATCTACCTTCAAATACAACTACGCAAGCAATAAAACAGATTAATTTAACTAAACAAAGTGAACCACTTAAGCGATAATACCACATAATAAACACTGCCATTGCAATCAATAGCATAAACTTGCAGCTTATTATGAAAAGAGTCTTAAAAATATGAGAAAACGTCACATTTTTTCAGGTCAGAGAGAAAAAATATTTCCATTTGAAAAAACCTCCTAAAATTAATCAACTTAATGGTCTTCCTACGATGTAATCAATGAACAAGCTCAGGATTTTGAAACCCAAAAACAAAAGCAAAACTAAAAAACATCAGCCCACAAAGCTTAACAGCTCAAAATTCCCCAAAAGAACAAGAATTTCATCAACCAACCTCTCATATATCGCCAGCCATACGGATTGAGCCGAGTTTGCGGATAAGAAAAGCTGGAAACAGTGAAAGTTTTTCCACCAATAAGACCTTATGCTCGTACTTCACCGTACAACACACCGTGAAGCCCGAGGATGACAGGTACAAAGAATCCAATCAAATAAGATCATCCTTTTCGTCCGTCCTGTATAGCTCCGGATCAGCCAAGCTATACTCGTTCCTAATCTGATACCTGCTAATGGAAATCAGCGTCGGTGGATGTAAGGGAAGTGGAGCTTCAGGACGGAAAGCTGACCCAACAACTGTACTTCACCAAAAGCAAAAATTAGATTCCCTAATCAAATCGTTTAAAACAATATGCGAAATCGACCGAACAGCTGAGGACTGAAATTTAACCTAGCTACAAACCTTGGCGGAAAGGGGAAACCAAATTCCCTGATGCAATTAACCAAAACAATATTCGAAATCGGTTACAAGGAATGAAGAATGACAAGCAAGAGAAGAAGAACTGATGAGGCAGAAAATTTTTAGCTCAATATAGATACATGAGAAAACAACGAAAGAGATCATCCTCCTGTTATTTGTCAGATGCAACAGAAACTGAGAATTCCAATGATTTCAGGAGACAAGATAGGATTTGATGGATTCTGACAGATCTGCTCGGCGGCCGCTGGAAGAAAAAAGGGGTCAGAAATAAGGCACGTTCCTTTCATCCCTGGACAATTCATAAATCAGAAAAAAGGGCCACAATAATTGTAACAAAACTCATCCTGGACAATTCATAAATCACCAAAAAGACCCACAATAATTGCAACATAACCCTGCCCACCAACGACCAAACTCCCAAATGTAACTCCCGCTTTATATAGCATATAGAAACATTTGGTTGTTTAGTCTTTGGTGGGCAAGGCTTAATTGCAATTATTGTGGGTATTTTTGGGATTTATGAATTGTCCAGGGATAAAAGGAACGTGACTTATTTCCGGCCCTTATTTTCGTCCTGGATCTGCCATCTCAGAATCCATCAAATCGTATCTTGTCTCCTGTCTCCTGAAATATGGGAATTCTCAGTTTCTGTCACATCTGACAAAAGAAATGAGGATAATGGGAGTTCTCAGTTTCGTTGCTTCATTATCTCTGCTTAATTTAACTCTTACCTCTCCTGCGGACGACAAAGAACTTCTCCTGCGGGCGGTGATACGACAACAGATCCTTCTCCGGCGATGAGCGAGAGGTGAGAGGCAGACGAGCGATGCTAGAGGCGGACGACAGAGTAGCTCCTTCTCAGGCGAAGAGCTTTTCCAGCAGCTGCGATGCGATAACAGCTCCTTCTCCGATTCCAGTAATTTTCTTCCTGCCCCACCTCTTCTCTTCTTCTGATGCTTCTCATGTTTTTCGGTTGAATTCGAATATTGTTTTGGCCAATTTTATTAGGGAATCTGGTTTTCCCTTTCCATCAAGGTGAGCATTTAGGTTAAATCTGCGTCCTCAGCTTCCGTTTCTCCCACTTTGAATGATGCTAATTCTCATTGGTTCCGTCCACTTGATGTTTTGACAGTAAATGGATCGAGGCACTAAAAGGAGGAAGGCTTCTTTTAACTCTACTTCTCGTCTTCTCTATTCTCTACTTCATCACAATTTGTTATGAGATCGTTGTCGCGGCCGCTCCCTTCTTGTGTGTGAAGAAGCTGTCCAGAGGAAGAAGAAATGGTAGGACGCGATGAGTCTTATCCTTAGTACAAGCCTGGGTATTGCTCTCTGATCTATGAACAGTTCAATTGTTTTCTGAATGGAAGGCCTGATACCAACTTTCACAAGCTCAGGTGGAAACTTAATGGTTTCCATATTCCAAGGTACTTGAATTTAGATGCTGAATATCAGAATTTAATCGATAATCAGATGAATGTTTTTTATTTCGTTTCTGATTTTGCACCACCAAGATTCGTTTTCTTCCTTTTGGGTTGTTAAAGTTGCAAATTTATGGACCAATGGGCTGTGCTACTATGTTTAAATCGAATATATCTTTTTATTTTTTATGAAATGAAAAGGATATGCTGCAAGTGTTCTCTTTCAAATCAATTTTATAATAAGTTATATTTTGACTGATATTGAAAGATGAGTTATGATGTTTGATTGGTTTGGAATAAACAATGTGTGCAGGTTGGATGGAAGCCATATGTTAGAATTATTGAGGGGAAAGAGATTGGTACTTGTGGGCGATTCTCTCAATAGAAATATGTGGGAGTCTCATATGCATCCTCAGAAACTCCGCCAAGAATCAGAAGAAAGTTTATGAGGCATCGGCCGGCACCATTTCCGATCAGAAGCCTCTTACTCGTTTATTTTCGAAGTGTGTAACATTCTGACCATCCATGTAATGAAATCTTATTCTGTTGTCCACTCAACCTTTACTGAATTGCAATTTCTGGGATTTGCAGGACTATGATTTCACAGTGGAGTTCTTCGTGTCTCCATTCCTGGTACGCAAAGTGGAGTACAAGGGCAAAGATGGAGGCAAGAAGGAAACTCTTAGACTTGATTTGGTTGGGGAAACTGCTGAAAAATACAAGAATGCAAATATCATCATATTCAACACAGGCCATTGGTGGACTCATGACAAGACTTCTTTGGGGTAAACTAAATTTCTCGTCTAATCTGATATATATAGCTGAAGCTGTATAATTTGAGTGCCTTTCCATTTAGAAAATGAACTGACTTGTGTGGTTTTTCAGGAAGGACTATTATCAAGAAGGCAGCCATGTTTACCGTTAACTAAATGTTTTGGAAGCGTTTCGCCGAGCTATAACCACACGGGCTAGATGGGTCGATTCCAATATTAATCCCAGTAGAAGCCAAGTCTTCTTCAGAGGTTACTTATCATCTCATTTCATGTAATAAAAGACAATTAGTTTTATAAGTAAAGTTTGTACTGTTGTGGACATTAAAGAATTTCAATTTTATAATTTCTAGGTGTTGAATATGGTGTGCTTATTGTATGCTCTGTCTGCATTGTGTTCTCGACTTCTTTCATCATCAATAAATACTGAGTCCCTCCTTTCCAGGCAAAATCTGATAGTTTTGTTTCTAAATATTAGAAATTACACTTGCTTGTACGATATAATATTAGTTTTCCAAAAGCATCTCATGTCTATTTGTTATCAGTATTATAGTTAGAACTGGTTTTGAAGAGCTGTGGTATAATGTATCACTTCTGAATCATGTTAGTTTGTTGAATGCAGTGGTGGGTAGTGGAACTCGGGCGGGCAATGTGACCATGAAAACTAGCCGATCAAGAACGAGACCCAGTATCCATCCAAGATGACAGTCCTGGAGAAAATCTTGAAGAACATGAAAACCCCAATTCATTTTCTCAATGTCACCAGGATGACAGACTACCGCAAGGACGGTCACCCATCTATATATCGTAAGAAGCATATGACAGAAGAGGAGCGCAAATCACCTCGGAGATTCCAGGACTGCAGTCACTGGTGCCTCCCGGGGGTTCCAGACTCCTGGAACGAGATCCTATACGCACAAATGCTGGTGAAACATTACCAGAAGCAAGAAGAAAACAAGAAGTCATAGGTACACACAAATGAAACATATGCTGCATAGTTCCATATGTTGAGTTTTGTGCAAATGTGAATGTGAATTACAGTTTTGTTGCTACAAAAGAGGGAAAAAAACAGTTAGAAACAGAGAAGAAAGAAACAAAAAGAATTGGAGTGCAAGATCCAAGAGATACATACAGTAATTATTGTGTAACATGGAGAGAGAGGACTATGGTCCCTAAATTAAGCTGATTTGTAAAAGAAAAAACAGAAAGAATACTACTGGTATGAATCTCTCTCTTGTGATGCAAATCCTCTTTGCCTAAAGGGCTTGGAGATTGTAAATTCTACATTGTTGATTGTTATTAATTATAGAGAGAGTTCTTAAATACAATAAAGGGTTGTGATTAATCTCTTTCATTGCCTTGCAAAGTGTCCACCTTTGTCGGGATCAATGGATGCTCCCATGGTTTTTTTAATGTAATGCTGATGGTTCCGGTAAAGAGATGTTTAATATACTAACAAAGTGGAGTGGTTTCTGTTTCTTCGCTACAAAGTTCCCATGATAGTGTTTTTCTTCTTTTTCTTCCTAATTAACAAGGATCATGATTGACTACTAAAGTGGCCTAAATTATGGCGGGTTTAGTGCGCTGTAAAGCATGCTGCAGGCGAATCAGTAAATTGTGTACTCCTTCTGTCCCTTTTATACGTGTCTCACTAAACTATTCAACGTGTGTCTCATTCTACTATTCATCAATAAAATTGATGCAATTTTCATTGAAAAATTCAACAAATGTAAAAATTATCATATGATATATTTTTAAATTCATCGTAACTTATGTTCTAGAGTATCTAATTTTTATAATTTATTGTTGGCAAAGTTTTAGCAAAGACAGTCTCTCCATAAATTTATGGAAAGACGGGGTTTAATTAGAATAATGAAAGTTAAAAGGTACTAGTTGCAATATTATTATTTTTATTATGCAACATGTTGTAGTTATAAAGTTTATAACTCGATTCATGCAATCCAAAAATTTTATCTCTATTTCTTCTAATTTACACTTTAAACCTTGATTTTTTCATGACTTATGAAAAGACCGTCTTTCAAGATACGGACTCTTTATTGCTATACATGATTTAAGATATTAAAATTATAAAATTATTAATGAATAGTGAAAAAGAAGAAGATATGAGACAGTTATACCCCCTCCGGTTTTCTAACATTGACACACTTTCCTTTTTGAAATGATTTTTTAATATTGTCTCCTTTTCTTTTTTGACAAATTCTAAGTTGTTTTTATCCACCCAATTTACTTTTTACTCTTTCAATGAATTTTCAATCACTAATTATACCTTCCTAAATCCTTATGTCAAAAGTAAATGAGCCACTCTTTAAGAATAGGAGGGAGAATGATGGACGGAGTGAGTAAACCACTGCACTGGCTTGTTTTCGCAAGGGCCTGCCTATGATCATGGATCTCTCTCATTATGGTTTTGCTGAAAGGAGTAGTAGATGATTGCTTTACTGAATTAGAACTTTAAGTTGAAGTAATTGCTAGATATAAATACTTTTTACTCCATCCGGTTCTCTAGGAGTAAGTTCAACAAATTTCAACCAGTATACAGACACCAATCTCATCATATGAGATATTGTTGGATATCCTATATGATGTATTTTCTGAATATCAAATTTTCAAAACATATCGTCGATATACGTAATTAAAATTATCGTTGGTCAAACATGACTTGAAAAAAAGATGACCAAAAAGTGTGCACATTCAGATGAGATGGATGAAGTAGTAATATATTTTGAAGTGATTAAAAATGTAGTCTTAACTTTAAATGAAAAGTAACTATAATGTAATAAATGCTAGAGCCTAGAGTATGCAAAATAGGGAATCTATTAGAATTGAGCAAAAAAATATAGGGAATATTGGTTTTCATTCCCTATTCTAAAGAAAAGTTTAGGGAGACTGTTGGATATGCTCTAACAATGTCTCGCTTTACTTTTTGAAATGATTTTTTTAACATTGGTTCATTCTTTTTTTGGTAAATTCTAAATTGTTTTCATCCGCTCAATTTACTTTTTACTCCTTCAATACATTTTTCAACACTAATTCTACCTTTTTAAAATCAAGTATCAAAAGTAAGTGAATTAATATTAGTGAACGGGAGAGAGTACATCACAGTATTTCCAGGTGATTATTCATTAAATTGAATTGAATTGAACTAAAATTAAATATTTTAAATATCAGAAATAATTGATAAAATTAAATTAAATAACATCAATTTAAAGTTTAGAGGGTAAAACTAAACTAAATTGCATCACTTTAAAGTTTAGAGTGCAAATAAATTACCAGAAAAGAACATCATCTTCCTCAACCTCGCCAATGTCGATATTCATATTTTTTTTCAACGTCGCACTATTTATGTCATATTAATTCATATTTTTGAAATATTTTATTCATACTTACTTTCTAATTTCAATTATGCTCTTAAATTATTTAATTTATTATTTTTAAATTTTTCCTCACTTTTATTTATTTTTTATTTCTATGACACTAATGCTAATAGCGGAACAGATTATACATGAGATAACCATATTAAATACTCGTATAGATAAACTATACACAAATATAGATAGTGACTAATAATGAAAACTCGGAGAAAATAACAATGCTACCTTCAAGTACAGATAAACTATACGCAAATAGATAACTGCATTTGAATGAATAATCTGAAGTGAACTATCTTTTAGCTAATTGATACCTACAAACTTATTTATAACGGATGGATATCTATTTACGAATGGATAATTATAGTTGAATGAATAATGTGAAGTGAAATATTATTTAGTTAATTGATAACTACTAATTTGGCACCGAATGTATTTCAGTGTTACTATATAATTATTGGATAACCATATCTCAAAGCCTCCGTAATCCCATACGCTTACTATGAAGTCAATTACTTTGTAAAGAGTTATGATACTCTCAACGAAAATATAATCGTGAATAATGTGATATTAATGAAAGACCAGATCACTAATTACATTTTTTGAAAGGTGCAACTAACTAATAATGGATATGTTAGTCTTTTCTCTAATGTCATATTATTTCCTAGGATGTTTAATTTCGCCGTGAATATCATTTCTCTTTCTAAATAAGCGAATCAAAGATTTTTTCTTGTCTCTCATTTCTTTTCTGAACAACACATCTAGCCAGGCAGAGAAAAAAAATCCATGGCCACGTGATCGAATCTGCTCCAAGATAAGAAAATTAACACTTGGTTTCGCATTATAAGGTTACTCAAGCGTAACCTTTTCTCTTGCAATGTGAGATCGCCGGTGTGACAATAGAAAGTTTGGAAGATGATTAGTCTTTTGTAATTAGTCTTGTGTAAGTTTGGAAGATGATTAGTCT
>JAULKJ010000001.1:11839860-11860336 GCA_032355405.1 Rubia balearica
TGATTAAATCTACAAGTCAACTCTTCCATTACCAAAATACCCTTCCTTTATTTCCCATCAACACTTCCACATCAGCTCGCATAAAAAACCGATTCAAAAGCAAGTGTACCCATTTTCTCTGGGACGGAGGGAGTATTTATTAAAATGATTAGCTTGTTGGAAGTACCTACGTTTTATAATTGAAACACTTATAAGTTATAATTAATGCACCTACAATTTATGCATAAATTACATAAATCACATAGTTTGAAAGTGCTTCAAGTACACATCAAAGATGCTCCAGGTATAGTTTGAATGTTCTTCAAGTATACATTAAAAGTACTCCGTGTATAGTTTGAAGGTGCTCCAAACATACATTGAAGGTGCTTCAAGTATACATCGATTGTGCTTCAAGTATACATCGAAGGTGCTCCATGTATAGTTTAAAGGTGTTTCAAGTATACATTAAAGGTGCTTCCAATATATATTGAATGTGTTCCAGGTATAATTTGAAGGTCACCAGAGATTCCAGTGTATACGAATTCCTCTATTACGATTATTGTTGACTTTTTGTCTCACATTTTGTTTCACTCCAAATGTAGTATCCTCACCAGAAAAAAAATATTTGCAACATGTTGACGATAAAATAGGATTTCGGAAAAGTTTAGGATTATTAAGGAAAAAAAAGTAGATTGCAAGGTATTTAGGTCACTGAAGAACTGAATCATGATTAGATTTTGTTATTTTCATTGATTTTAAATCAGAATATTATAAATATTAATTGGACCGCACATGTCTTCTACAATTTTATGAATGGAATAAATGAGTGTTTTCTTTATATTAAATCTCAACCACTAGTTAATCCTCTTTTAATGGTTTAGATATTGTTTCACATAAGTAGGTTGTCTCACATAAGATAGGATCATGTGAGACGACCTATTTTATGTAAGACCAACCACTTATTGGAGACCAAATCTAGGCCCTAAATGATTTGATCTAATTAAAATAAACGGATTTACTAAAAATAATGAAACACAAGTTGCGGATCTTCCTATTCGGATCAAACCGGGTCATTTGATGTTCTCCAACTAAGATACCGATATCGTGATTATTCCCGGCCATATTCCATCGCCATCGTGGGAATTCCCTAATTCCGTATTTTAACACTGAATTTCGTATGCAATAGGGAAAGACAACCAGACTCTTGAACTCCAGTGTGGGATTCGGCGTTTCGTTCTTCTAGAAGACTCTGAACAACCTCTATATCCTCGAGAAGAAGAAAGGCTTTTTCTGAACTTAGTCTAGTTCAAAGTTGGGCGTTATTCTTCTTATTTTTTATCCTAAACTTGGTCCAGGGCAAAAGGCCTTCTTGAAGTTTCCAGAACAAGTGATCAAATCAATGACTACCAGAAGAATAGGTTTGTCAACAGGGTTGTTTCTTCCATGTTCAATGAGCAACAAGATGATCATGTGATTTGATTAGGGAGAAGAAAAAAAGGCTTTGTTGCTGTTGTATTTGTATGTGATGTTCAGTTTTCCTATCAGTTCTTTTAGTTTATCTCTGTGTTTTTATATTGGACACTTTGTTTATGAATTTAATTGAGATAACTTTGTAGCAAAAATAAAATAAAAAAGAACCACCTACAAATTATACTTTAAACAGTTGTGAGTCATATTTTAAGCATCAAATTATTTTCATAGCACACAATTTATAAAAGAATCACCTAGAGGTTATATTTGAAACACTTACAAACATTTGTTGAAGACCTAGGAGTTGCTCTCTAAAGACCAAGTTGTTTTAGTAGAATACACAAGTTAAAAGAAGCACCTACAAATTATATTCCAAACACCAAGTTTTTTTAGTAGCTCATAAAAGTTATAAAGGAAGCACTTACAAGTTATATTTGAAGCACCTACGAACTGCATTATAAGCACCAAGATGTTCATGTAGCACGCTCACCTACATGTTAAATTAAAAATTTTGTGACACACACAAGTTATAAAAGAAGAACCTACGTGTTACTATCAAATCACTTACGAATGTTGATTGAAACACCTACAAATTGTACTCTAAGCACCAAATTATTTTTGTAGCACACACAAGTTATAATAAAACACGCATATGTTACATTTGAAATACTTACAAGTGATGGTTGAAACACCTACAATATATACACTAAGCACCACATTATTAATTTTTGCACTCGCAAGTAATAAAAAAAAAAATCTACATATTTGTTGCGTTATTCTTCAGGAGGAAGATTAGGTAGTACAACTACTAACTGCTATAATTCTACTAACTTCTACAATTGGGACTATGATTCCAAAGAAATTACCAGATGTTGTTAGTGTTACAATTGAAGGAACGCTTGCAAAGCTGGAGCCAATTCCGACCCTATTTTCTCACGTAACATCATTGCCTCACATAAATAGGCTGTCTCACATGAACTCTCCTATATATATATAAGAAATTAAAGATGGAGGTTTTGGTTTATTTTTTCTAAGTTATGAAATGAAAAAAACAAGACAACTAGCATATAAAGACAATTATGCTAATCATGCAATAAACTAAGAAAAGAGGATAAAAACACAAGTGACAAATCCTTGGATGCAATTAATTTTCACTTCCAATTCTCTTATAGTTAATAGAAACAATCACCCATTTATTCATTTTGATTACCTATTGTGAATGTTACAACTTCCATTTTGAAGATAAACATTTTGTTCTTCATAAGAGTTCAAAAGCGTTCAATGACTATTTGTAAACCTCACTAATGATCACTTTAGAAAATCGATGCCTAAATGTATTTCATCAATGACATCATACACAAAGAACCAATAGATTTGATAACAACTACAAACATTCTACCAAATGCCTAGCCATTTAACCAAACAATGCACTTATTAGGGTTAACCTGGAAAGATCAACATTCAAAACTCTCCCTTTAGTGCTACCTTAGGATAAACATAAAAAAGATCAACATTATCACATTCATCTAGTAATATTAACATCATTTACACACTAGGGTGAATCCAAAAAAATAATTTGGTGGGTCACAATTTAATTTGATGATTCTGTCTTTGAAGATTAGCGTTAAAATTTGAGAAATTTAGAGGAATAAAATGGGTCTAAAATTAAAATTAAACTAGGGAACTAATAAAAAATCACATGTTAATTAACTATTTTTTTCAAAAAATAATTCTTTTTGAAAAATAGGTAGGTAATTGCCCTACCTTGTACAGGCTTAGCTCCACCTCTATTTACACAACAAGAAGTTCTAATTCCATGTTCTTTGATTTCATGCCAAATAGATAAGTAATTGTTCGCATATCTTAGGTCCTAACATGTTATCATACAAAAAATTAATATTCTCAAACATCCCATCTCATAAATGAAGTAATCTACCACATTAATATCACAATAAATGTAAAGTAGTCAAGACTTCATAAATGAGCAAATAAATCTTCTCACTACATGAGCTTGAAGTCTCAATCAATTGCTCCCAAGAGATCAATTTAGCTACTAGAATTCATAAAAATATCCATGAGCAAATCAAACATGAACTAAGATAGAAAATAGATGAAAGAAAGCACAAACTAGGGTTTGAAGAGGAAAGAGTCAGCCAAGAAAAAGATAAGAAATGAGAAGAGAGAAGTGCTATTTATAGTACAAGAGAAATCATAAAATATGCCAGCAGGTCTGTCGCGAGCTGTAAGTGAATCCCACTCCTCGTGACAGATGCCATCGCGATCCGTGAGAGGATTCCAGCTGTTCACGACAGGTACAAAACCAGCATCTTAAAACTTTATTTATCTTATCATCATGTAGCCTTTATCTTCAAGCCTCCTTCTTCAAGTCTTCAAATCTTCAAATCTTCAGCCCTCAAAATGAAATCTTCAAATCTTCACATAGTTTGCCATGTCACACAAAATTCCCTAGAAAAGTAATAAGAGCACAAAAGTCGCTCTTAACTCTCCTAAGAGAATTTCAAGGCAAAAATCAAGATCTAAAGTACAAAAATACACAAAGGTGAGTCCAAAATGTCCCAAAACTACTGCATAAAAATGAACACATCAAACTTCCCCACACTTGAACCTTACTCATCCTCGAGTAAGAAAAGATTCAAGAAATAATGAGATTGACATATTCACTTCCCGACCCTAATATACCCCCATTTAATACCTCATAAAACTCTCATCATCATAAATCCCAAAATCAAAGATCCAATGGGAACTTTCATATCACAACTCAAAATCCTAATTCTACCCAAACCGTCCACCTATCAATTCACTAAAGCCCATAAATTGTGTCAAATCCCGAATTGATCACCCCAAATTCCAATGGCACAAAATAAAGTCAAAACCATATCACAAGTTCAAACATATACTTCATTTCACACCAATCTATCAACCTAAAAAAAGCTATACAAAGAATCAATATTTACGCCTTCTACTTCGTTTTCTCACCAAGTACCACAACCCCAAGAATTCCTATGATGCTAAACTACCCAAATCATCCATATGTTCACCGCAAACTTATGACTCCACCGTCGGTAAATGTGTAGATTCATTTAAAATCTTCTTCTTTTTTCTTTCTCTTTCTCTCATTTCATCCTAGCCACACATCATATTTATTTTGGCTCACATCTCACCCACATTTAGCCTCTTATTTTTACCTAGGTCGCCCTTTTGAATTTTTAACCTATCCGGGCCCCTCAATATTGCCTAAATTGCCGTCTTGGATTTTCAACTAAGCGGGATTGATTTTTATTTCTTTTTTATTTTTTCCCTTCAATTTCTCCCGTTTTTTCCAAAAAAAAGTAGCAAACATCATACAAGTGTACATGCAAATAAGTCATTACACTCATCCCCACACGTAAAATCTTACATTATCCTCAATGTAAACATAAATGACAAAAAACAATGAAACTCAAGGGAGAAATAGAATGACTCACGAATAAAAGTGTGGATAAGAACTACCGTTTCCGAAAGGATTTTTGAAATAGCACTGCTAATACTGGGCGACCCATTCCACATGCCCCTATGCGCTGCTCCCTACGTCTCTCTGTCTCTGGGTCTAGGCCTGGAGCGCCGCCCATCTGCATCTGCACCTGATACACCTGGGAGAGATGATCAATCTCCTCATCTATGTTAATGAGGCTTTGGGAGACAAAGAGGTTGTGCTCTAAAATGAGTTCGTTCAGTCTGGGAAAACTAGACTCAATTATATGCAGCTACCGAGTGTAGAAGTTCGAGGGGGCGGAGGAATGTTGCCATGCACATGTTCATCTTGCTGTGGAGAAGGAGAGTGTGTAGCAGGCTGAGTGAATGGAAAGGCATCCTCCTTGGTCGGGATCGGTGTCGGTGCTGCCCTCTACAATTCTTCCTTATGCACGTCACGTGTGGCTCAATGGCCAAGTCTGCCAGAGAAGTGTTCGGCTCCAACTTCGTCCGTCGGGGCTGAGGGAGTTTCATGAAGGGCTTCTTCCTTTTATATAGCCATTGGAAGATCCCTTCAGTGGAAGTGTGATGGATCATAGAGATCTCTTGTAGCTTCCTCAGTCTAAGGAAGTATGAGTTCTCCTTGTCTAAGTTCTGAAGTCTGACCATCCCTCCAATGGATATCTCACCTCATCATGCCTTCCTCGCCTCATAGGTAACCTTGCCCACCCGCAAATCAGTCTGAAAATCATAACCACTGCAATCGCTAGTGAAAGACCACAGATGCTGGGTGACAAAAGGCAGTGCACATATCGGAGGGTTGGATGGATGATCAAGTGGTTCTTGTCCTTGACATCTCTGAATCTCCTCATGGTATAATGCCAAAAGAAACTATCCTGATTCTTAGTGCTTGTCAGCGCCACAGAATCATAGTGTTCCCAGATGAACGTGGTGTCCCAATCGAAGGCAACCCTAAATCTTAGCAAAATCCATCTCATGCTTCACTTCATTAAGGTGGAAGCGAATGTAGTGGGGAAATCTGCCACCTCAGTTAGCTGACTCAAAGCAAGGGATTTTGGTATGCTTCCTTCCGAACCTGAAGTCAATCCTAGGAATGTGAGCGCTTTGAAGTTGAGGATTGGGAAATAAGTGAGAGAAGACGAAAATGAGACATTTCATGAAGATGAAAACTTAGTGGAGAAAGCCAAGTCCGCGCTTGAAGAGGAAGAGATATTTGTTGAAAAGGAGTCCGCACAAGAGCCTCTACCACTAAGGCGAAGGAAGTTAACCCTCCGCCGCCATTTTCGAGTGCTTTTAGGGGAAAGGCAAAAGGGGCGTCCAACGAGGAGCAAATTCATCAAGTCTTCAAGAGGTTTGAGGGTGGTATCCCACTCTTATATGTAATTGATTAAATCCCATCTTATGCTAAGTTTTTAAAGAATGCATGTACTAAGAGAAGGCTTTAGCCTATAAAAAGGGTAGGAACCTTGAAAATAGGAGGAATTGCTGCATTAGCTCATTGAAGCCTTCCAAAGAAGTGTGATGATCCTGAAAATTTTTCCATTCCTATCTATTTAGATGGTAAGCTAATTAAGGATGCTATGATTGATCTTTGAGTCTTTATTAATGTTATCCCCTATAGCTTGTATGAAACTCTTGATTTTGGAGAGCTTAGGGAGACAAAGCTGATAGTCCAATTAACCGATCATTCCCAAGGTATTCCTAGGGGGTTAGCTAGGGATGTGATGGCTAGGGTTGACAAGCTTATTTTTCAGCCGATTTCAATGTCCTCGATATGTTACACGATAGAGGTGCACTTCCAATTTTACTGGGGAGACCATTTTTGAAGACATCGAGGACCGAAATAGATGTCCACCTTGGAACCTTGACCCTAAAGGATGACATGGATAAGGCCGGTTTTGAAATCTACAAATCTATTCATGCTTATTCTTCTCTTGCATCCAATGGTATAAGCTTTTATGAGGAATTCGATAAAATTGATGAATTTTTCATGAGTGATAATGATGAGAGTCTTTACATGATTGATGAGGGAAAACATGTTTGATGACCATAATGCCTTGCATAATGTTAGTGTTACTCTTCCTATTGCGGATTGTTATTCTATGTTTATGAACACTAATATGCAGCGGATTGCAGAGCGTGGAAAGGAATTAAAACCTTCTAGACCACCTCCCAAAACCAAGGAAAATTATAAGGATTCGACACTGGCTAAGGGTGAACATGAATCCCCAATTGGTAAGAAAGAGCGTAAAGGTAAGGATGGCGCATTGTGGATACCTCTCCACAATGATGTCATCATTGGTAGAGTCGCGGATGGTGACTTTGGATACCCAACGGTAGGTTTGTTCTAATTCAAAATGCATGAAAAAAACAATGAGTTGTGAGGATGACAATAAAAATACGGTGTTTTTCTTTGTTTTGATATTTTTAGTTGTTTGTATCTTTTGTGTGTCACAAAGGAATTTATTGAGAATTCTGGTTGTTATTAATGTAAGATTAAGTCTTGTGGTTTTTGGTTAGGAGGAAATAGGATTTGAAGTGAAATGTTATAAAACAAAGGTGCAAAGGAAGCACAAGCCATGCACGGATCGTGTAGGAAGAACTGGCACGAGGCCTTCATATGGCATGGTCTTGCCATGCCTCGTGCCGGATGAAAATTACTGCAGTCGGGCAAAATTGCAGATTTTTGGTAAAAATAAAACATTGCCAAAACAAGCATTTCTGCCTCATCAGATCTGCAATTCTTTTATTCCCCAAATTGGTTGGTACCATTGGTAATACACCAAGGAATTACACCTTTATTGAACATGAATTCATGAAGCCTTTAATCCAAAATTTCCTTTTTTCCCCCCGAACCATTACTACCTTCTTTTTGTCTCTCTTCTAAACAACCCATTTGTGAAACATCATTAAATCTATGAATATGAATTTAGAGTATCTTCTCCCATCAATGTAGATCACTTAAATCACTCCAATAACTTCAAAACATCCACCCTCATTTCACAATAGGAAGAATTTGGATTTGGGCATTTTCTCCCAAGGAAGAGCACTCTTTGCTTTTTCTTGTGTAATCTTCATCTCCTAGCCTCCAAATTTGGGTAATTCTTTAAACTTTTATGTTTACTTGCCTTCATTGGCATGATTTCTTTATATGAGGGGAACTTGAAATTTAAATTTTTTGAATGTTATGTGGGAGTATGTTGGTTATGTGCATGATCTTAAGTTGAACTAAGTGTGGGGAAAGATTATGGTTCTTTAGTTGAGATGATATGATGTACTAAATGTTGGATGACTAGGAAGCATGATTCTTTCTAAGTGATGTTTGTGCATAAGCCTTGTGTATTTTGTCAATACCATTTTCTCTTTTGTTGTGATAGAATGGGTCCTAAGAGGATTAAACCGGAGAAAGGAACTACTTCCTGAGTTGATAAGGGAAAGGGTTTGGCCAAAGTTGGGAAACAAGAGCCAAAAACACCCGTGGCCCCTACTCTTTCCATTGTTGATGACTTCATGTGGTTAATGAACATTTTCGGGGGTGCAACTCAGAAGTGGAATAATCTCAATAGGTGATGAGATGCTAGAAACATGTGTTTCCTAATGCATCTAGCATATATTTTAGTAGGTTTTATATGGTAGATTGCTAGCTTTAAGTGAGTTTACATTACAAGGAGTTTAGATGGCCATTGGTGGTTTTCTTATCTAAATATCTTGTTTTGTAGATTATTTATATCTAATGGATACTATGTCCTTACGAGCATCTAGATTCTATCTTGTGAGCATATTTATAGATAACTCGTGAGCACTTCAGAGTTGCTTAATGAAGGTCATTCGCGAGAATGGTAGAAGATAGAAAATTGTTGAAGATCATTCGCAAGAATGGTTGTAGACCGAAGGCCACACGCTTAAATGTGGTAGTAGATGGGATGTGCCGAAGAAAGAGAGTCAAAGTCTTGAAGGAATATAAGATTGGCACGGACTGTGTATATTTACATGGCACATGCCAAACAAATGACTTTTGAGACTAAGTTTCTGTGCGGACCGCGTGCTTTAGCATAGCCCGTGCCTCCATACGGTGAAGGGCTGGATATTTAGTGTGTGACCCACGACCTATTGTTAGAATTCGCCATTAGAAGCTGAAGACAGTGACTTTAGAAGGCAGTCCCCATGCATCTCCAAGGGCCACGCTGCTCAGACCGCCAAGAACACTCTCCAGTAGGTGGCCCACTTGACTCAGTGCATGCCGCGCGATCAATTTTTTTGAGTAATGCCTCCAGTCTGCAACCCATGTACTATTCCATGGCCAGTGCCGACTTTCCTGCTAAGGTTTCCCTTTTGTTTGGGCTTCTCTATGTCCCATTTGCACCCACTACATAAAAAGCACTAGTTCACTAGGATTGAGGAGTGGAAAATCATTATTGTAATTCTAGTTTCAAGAGTAGGTAGATAGAGAGAGACTAACTATTCTGTTCTCATTTACTATTTCCTAATTTATGCATATGACATTAAATCCAATGATTGTATTGGGTTCAATGTCCATGGCATAGAGTAATTAATTGGAGATTTATTTGTATTCATGACTAGGTGATGGTTTTGTGAGATTCTAGGTCTTCCTATCTTTTATGTTTATGAATATTCCTGTTTGACTTGTGCTTTTATATTCTTGTAAGATTCATGTTATGTACTCCCTCTGTCCCAGAGAAAATGGCACATTTACTTTTTTCAAGTCAAATTTTACAAACTTTGACCCTAATTATATATTAATATATATAAAATAAAAATATCATGTGAGATATTGTTAGATTTCTCTTAACATATATTTTCTAAATATCAAATTTTTATGCAAAAATGTTATGTGTAGGTAGAGATATTGTTGGTCAAACATGATCATTGAAGACCGTACAAAAGTAAATGTGTCATTTTCTCTAGGATGGAGGGAGTATATTATATGATGTACCGTAGTTTCATATGTGATGTGTTATCATTCTAGGCTTATTTCCTACCTTGGGAGTGTTGGGTTAGGCTCATCGTAGGTTTGTGAACACAATTGATATGAGTGCATGCATGTATGACCGAGAGTACAGTTTCAGTCATTAGAGCCTAACTTGATTGGATCATCGTGTAATACTAATTCATGTTAGGGATGATAGATACCCCTAACGGAGGTGCAAACCCTTGGTGTAACCTAATAGAATGAGCATGATAGTTTGTAGCAACTAGGGTTGTCATGTAGTGACCTTAGTTGTTTCAACCCTAGAGCCATCATGAGACACTGATTCCTTTGCCTCTATAGTCCTAGGGAAAAGCATCCATAGTGGAGTTCCCGGGATGTATTTTCCTTACACTTATACCAAATGGTTGCTGCCTACACAAGGGGACTGCTCAGGCACTTGATCCTTTAAGTGGGGACGTGTTAGCATTGAGAGTGATTTTTACGAGAAAATAGGAGCGCACTTGGATCCTTTGTTCGATTGATGCACGTTCCCTAAATATGGAGGCGATAATGATAGCCTTTAAGATGCCGATGAACCTTTTTTTTGTATGAAAAACACTAGGAATGTCCAAATATCATCCACACTATGTGACATATGCATGAGAAAGGTTTATAGTTCTTATATGTTATAGAATCTAGGATTAAAGTCATTCATCAGTCATGTTACGCAAATATCCCTAAGACTAGTTTAATATAGTTTAATCTCTCTAAATTGCATGATCAATAGTTGTTAGATAAAAACCCCCAATCTATGTTTGTAGCACTAGCTATTCTCGACACACAATCGAAGTGATGGCCGATTGTTAGTTGTGTTTAGTTAACTTTCAGATTCTAGCATCTTTGTGGACGACCTTGGACTTGCCACTGATTACTTTCTAGTAGTTAGTAGTGAGCATGAAGGGAGCAACATATAAATCTTATCTTTGATCACCCATCACTTCGATGGTTAATTCTCCCAAGAGAATTAACGATCCCACAGAGCGCAGATCAAATTTCGGTGCCATTTCCAGGGATGCTAGTTTAAATTTGATTGTTAGCTTGTATGACTAGTTGGTATCAATAGTTAGTGTTTTCTTTTTGTAGCTTTTGTTAGTAATTGTGTTGAGCTCTTCAATAGTTATACTTATTGCTTTTAATTTTTTTTGCTAATGTTCTCTGTTGGATTGGGAGTGTTTTGCTTCTTGTTTATGGTACACACCCCTATCACAAACTTAGGAGATCTGCACTATTTACTAGAAAACGTAGGTGGTTGAAGAATGAGGAGAACGAAAGCTAGAGAAGAGGTTCCGCAGGAACAAACTATTTTTTTTTGTAGAAATAGATAAAGGAGTTATGGCGGAAGACAATATAATGCTTAGGGAGTTGATGGCTCAAAATATGGAGAATCATCTTCTTTGCATTGTCTTCCTGCCCTTACGGCCCAATGTTACTTGTGAACTCAAAAGTGGAATGATACATTATTTTCCCGCATTTCACGGCATGACTGGGGAGGATCCTAACAAACACCTCTCAGAGTTTCATTTGGTTTTCTCCAAAATGAAACCACCAGGAGTGCTGGAGGAGGATTATAATTTGATATTTTTTCCCTTTTCACTGAGAGATGATGCTAAGGATTAACTTTACTCCGTTGGGCTGTATCACCTCGTGGATGGATATCAAGCATAGGTTCCTCGAGAAGTATTTCCCAGCTTCAAAGTCTAGCTGATTGAAGAAACAGTATCATCCGTTCAACAAGGGAGATCTCGTGTACTATTTGTTTGAGGGTTTGTGCGATGAATACATGCGGATGGTGAATGCTGCATGCAATGGTTCGATAGCAAACAAGAGCCCCAGGGACACTATTGCCTTATTTGAGGAAATGGAAAATGTTATAGACAGTTTGGGAGCCGATCGTGAGTGAAGACATTGGAACTACACGGGCTGTGCTGTTCTGTGAGGCCTGTGCCAAAGCATCTTGGCACCATTTTTTTTTGGCTGACACGACCCATGTAGTATTACATAGCCATGCTAGTTATCTCTTTGTCGATCTTTGATTTATTTCTCCTATGGCTTGGTTCCATCTACTGCCACATTTTGACTCGTGGCTTTCTGTCTGCTACCATTCTTGCGAATGACCTTTTACTATCTACTACCACCCTTGCGGATGAGCTTCTATAATATACACCGAAATGCTCACAAGCAACCTACTAATAATCTCAAAAAATAGAATCAAAGTGCTCGTGAGGATATAATGTCCATTAGGTGTAGTAAGACTACAAAATTAAGGATTTAGACAAGAAAATCAACAATGGCTATCCAAACCCCTTGTAATGTAAACCTGACTAAACCTAACAATCAACCAACTAAAACATAATAACAAATGTGCTAAATGCATTAGTTAACACATGCTTTTAGGTGCAGCTTATCATTCCCCACTTACCAAAAAATCATTAGACACCACAACAATCCACCACCAAATACAAAAAACTAGGTCGCACACTAGTTGTTTCTTTGTGCGGATGTTGATTGATACTTTTAGTGTGGATTTGTAAGGGTTTGGATTGAATTGCATGTTGGGGTACGATTTGAGGGAATTGAGGTGAGAATAATGCATTGGGAAGTGATTATTGCACATTTTTTTGTTTATCTCCCTCACTTTTAATACATGTTTATTATTTGATGAATATGTGTGTTGTAAGTGTTGGGGAGGAAGAGATGTCTCATTGCATTGTGCTGTTGATACTTATCATTTTTCGTGTGGTTTTATATTTTAATTTTTGGTTTTGGAAAACTATTACACTTGGTGTGCATGTTTGTTTTGTAGGAAACATTTGGTTTTTGGAGGCAAGAGAGCAAACGGAATTAGGATAAGTGCAACTCGCGGACCATGTAGACGTAATGGTTCGTGATGCTCAAAATGATGGACAAGGAGAAAAACTAAACCTCAAATTCACAGGGTGTGTAGAAGTGCACGGTCCCTGAAGCTCACACACTCTCCCATCTCCACATCACCATTTCTTCCCTACCAACCCCAAAACGCCACCCAAACCCATTTACCCTAAAAAAATATATCTTGAGACACACAACTCAAAACCAAATAGGTAACCCTCCAATGTGATTCAATTCTTTATTCGATTGTTGTCCAGGATAGTGGTTAGATTGAACTTTCTTGATTAGAGGTTATGTGTAGTAAATTGAGTGATGATAGTTTGTTCACTAAATTCCATGATTGTGCCACTAAGGTTTGATTTTAGAGTTCATTTTTCATTGTAAGTATTCTCCTATTTCCTTCCTTGACATATGTTCTAGATTGTGTATATGAATTGAGGGCAATGCAAGTTTTAAGTGTGGGGAGGGAAATTAGGTTACACTTATGATTCTTAGTTTTTTATGTAGCTAGTAGTTTTTTTTAAAGAGCACTAGTAAAAGAATTTTAAAAAAAAATTGAATCCACTAAGTCAAAACCAGAAAAGGTGACTTAGGAAAAAAATGGGAAAGTCCGGATAGGTTGAAAAACCTACGCAAAAATGAGAGGCCAAATGGTGTGAAAAAATATGAGGGTGAGCATTGAAAAACAAAAATGTGTGAAGATAGGATGAAAACCTTGAGAGGTATCCTAGGCAAAATAAGAGAACATGAGAAAAATTGAAACTATTTTATTCTTCTCTTGATTTGTCTTTAGTAGCTTCCTTGGTGGGATAAACTAGTTTAAATATATATATATATATATATATATATATATATATTTATATATATTTGTATACCTTACCTGTTGATTTGGTATATGATGGTTGTTAATTAGATTGTCTTAGTTTTTGGGATATGAAAGTTGAGAGATTCTTATTTCTTGGGGGTTAGGGTAGTCTACGAATAAAATGTTTGGTGTTTTGGAAAAACTTTCCATGCTAGTTTACACTTAGATCTTTGCTCGTTCTTGTTTACTCGAGGACGACTAATTGTTTAAGTGTTGGGGACTTGATGAGATGTCAAATGCATGTATTTTTTGAAGCATTTAATATCTCTTTTATTGCCTTTTGGTTGGTAGATTTCTAGATTTAGATAGGTTTTCACTGTAAAGGGTTTAGATGACCGTTTTTGGCTGTCGTATCTAAATCCCTCATTTTGTAGCCTACTTTAGGTCTAATATATTTTTGGTCCCTACGAGCATATATATATATATATATTTGTATTTGTGAGATTTATTTGTAGATCACTCGTAAGCACTTTGAAAGAGTTTTGTGATTCACAAGGATGGTAAAATACTAAAGGCCATGAGTCAAAACGTGGCAGAAAAGGGTCGAAGAAGGAAGACAAAGAAGTGGATGAATTGTGATCCGAGAGTTGAACTGAGTTCCAGGAATTATCCAATAAGAATCAGCCTAAAAAGGTGACACCATTCGATTTGTCTTCTCGAGTGCTATAAAATGTATTTTAAGAACTTCCAAATCGGATTAGCAGTTCACACATAGCAGCGCATACAAGTTGAAAGAAAAGATCAAGTTTTGGAAGAGTCGAAGATTGGCACGGCCCGTCCCATGCTTCGTGCCGAGAAGCTTAAGGCTAGACCACGGGCCGTACAATCTTGCTTGTCCAGTACTAAAAAAGAGGCAGACACGCTCCAGAAAGTGGGACGTGCAAATTTGCACATCCTCCGCACTCAGAACAACCTGGGAATGCTTCCAGTCCACGGCCAGCCTGCTTTTGCATGGGAAGTGTTGGGCGGGCCATACACTATTGCACGACATGTGCCAACATGGCACTAGGGGTTGCACTAGGGTTTCCAAACTTGGGTCTTTAAAAGCCCATTTATCTTCTCCTATAAAAGGCGCCTTTGGTCTCCTAGGGTTTAAGTAAGTAGCCATAATGTAGATCTCATTTTTTGGTAGGTAGGAAGGAAGAAGAGAGTTCTCTCTCTCTCTCTCTCTTTCTCTCTCTAATGTTCCTCTTCTTTTTCCTTCTTCTTTTTCCTTATTTTAGTTCTTCGAACAATGACATTTAATTCAATGAATGTCATGGATTTAATAGTAGTAGATTAGTTTATTTCTTGGTGTAATATTGTATTCATGACTTGAATGTTTTCTTAGGAAGTGTTAGAATAGATCTACTGTAGGCTCGAGAGTACCGAGGAGATGAGTGAATTCATTCTACCTTCAAAGTACCGATCCGATCGTTAGACTCTAATTCTAATTGGCTAGTTGTGTGTGATTGCATGTTGGGAGCGTAGACTGCCCAACGAGGGGAAACCCTCGCCTTACCCCGATAGACTAAGCATTATAGTTTGTTGCAACAAGGGTTTTGGCACAACCCTAGAGTTATCACGAGATGCCAATTCCTTTGCCCCTCTAGGCCCAGGGTTGGTGTCAATAGTTGAGTCCCCGGGATGTATTTTCCTTACTCTCATATCTAATTGTTGCGACTTACGCAAAGCTAAGATCATTTCAATGTGGATCGTTAGCATCAAAAGTGAGATGATGGGGAATGAATTACGGTTTTGAAATGGTCGATTGAAGTGCATTCTCTAGTTTAAGAGTTGGTGTGATGACGGTAACGAACCTTTGTGTGATAGACATTTGGAAATCCCGACTATCTCCACACTATGTGACATAGGCATGAGATAGGTTTATATGTCTCACATGTAATAGAATCTAGGATCAAAGTCATTAATAGGTTACGTTATGCAAATATGCCAAGACTAATTTATTATAGTTTTAATCTCTTTACTTGCATGCTTTTAGTTGTTAGGCACAAAACCCCCAATTATATATTCTTAAGAATTAGCTAATCCCGCCACACAAATAGGGTGACGCCGGATTGTGGATTGTGTAAAGCTATTTCTCAAATTCTAGTATTCTGTGGATGACCCCGGACTTGCCACTAGCTACTCTATAGTGATTAGTAGTGAGTACGGGAGAAAATTATAAATTTCTATCTTTGACACTTTGAACTCCGCGGGTTAATTCTCCCACAAGATTCTGACCCTGCAGGGTGTGAGTCAGATCGCTACAGCCTCGACTTTCACCCATTTAGTAAAATAGTTAATGGCCACTATCAGGAACTTATTTCTTTAGGTTGCTTCCGAGAATGACCCAACAATTCCAATTCCCCATTTTTCAAAAGGTCATGATGGCTTGATGCTGCTCATTTCCTCTGCTGGGAGTCTTTGGACGTTGGCGTGCTCATGGCACCTGTGGCATTCCTTTACCATCATTTTTGCGTCTACTTTCATTGTTGGTGAGTAATACCTTGCTCGAACTTCTAGCAGTGCTACCTTTGGTCCCTGATGACTTCTATAGCTTCCTTCATGTATCTTTCATAGGACTACTTCGGCTAGGTCTGAGTTTGCCCATCTGAGCCAGGGCCACGTGTATCCCCACCTGTACAACAAACCATCTTTCATGACGTAACTGAATGAATTTATTTTGAATGTTCTCACCGCTGGTCCTATTACGACAGTGTCCCCTTCTAAATATAATGCCCTATTGACGTTGTCCAGTTGGTGTTTACTCCCTAAATCACACTGATTAGTTTTGTGTTAGTCGGCCTTTTTGCTAGCTCTTCAACTAGCATAGCCTTGGTTAGGTGCGCGTGTACTGATTACTCTAAATTTCTTAGTGCACCTGCTTGGGTGTTCTTCGATCGCGGGATCCTCATGATGTCAAACTCTGCAAACTCGATAGCCAGAATCCTGACTCTGTCTTGGTGCTTAATCAAGGTGGGCTCCCTAGCAGCGTATTTCCCATTGTAATGATTTGCTACCAACATTGAGTCTCCGCAAGCCTGCAGCTTCTTTCCCTCCAGTTTCCTAACTACCTCCATTCCTGCAACCAATGCTTCACATCTAGCTTCATTGTTAGAAGCGTGAAATTTGAAGTGGAGTGCGTATGTTACCTCTGCGCCTCCTGGAACTGATATTATTAGGCCAACTCATGCTCCCCATACTCTTGAGGCTCCATCGACATGCAGTTTCCACATATCGGAGGCGTAAGGCCTCCCTTTTCTACGGGGAGCATATTTGCTGGGCCGGCTTTCTCTATATCTTCCATCTCTTTCGGTACCTCTGCCAAGAAATTAACGACAACTTTTCCCTTCACTGCCTTCCTAGGTTCATACTCAATGATGTTTCTCCCAAATCTATTGCCCATTTTACCAACCTTCCTGATGCTTTTGGTCAAGTCAAGATCGATTATAAAGGTTGGTTGGTAAGTACTACCACTGGCTGCGCCTAGAAGTACTGTCGCAATCTTCTTTCCGCATGAACCAGGGCCAACGCCAACTTCTCCTACCCGGTGTAACCCCATTATAGGCCTAACTCACGTAAATACACTGGGCGCTGTACTATGTTCTCCTTCCTAACAAGCACGACACTGACAGTCTCGCTGTTGGCTGCTACATACAGGTATAACGTTTCTCCTTGTCTTGGGCTGGTTAGTGTTGGTAGAGTTTTCAAGTGTGTCTAGTTCAGCAAACGTGGTTTCCTCCTGCTGTCTCCATTGTACTTTTCCTTTCTATTCTACACATCCCTTAATTTTTTTATGAAAGGGAGTACCCTTTCTGCTTCCCTGGAAAGGAAACAACATTCCCAAATGCATTCCCAAATTCTCTTTTGCTGCATTCCCAAATACATATTCAATGAAGTTAGTTACAAATGATTGATACTACTCACTAGTTTGATCTTCATCAAAACATAGATTTCTATCCATTGACAATCCTACGATATAACAGTAGTTATACATTTTCTACTTTCTTAATTTAGCAATCAATTCAAACATAAACTCATTTCGATGCAGGAATTACATAGTTAATTAGATATAGGGAAATCAATGCCTAGGTTTAGCTGTCTCACATTGAACAACAACGTACATTTGAAATGTCTAAATTCAATGAACCCATAGTACAATACATCTTCATATGAATTGAATGTAGCCTAAACCTTAAGTTAATGAAATTAATGGTTGAACAAATAGGTACTGGAATACTTACTAGCTAAGTGAGTAGCAAGTTAGCACAATCCACAATGATAGCTCCCACCTTCAACAATGTAGAATTGGATTTGGTGGTGACCCATATGAAATTGGGAGAAAATTCTGTTTTTTATGAAAAAATGTTGGTCAAATGTCCCAAACTTAAGAAATAAATCTAGACAGATCCGACGTCGATCCCCGTTCTTAGTTGCCAACGATCCAGGCGAAAGCACGTGCGGCATCAATGACACGATCGTTACTTAATGGATACTTCAAGTTCAAACTTCACTGACCGATACTGCACAATTGTAAGTCAAGCCTATTACTTCCACTTGGAAAACTTTTTGCCATAATTTTCATAAAACCGAGGTAAAAATACCTCGATTATATTATAATCGAGATAAATAATACCTCAATTTTAAAAAATGAAGCAAATTAATTTTTTTCTTTTGTTATTTGACAAGTAATAAATAATCAAAATAAAAGGCCCGAAGTAAAAGATATTTTATCTTGTAGAGAACGCCACATTTCTCATTACTTAGGTAACATTTATCAAAAGTTTAAATATCAATTTATAAATTATTGTAAAATTTTAATAAATGTGGCTGGAAACTCTAATTTGTATGGCACCCAAAATTGAATATAGCAAAAAAGGAAGTACGTGTTCACTACTTTTTCATTGGAGTAGTAGATTAGTTGCTTGTGGGGGGTAAAAGACACGAAACGAAGAGCAAAGAATGGAAATCTAAAAGTAAATTAGTAGTCAAAACATAGTGAAAAGTCCAAGTCAAAACATATGTTTTTATTTTATATTTTATTAAACAGTGGACTCCTTCTCAATAAGATAACAACAATGCCTTACACAAGATAGGGAGTAAGATGAGCCTCATACGTGCTCTAAGAGCATGCTCCACACAAACATAATGCATTTAAAGATTTAAAACCATAATAATGCAAATAAAAAAGCAAAAGAAAGATTGAACCCTGGTTGCATCTGACCGAGCGCATGCTCAGGCCAGGTTAAATGGGAACAAACTCTCTTATATGCACCTAGTCCAAGTCTCATCAACAAACTATAGAATGACTAACTCAAACATATTCGTCTCTAAATCCCGGGAAACCAAACAAATCGTCAGTTAATAGAAAAAACTTCTTCATGATCAAGTTGTCATACATGCATTTACACAAAGTACTAAAACTAATAACACCTTTCTTTTGCCAAAACATACGTATGACATTTAACTAAAACAACAAAAACTAGTCATCATGAGGCAGCAGCCTTGCCGGCTTGATAAACTTTAGATGTCGGAAAAGGAAGACGCTCCCTTGGTTTTGCTAAAGATAGCGTTGTATTGGTGGCAGTTGACAGTGCCAGAGTTGCTGCGCTGGTGGTGGCGGTGGTTGTGGTGGTGGCAACACGCTCACAAGAAGGGCACATGGTGAGAGTAGTGGGCGGAAGTTGCATGTAGAAAGGCTGAGAGGACTTTAAAGCTCGCAATTCTTGAAGCTCCTTTTGCAACCTCCTATTCTCTTCTGTGAGAGTTTCACAGCATCTCTTTAAATGCTCACAATCTACCTCTGTCTGCTTCAGCTTTGTCCTGCAATTAATATATTTAATTAATTCGTTGAGAAGAAAGCCATGCACAAAAACATTCAATTTTTCTCATGATAATCACGAGCAGGAGTCGTCAAAGTATTAAATACGCTGCAGATTGTACATTCTTACTTCCCCTATGCAATTCAATTCTGTTGGTAAACTTTAATGGTCGTATAAACTACTATCTTTAAGTACCTCAACCACTTAAACTTACTATTCTAGGAATAGGGCCGATTGCCATTAGTGTAGTTACGAACAAATTAAATAACTTGTGTTGTACTAAGTTGAGCTATATTTGTAAAACATTCCATCGATTTACCTGGCTCTTCTGTTCTGGAACCATACTTCTACTTGGCGAGGACGAAGATTCAACTGCTTAGCCAATGCTACCTTTTGTTTCTGCAAAGCATTGTGACAATTTGAATCAAAATCAGCATCCATATATAAGTTAGTTAAAACAAGCAAAGAATGATTCTTGATTTTCATAAATTTCACAATCCTCTCTTTAGTTTGAGATTTTTAAACAGGAGACTCTTAACATAGTAACCTTTGGTGTTGTCATTCTATTACTCCTTGCGTGCTAGATTACGGGGAAAATGGAAATTTTTAACAGTACCGAATTACTATTAGGGGTTCTACTTCTATAAATCTCAGCATATTAAAATAGATATATGAACAATAATATTATATTGTTCAGTTCGTCATAACAATTAGTTTTAAAATATTAACTTTTCATTTACCGTTATTATATGTAGGTAAACATATAAACGGTTCTGTTTTTTGAACAACGTGATAACACTACTACAAATATGAATTATCATAACATTTTCTTTGCAACACTTATTTAAAATGTTACAATAACTTATAAAATGTTACTTGAATTTTTGAAAAGTGTTACATAAATATAGAAAAGTGTTACCTAAATTTTAAGAAGTGTTACATTAGATCTAATGTAACATTGCCTAAGGTAATACTTGTAAAAGTGTTACAATAGGTTCAAAGTGTTAC
>JAULKJ010000001.1:11860436-11870599 GCA_032355405.1 Rubia balearica
CTTTTACAAGTATTACATTATGCGAGGTTACATTAGACATAACATAACGCTTTTTAAAAATTAGGTAGCATTTTTCAATATTTATGTACTCCCTCTGTTCATTAGAGTTTGGCACACTTACTATTTTGGGGTGTTTTTTAAAGTTTGACACTCTTTGCCTTTATACTAAAAATGGAAAAATCTAGATGAATGTAAACCATTCATTTTACTTTTCAAACATTCAGTTTAATCTCATCCACCCATTTAGCATCTTATAAATTTTTGTCCCAAAAAGTGATGTGCCAAACTATATTGAACGGAGGGAGTAACATTTTTCAAAAGTCTAAGTAACACTTTATAAACTATTATAACATTTTAAATAAGTATTGCAAGGAAAGTATTACATTAGTCTTAGTTTGTAGTAGTGTAATGATTACTGTGCAAATACAGTTGTATCAAAGGGAGCATAAGAATCACTATCTTTCATATTTTGGTTATATGATCAACATTAAAGATGAGTGATCCTAATGATAAAGATAAGGTTTGGACTTACAGGGTTTAGAGTATTGTGTTCTTTGAAGCTTTCTTCGAGAAAGGCGGATTGTTCTTTGGTGAGCCTAAGCTTTTTTCTGGCGTTCCCATTTTCATCATCATCACTTGCTCTAGAGCTAGCCCCTCTGTCATCATTTGGTTCCAAATCTCTTTTTCTATGCATTGAAAACTCCATCTGGAAAGACGAAGCTGTACTATTTGGTGATGATAGTGGCGTCCCTCCTTCCTCCATTAATGATCTCCGCTTTACTTCCAACCTCCTCCCTTGCCTCGCTACCGAAACCGCCGCTACTGTTAGATTCATTAAACCACAAACAAAGAGAAAATAAAAATCAGTAAAAAAATATATGATCAAGGCTCTTTTTACTGTCAAAATACAAATCCATTTTGAATCTTTGTGAAAAACCCGAAGGGAACTAGAATTTACTAATCAAAATCTTAATTATACTTGGTTTTGCATCAAAAAGGAAAACTCTTAAATACACTGTCTGCGAACACTGTATTAATTATGCAGATTTTGGGACCAGAAAAAGCAACGTACAGTTCTGTGTGAGCCAAGAAAAGCTCATGAGCTGATGGGGTGCAGCTGCAGTTTGACTTCTTAGAACCGGAGTGAAAGGAAGTAGATCGAGCTGAACCGGCGGATCTGACCGCGATCCTCCGGCATCCCCGGCGGCGGTGGTGGAGCTCCTCCCTGCAACGCCCATGCAAAACCCTAAACCACCGCCGCCACTGCCACTGCCGGCATCCATCTTGGGGGCCTCGTGAAGAAATGAAAAGGATTTTGGTGTGTCTCCTAAGCTTAAAGCCAACTCCATCTGAAAGATTATGGATGGGTGGAAATGGAAATGGAAATGGAAATGAGCCAAGAATATAAAGATGATAGTTGATCTGACCAGAGAAAAGGAGGAAATCAAAAGGACCCTTTTGAAATGGAAAAGAATTCAGTGAGATTGAAGGATTGACCGACAAGGTTATATTGAGAATCGCACGTGAATCTATATAAATACACACTCTCCCTCACCCGGGGTTCACACTTCGTATATACTCCTCTACCCTATTATGACTTTTCAGTAGCAACCTGGCTCAAAGATTTGAAAGGGTAGGGGTGTGAGAGAGCGTGGGAGTGTGAGTGCGAGACAATGATGCTCCTTGTGTTCTCTTCCGTTTCATTATTATTTGGACTGATTTTTTTATCTCTCTTCGTCCCAAGTTAAACTGTGTAGATTTTTTTCCATGATATTCAAAAAACATATTTTACTGTCAATATATTTAACTATGTATAAAAACAACATAAAAAATTAATATTTATAAACTAGGTCTTACGATTATTCCAACATTATCACATATGATAATATTATTGTTTATACATTTATTCAAATACGTAGTCAAACTTTGACAGTGTTGATTTGTCAAATAGTGAAATTGCAGTTTAACCTTGGACAGAGGGAGTACTTCATCTCTCCCATTGTAAATTTCTTGTTTATTTTTTGTATAGAAATTTATGCAAACTGATTGATAGGCAAAGTAGGGGGACTGAAATGAGGTGACGAAATTTCACCCATAAATTTGATCCTAAATAAAGAAATAGGATAATTTAATTAAGACAAATAAAATGAAAAGTAGGAATCTTATATCGGGACCGATGGAGTATAGTATAAGTTAAAATCTCATGTAAGAATTTATAAAAGAGAATGGATAAAATGAGAGAATGACTTAATCTATTTTTTTACTATAGAAGTAAGTGAGGTCAGTTTTAATAGAATATTAGATTAATTAGAATCAGGTTAAGAAATGAATACCCTTTCTGATTGGTTTTGTGTATATCCTTTTCCTTTTCCATATCTGATTCTGCCTTGTATACCCTTTGTACTTAGTATATATATGAATACAAACAGCCACAATTATGTGTGGGTTTTACATTCTATCACTGTAGATGTGCATCAGTGTGAATTGCATTGTCTTCAATTTGCTCCATATTTATCTCAGTTTAGATATGCAGCACCAAGTGGCTAGAAGCTCTTTGTGAATGATCTTGACTTGTAGTTGAGAATTACACTCAATTTTTATTTGCTACTTCAAGTCCAAGTTGTAAGGTACACTAGTGGAGGAAGGGATTATTAAAGGAGGTCATATCGAACCATTAAAGGAACTTTCAAAGTGCCTTCTTAGGTTCCTATTTTGATCGAAATTGATCAAACGGAGTTTAAATAATGGCCTTTAATGGGGGTACGGAATAGGTTTCGAACTCAGAACCTATTTCTGACCTTCCAAAAAATAGCTGCCGGAAACCAATCCTAATTGGATTCCAGCAGCAAAGCAAAGCCAGATTGCAATAAATTCAAGAACTTAATTAAACACAAGTACAAAGGCATAAATAAACGCAATAAATACAACAGCAACAGCAGCGACGCGACTTCGGTGAAGAACTTCGGCTTCAGTGTCGATCGATCTCCATCGGCGGAGGGCTTCACCGGCTGCGTCGACCTCCAGCTTCTTTGCGGCGTCGATCTTTAAAGGCGTTGAGCAGTGTCGATCTCCAGTCTCTCCGTGGCGTCGGCTTCTATGGTGATGGCGAGTGGCGTCTATCTCCAGCCTCTTCAGCGGTAGCAAGCGGCGGAGGGGCGAGCGATGAAAATGGGATGAGCGGCGGAGGCGGGGCTTGAGTCGGCTGAGGGGGGAAGGGTGACGAAGGGGGGTTAGGCGTCGGTGGGGTGAGGCGATGGTGGGATGAGGCAACGGTGGGGTGAAGGCGGCGGTGGGAGGATAAGTTAAGATGGAGGGATGAAGGTTGAGGGGGAGAAGAGAAATAGGCTTCTAAATGAAAATGGGTTCAGCGAGTTCAGCTTGGGTAAAAAAATGAGCCCAGTAAAGGTGGTTTTAAATGTAGAACCGCCTTTAAAATAAAAATGTGAGGTGGGATAGCACTTCTGAACTCGAAAGTTCTTCCGGACCCTAATTAAAGGTTGTTCTACAATGTTGAACCACCTTTAATTGATCGCCATTAAGGCAGAACCGCATTTAAAATGGAAAAGTTGACCTAGAATGCACTTCTGAAATTGAAACCTCTTACGGAAACCGCCTTATGCGTTGCCTTTAATGTAGCCTTCTCTACTAATGGTAGTTTCTTCAATTTTGATTACAGAGTTACTTATGATGTGCTTTGCAGCTGCTGACATCATCTTTCCTCTCTTGTCTATAATTATAAAGGTTATGCCTGCATTACCATTCCCTAACACAGAGCCATCATTTTATGTTTACAGTTCTGATGACTGTTCAGTGAATTGATCTCTACTTTTTCTTTTTAGCCTTTTCCTGCATATTAGTAATCTAGGCCAACCAGACTTTAAGTCTCATTGTATATTTATTTTGTGCCCTAATAGAATATCATTAAGCTGAAGTATGATCTTCCTGATAAGATTTTTTTTGTCAAACTTATAATTGTCATATATCAATTTGTTCCTAACACATCCGATATTCTAAATAGTCATACAAGGGATAATCTTTATGAAGTCAAAGGACTGACTGTTACTAGTAGGAATGTGATAGTAAAAATGGATCCTAACCCATAAGAAGATGAAGTTGTGAGTCTGGAAATTGAAAATCCCGTTAACAGTTTCCCATACATCACAGATGAACTTGTAGTTATTAAAACACTTATGCAAATCATCCGAGTCAGCTTTACAAAAGAAGTATTGTGAGGGCAGTGGTGATGATTTGAATGATATATTTGTTAAATTAAGATTTGTGATATGGGATTTGTTGATTGTAGAATGAATGTTCGTGGGTTGAATTGTAATTTACTTAATTGTAGGATAAAGGATTGAAATAAACTCATTAGTAATGATCTTAGAAAAACACATGCCATTGGTAGAATCATTTATTTCACTAGCGTTTGAAGATGCTTCTAAAAAGAGTGGAGTACGAGCACGTTGGGTATAGCATAGGGAGGACGAAGATGCTGGAACATCTCGTAAGAAGGGGGTTTCAAACTACCTACACTCGTTGGGTATAGCATAGGGAGGTAATTGAGAATCCCTCGGAAATGATTAAAATGGGCAACACAAAGTTGGGAGATGAATTAGATGGAAATGTGGAGTTTGATGAAATGGTGGAAGATATTGCAAGGGAGTTCAAACGTAAACCCGAGTCTTTACAGGCATTGATTGATAACAAAGGAAAGCCTCTTTACAAAGGTTAGAAACACTCAGTTTGGAGTGCAACCTTGCAAATAATGAATTTGAAGGCGGAATTTGGATGGAATAATAAGTCGTTGACTGAGGCTCTCTAGTTGTTTAGGAATTTTCTTCCCGAAGGTAATCTATTGCCCGATAGGTGTTATGCTACCAAAAAATACTATGCATAATGAGTTTGGAACTGCAAAAAATCCATTCATCCCAAACGATTGTATGTGTAGGAGGGAAGTAGATAAAGATCGAGAAACTTGTCGGGTTTGTGGCGAGTCTCAGTATAGGCTGAAGAGCGGTGGAATTGCTGTGGGTGCGAAAGTTGTATCCAATTCGAAGAAAAAGACACCAACAAATGTGTTATGCTATCTCCCTATCATTCCCTATTTGAAGAAGTTGTATGCATGTAGGGAAGATGCAAAACTGTTGTGTTGGCACGCAGATAGGGTCCGGCCGCTGGATGATGTGATAAGACATACTTCAGATGGTAAGCAACGGAAGAAATTTGATGTTCTATACTGCGAATTTGGCAATGAATCCCGACATTTGAGGTTAGGTTTTTGTACGGATGGTATGAATCCATTTGGTAATATGAGCAGCAATTATAGTAGTTGGCCTATTATATTGGTCATTTACAACCTTCCATCTCGATTGACCATGAAGCGCAAGTATGTTTGTTATCCTTGATGATATCAGGCCCAAAGCATCCGGGTAATGATATTGATGTGTATCTTGATTCTCTAGTGGAGGATTTGTTGACTTTGTCCAAAGGAGGTGTACGAACGTACGATGGTTTGGTTGAAGATTTCTTCACTTTGTGATGTGTACCTTTATGCATAAGTTAACCAATGCATTCAGCAGAGTTATTATCATGTTTTCTTGGGTTGATTGCTAGTTTTAGTTAGGTTGACACGACAAAGGGTTTAGACGACCATTATTGGTTTACTTGTCTAAATCCCGAGTTTTCTAAACTTAATTGAAGTTAATGGACACTTTGTATTCATGAGCACCTAGATTCTCCTTTGTGATCCTAGAAGTAGGTTGTCCGTGAGTACTTTTTCATCATTTTGTAGAAGGCTACCCGCAAGGGTGTTAGAAGATATTTGAAGGTCATTCGAAACAATGGTAGATGATATTGAAGGCCATCACAAGGATGGTAATAGATTGAAGGTCACAGTAGATGGAACTGAGCCCGAAAAAGTCAGATTTGAAGTTCAAGAAGATCAACAATGGAAGACGGTGCCGATTGGCCAAGCTAGTCGGCCAGTCAATCGACCGACACGAGCCTTTGCACGAAGCAACTTCAGCCATACACGGTCTGTGCAAAGTGGCTAGCATGGCCTATGCAAATTTACACAGGTCGTGCAAGAGCCCTTACTTGGGCTGTGCACATCCGTGCAGGGTGCGACACCAATGCTCTAAAATCACTCCCAAACAGCTAAGTATTGGCGCAGACCGTTCCATTTCAAAGTTTCGAAAGCGAAGATGATCCCATGTGATGTGAAAAAATAGCATGAGAGTCACCATTTTACTGAGCAAAAAGTCCTAGCTGACGGGCCGTGCCAAATGACACGGGGCACGTAAATCAAAAGTTCTAGACAAAGCACTAGCCCACGGCCCATGCTGGTCCGTGCAGCCCATGCTGGCACGACTCTGCACGACCAATGTTGTGCCGCGCACCCTGCACCAGCACGAGGCTACAAGAGCCGTGTCGTGCCGTGTGCCCCATGCCGGCACAATTTTGCATGGACCGTGCCATTTTCCATTAGCAAAGCAAATTGTGGCTGCAAGGTTTTTTAGGTTATATTGGTCCTTTTTCAAGGCTCATTTACCTATTACTATATATATGGACCTATGTTAACTAGGATTTAAGTTTATGCTCAATTTTAGACTTTAGGAGTTGGTTAGAGAGAAAAGGTTCTCTTCTTTCTCTCTAGATTATTTGTATTCACGTATTAATGTTTGTTTTATGAGGTTCCTTAAATATACCTATTTCTATGTGTTAGTGATTATTATGTTGGCTTGTTCTTCTCATTCTTGTGAAATTCATGATTGTCACACTAAGATTAGCACACACCATAGTCTACATTCATGTTGACGCAATTATTGATACCCTTCCAGGGAAGGAAACCTAGATGTGCTTGCGGTAACGATAGTCCGGAGCCATGTGAGTGTGAGCACGTGGGTTGCCGAGTCAATGTTACAATCGACTATATTCTAGTAAGCCGACGAGTTGGTCTGAAGCGTTGTGGGTAGAGATAACTAGAGTGGCAAACTAGGGTTAGCTTTCCAACCCTAAAGCCATCTGTAAGATGCCTACTTCCTTTTCCTCTATTGGCCTAGAAGTAGAAGTGTTCCGTTCGAGATGTAATAGCATGGGGGAGAATCGAACGTGCCCAATGAGCTACTGCCGTTGTTGCACTCCCCTAATTACGGAGACGAGACTAATGAAAAATCTTATATATGCACCCTTATGTGACAGATAAGGGGAAAATTTAACCATCGTCCGCACTACGCTTCACAAACACTAGAATAGTTTATAGTACTTATATGTGATGGAATCAAGGATCATAACAACATTAATCATTACACAAATACTTTCCAAGTGTTAGTTTATATGGTTTGTTCTTGTGATAAATTGTATGTTAGTAATTGTTAGCAAACACCCTCCCCCCCCGAAAAAAAATATTTTTTATCAACACTGATTATTCTTGAAGCATGATCGGATTGATGAACCAATCACAACTGTGTGTAGTCGGCCCTTAGATTCCTAACATCTCTGTGGATGACCTCGGACTTGTCACTATCTACCCTTTTGTTAGCATATTAGTAGGAACGAGAGAAACAATATAAATCTCTATCTTTGACGGCTTACTCTCGGTTCAGTAGATCTCACATGATTTATTAGCGATGCCGGGAGGGGACAGGTCAAATTTTTGTGCCGTTTCCAGGGATGTTAGTTTAAAGGTCTAGTAGTTAACTTGCATAGTGTGTTAGTTAAGAAGTTAGCAGTGTTTTTGTTTTTGTTGTTTTTGCTATTGACTCTTTGTAATAGTTATCTGTGTACTTATAATTTTTTTACTAGTGTTTCTTCTAGTTGGGTATTATTCAGTTCCTAGTTTATGGTACATACCAATTCCATGAACTTTGGGACTTTACACTATCTAACGAAATACATGATTAGTCGGAGAATAAGGAGGAGGAGAGCTAGAGTGGGGGTTCCACAAGAATCGACTTTTATAGCTAAAGAATCTGTAGAGATGGCGAAAGATAATCGTACACTTAGTCAGTTGATGACTCCTAACTTAGAGAACTAACCCCTATGTATTGTCTTCCCACCCTTGCCACCCAATGTTACTTATGAGCTCAAGAACGACATGATCCAGTGTTTGCCAACTTTCTATTGAATGGGCGGTAAAGATCCCAACAAGCATTTGTCTGAGTTTTTTCTAGTTTGTACTAACATGAAGCCATCGGGAGTCTTGGATGAGGACTAAAATTTGAGGTTGTTTCCCTTCTCACTTTGGGATGCAGCCAAAGATTGGTTGTACTACCTTCTACCTAGTTGTATCACCTCCTGGATGGATATGAAATGCATATTTCCTGAGAAATACTTCCCAACTTCAAAGTCTGTGGGTTTAAGAAACAATTCTCTAATATCTCTCACTTCGCAAATGAATCCCTATACGTGTATTGGCAAAGATTCAAGTGGCTATTGGCGAGCTTTCCATATCACCCAGCCAAGGAAGAAGATTTGGTATACTATTTCTTCAAGGGATTGTGTGATGATGACACACAAATGGTGAATGCCGCTTGTAACAGTTTGATAGCCAACAACAGCCCAGGAGATCCATGGAACTCTCTGAAGAAATAGACAATGGAACGAGGAAATTTGGTACAACATCTCGAGTAAAGACCGTGGATGAGCTGTCTCATTCTCCTAAGCTAGAGGAGAAAGTCCAAGCTCTTACTTCTATGATGAAGAAATTCATAAAATGGAGAGTTCAACAAATCAAGGTTTGTGGCATTTTTAGTCTCGATCATCACATCAATGCTTGTCCATAAGTGGTGGAAAACTTAGAGGAGGTGAAGGTATTGGACTTCAACGATGGCAATAGGCAAAAATTCGATAGGGGGAAACAATAACAAGGGTTCTGTGGGAACCAAGGAGGCAAAAGGCAAGACCCCTACTCAAATACTTTCAATCCTAGGTACCGCGATCACCCCAAATTCTGTTGGCGCAAGGAGAATAAAGTGCAAGGGTATAATCAAGGCAGACAAGCTCCACCTCAACCCTATCCAAGGTAATAATGGTCTTCTAACAAAAATGCCTCACGCTACAAGTGGAATCAAGAAGAGATCTTGGAAGAAATCTCTCAATTGGCTAAGAAGCAAGATGATTCTGCACAGCGCACAAGGCATGGGATTGAAGATCTCATAACTAGGGCATTTTCGAGCATAAAAAATCTTGAAATCTAAGTCGGAAAAATTTCCACCTCGGTAAGCCAACTTGAGGCCAAAGAGTCCAACAAACTTTCTTCCTAACCGGAGATCAATCCGAGGAATGTGAGCACTTTAAAGCTAAGGAGCGGGAAGGAGGTGCGTGAGCCCGAGAAGGAAATATTGCAAGCAGACAACTTGGTTATGGAGAACAACAAAACTAACTTGGAGGAGCATGAATTGGTTGTAGAAGAGGATCCCTTAAGAAACTTCCAACACCCGAGGTGCATGTATATCTTCCACTGCCTTTACCTAGTGCACTTAGGGGAAAGCTGAAAGTGACAACCATCGATGAGCACAATTGTAAGATCTTCGAGAAGGTTGAGGTTAGCGTTCAACTTTTAGACTTGACTGAGCATATGACTTCTTATGATAAATTCCTGAAAGTTGCATGCACTAAAAAGAAGAACAAACCACTTAGGAAGTTAGGAAAATTAAAAATAGGGGGAGTGGCTACTCTCAATCATAGGAACTTGCCTAAGAAATTTGATGACTCCGGCTTAGAATAGGGGGATGACTCTCAATCATAGGAGAGTGATATCCATTCCTAGCCAAAACATGCATTTTTTGCCCATTAATTCAGCAAATCTTTTATTCCTTAGGATTGTTGGTGTAAATAGTACATCAACACCTCCCTTTTGCATTAATTAAATGGTACTTTTTCCCCCACATATTCTAATTTAAAAAATACCATCCTTATTTCATTTGTATCTCCCTTCTAAATCACATTCTTTGCTGAAAATAATGATCCATAGTACATTTCCTCACCCATAGGAGTAACTTATCTCATTAAAATCTATCAAAAACACTCACTCTCACTTCCTCTTGTTGAAACTCAAAAAAATTGGAACCTTTTTCTCAAAAAATAGCATTTTTGCTTCTTCTTTTGTGGATTCTACATCTCTTGGCTTCAAATTCTAGGTAATCCTTTGAGTTCGATATTTA
>JAULKJ010000001.1:11886672-11898204 GCA_032355405.1 Rubia balearica
ACTTCATGGTGAAGTGTTTGTTCTCTACACATCAAGTTGCAGTCACTGTTCTCTATAGTTCAAAGTGTAGTGATTGTCTCTACACTTCAAGTTGTAGTGTTTTTTAAATACACTTCCACATGTAGTCTTTAACTGATACGCTTTGAGGTGTAAAAATTATTTGCTACGCCTTCAAGAGTAGTGTTTTTTCCGTTACACCCACAGCTACTACATTTTTTTGAAGTGTAGGGAAAAAGTTAATTACACTTGTTGATGTCTTTATTGATGCCCAAAAAGTGTAGCAACTATAGTGATTTGTTGTAGTGTAATAGGTCCTTCTGGACTGAAAAATCTCAACTTAAAAGCTCCGTATGAAGAAAGTGAAACTGAAATTTTGTCTATAGCCCTGCAAAAACAATAAGCATGAGGGAGTAGTCATTCCATTCATCGTTTTACGCGTGTTTCTAGATTCAATAAATTACCAGCAATTAACAAGTGCACTGCATCTGTGAAAGTCTCACAGGGACCCCGTAACAAAGACTCCAGCATTATACAATCAGGGACGGCATAGAAAGTCAATTAATTAAATCTCATTAGACTTTGACACTACTGCACAAGCTGAATCTTCTCAGCATGAAAAATGTCAGCCAAAGAAAAAAAGAAGCTTGTCTAACTATTCATGACACCAAACTGGACCAATTCAAATCATTTCCACCTTTCCTAAACTTTCTTTTCGAACCATTTCTTCATTTTACCCATGTCCAATCTGCTGTTCTAACAGACTGAAAATCATCGGTCATCGCAGAGGTAGTGAAAAATCTGGTTTTAATGTTTTAGGTTAACTGTCAATCTTGTGTTTCAACATAGTATAACTTAATCAAGTATGTAAAGTAAATAATGCACTCCACTTACATCTGTGGAGCCTGACCCACTTCAAAATAAATCCACTAATCAGAGATATAGTACATAGTACACCATGCAACTATACTTAACTTCTAATTACAACGTGTGGATTTTGCAAACTCCCCTTACTACCGATCCGCCTTGATTAGACTCTCTCGGACCTCGAAACTCGTCGACGCTGGATCTCCTTTTCCCGAGAAATTAAGGTATACGACTCAGAATTTGATCAACAAGTCACGTATATTGGAACATATGCAATCTAGCTCTTGCAAAGCTTCTCGAAAGATAGAAATTTGAATGCAGATTTTCTCAATGTAATTCGTATTTATTGCAGCCGTTAATGTCCTCTCTATATAGTCCATATGCATATCGAAATTGCTCCATAATTATTTCCATAATATCTTATTCCTTATCTGCTTTTGAAGCATATCCAAATCGTATACATAAAGAGATTTTCCTTATCTCATAATATTTCATAAATCAAATTCCATAAATATAGGAATTTTCCATAAAATCATAATGTTTCTAAATGGCTGAATTAAATATTGCATGATTTCCAAGTTTCCATAAACTAATATTGCCGCAATATTCTACTCGCCGAATCTGATCTTCCGTGGTATGTTCCAGCATGGAACGTTTTCTTCTTTAACACTAGTTCACAAATGTCAACATATTAATCCATGAGATGCACATGACTTTACAATCTCCTCCTTTTGTATTTTGTGGACCCAACCATCTTGGAATAATCAAAACCAAAAGGAAAAATTTCGTCATACATAGTCATCAGAATACCAGAAATCCCCTATGTTGGAACATACATGAATAACCAACTCTGAATTAATGAAACTACCAGAAATCAAGAAATCCAAAATAATTAAAAAAAAATTACACAACCAGAAATCCAAAATATTCCAAATCTCCCCCTTTGGGGTCATTAAACATGCCAAAATAAACAACAAAATAAAGAATCAGCTCCCCCTGAACTAATACTGACTATGTTGGAACATAGTCCTTCAGAATTAATTTCTGATCAGCAGCAGGTCTTTAAACTTCCAGCTGGGCCTTTTCTGCTTCTAACTTGGTCCTCTCAGCCTCCAAAGCAGCAAGTTGGATTGAAATAGCATTCAACCTAGCATTCAAAACTTCCAACTTAGCTTGCTTGTCTTCTTAAGCAGAACTAAAATCACCTGAGGTAGGCTTTCATGGTAAGTCATTCACTTGCCTCAGACTGAAAGTTTTCTTGTTTGACTTCAATGGCTCAGTCTCCACAATCTCATCCTTTGGATTTTCCTTCACTCGTTCACTTCTAACCAAAGCTGAGATAATACATGGATACACCAGAGAATGCTTTGCCCTTAGAGAGATGGCTTGACGCACAATCGCCTGCTGAATGAGTAGGCCAAGGTTTACTGTGTTCCAACATAGTAAAGTAACCTTGCCATTTCATGGGTAAGAGCTTTGGTGTTTGAGGATGACATCCAGCAATTGACAGCCACCTGATACAGCCTGAAAACCTTGAAGTCAAGCAAGAAGCTTGCGAATAACCCGTTGCAGCCCATTCAATCTTGACTCCACCTGAAATTTCAATCAGAATTTGGCCATCCGAGACCTCCATTTCTTCATAAAAAATTCCTTCAAATTCTAGAGTCTTCAACCCCAATAGCATGTTAATCCTTTCAGCTGAAAAATTCACAATTTTCTCTCGCACGTACATTCCTTTACACCAAGGTGAATCTTCCTCAAGATTTCCAGCCATAATATTTGAGTATACTTCACAAACAATCTGTTTGTTGTAATCCTAGAACCCTGTAGCAGTCTTTCTCATCCCAATCAACTTAAGAAAATCAGAAAACCCACTGGGTTTGTAGGCTACCTGATCTACAGGTCGTTCGGCTATAACCTTCCTCTGAGCAAATACTTCACCCATCTCTTCACAGTTTGCATCATAATAAATTTTGGAAAGTGCATGACTTACCGGAAGAGATGGTATTACAGTTCTCTTCTTCTTTGGAGAGGGTTGCGTCACCTTGCTCTTCTTGGTTGGCTGTGATGATTCAGTCTCACTGATCTTCCTCTTGGCCTTCTTTTTCTGAATGAACTCGTGCAGAACCTCATCACTAGAGTATGTGAGCAGGTTCATGCTCGGCTTCCTGCTGCTCAGTACAGTGGGTTCTAACATACTATCCCATTGTTGGAACATGATGTGGTGCTTTCTCTGTTTCTCTTGTATGGGGTCTTCTCCCCCTCTCTCTAACCTTTTAGAATTTTCATCAACAACATCCTCATGCATTGAAATGTCCTGATCCCTCTTTTCCCAGTAGAACCTAAATCAGCCTCATCAACTTCCATTTCATCTAAATGCTGGTATGTTGGAACATACCCAGCCTCTGATTCATCTTCACTGTCTGTTAGCACTATCACTGGTGATTTTAATGCCAGGAGCTCTTCATCCATCTTAGCATTCTCGGTATCAAACACAAACATCTTCAATTGATCTGTAGACCTAATAACTTTCAAGCCTACAACCTCTTCATACAAAATTTCCTCAATTTTCTCATGGCTCCTTTTCAGAATATACGAATAAACATGGAACATGTTCTTCCTTTTGTACTATCTGAATTCTCCTTTTAGCAATTTTACTTCAAAGCATTCAATGAAATACATGTCTCCTATGTCTTCCGAGAGAAATTTTTCCATCTTAACATCCAGAAATTCCACCTTAAGATCTTCCAGGTTTCTTAAATAAATTGTGACTCGGTTTGCTTTTACCCACTTAACAAACTCATCTGTTGAATTAAAATTTCTACCCTTCCAACCAACTTGAGTAGAATCAGAAGAAGATATCTTTCGAAACTGAGGTCTCTTCTTATTTGATGCATTCTTCTTGGGTTTGCTGGAGGTGAGGAGGAGTGGCTTCACAAAACCTTTTCCAGATATTGTTGGAATATCTCGGCAAGAATTCTTGGTTTGGAAAGAGAGTTTTAGAGTTCCTGAAACTTGTCAAGAATAATTTCCAAGATTTAAGAGGTTTGGTAGAAGTAGGAGAGTGTATTTGCGTAAATGAAGGAATGTGGAGAGCTTGGAATTTTTTAGCCAAAAATAAGTTCTTTCCTTTTTCACCTCTCTAATCGTGTCCACTTTTTAGCTTACCAAGGAAATAATTACCTTTTCTCTCTTGTCAAATCATGTCACATCTTTAACTTCCAACATACTATCCAACCACTATCAAGCCGAAATCCCCAAAAAGAAACAAAAATGTAAGTCAAAGACATTAGAACCTTAAATACAAAGAATATTTTAGGTATATAGAGGCAGAGGATGATACAGACCGGTCACCGTTAGCATTGCATCTTCGCAATTTCAAAATGCCAAAAGATTTCAAACTACTGTTGCATGTGAAAATTTATGATGGTTCAATAGACCTTAAGGAATTATTACATTCCTATCGCAACAATATACGATTTCGCGGTGCAAAAATTGAATTAGTCTGTAAAACTTTTCTTATTTTCTTATATGGAAAAACGATTAAATGGTATGATGACCTACCAAGTAGAAGTATTCGGCCTTGGGCACAATTGTCAGACTTGTTTTTAGGAGGATTTTATTTGAAGCATAAATTTAACAAAACGATAGCGGACCTAAACAACATATCCCAACAAAGTGATGAAAGCTTCACAGATTGCCACAATAGGTTCGTTACCGAAAGCTTGCAAGTTTGCGATCTATCATTCTAATCGTTGCTAGGCACATTCACGGGAGGCATGGGATCAGGATATTTTTACAAGGAACTCACAAAAAGCATGCTTGAGAACCCGAGAGAATAATAGAAAATGATTGAAAAGTATGTGTGAACCGAGGAAGCAAACAATCGTAAGATAGAGCGTGAGTGAGGTGAAAAAAAACATAATGGAAGATCCACAGAGAGGTTTTGTTAAAAAGGGATACGAGAATATCCCTTTCAAAGGAAAAGAATCGGGGGCGCAAATGGCACCATTTCCGGAAACTCCTTCGGTAAAGTTGAGAAAGGAAATTTGGCAGGCTAAAATGGAGTTGTTTTAAGAACTACGCCGATGATAGCACCACCAGAGAAGCGGTCTAGGGAATACTATTGTGACCATGGATACGATATCGAATACTGCAGAGGCTTGAAAAGGCA
Organism: Rubia balearica; assembly: GCA_032355405.1. Taxonomy (NCBI): domain Eukaryota; kingdom Viridiplantae; phylum Streptophyta; class Magnoliopsida; order Gentianales; family Rubiaceae; genus Rubia; species Rubia balearica. Next base: position 11,891,711 of record JAULKJ010000001.1, read on the forward strand.
AATAGAGAAGAATTTGCGAAATGGTTATTTGAGCCACTACAGAAAGGAGAATGGAGGAAATCGTTACAATGAAGCCAACAAAGTGGGAAACTCCATGGGAAAAAATCAAGGTGCAGTGAATACACATAGCAAGAAAATGATAGCGAAGGTATATTATGAAGAGGACTTGGCGAACGATGCCCTAGAGAAAGTAATTCTATCGATCCATGGATCAAACAAAGCCCTGTCTAACAATGTCTGGAAAGCTAAGGCTAGATACTCCCCACTAAAGAACCTACTGATAAAAGTTTTTGCTGTGATGATACAATAATGTATAGCAAAAAAGATGCGGTTCCCAATACTTCATCTCATAATAACCTGATAGTCATTATTGCTAAGATTGGAAATGCCATAGTTCATAGGGTATTCGTGGACTATGGGAGCGCAGTCAAAATTCTATTTGTTGATTGCTTTGATACGTTGGGATTCAAACGAACTGATTTGAAGAAGTCTACATCCTTTCTTGTAGGCTTTACTGGACGAGCATATACACCTTTGGGTAACATACAACTGCCAGTTACCATAGTGAAAATGACAAAAAGTACACCATTTTGTGAAACTTTGTTGTCATGGATGCACATAGCCCATTCAGCGCCATCATTGGTAGGCCCTGGATGAATACAACAAAAGCAATATGGTCTCCATATCAATTGGTGATGAAGTTTCCAACTCCAGCAGGAATCACAACGATAAGAGGAAATCAACGGTTATTGTGATGAGAGCAGGAAGAAATGTTGAACAAACAAATTTTATCAGCACCATCTCAGATAATGGTTTACTCAAGTAAGAGGAACCTCAAGTGGATCTCGGAGAGGAAACTGAAGTTGTTCTTTTGGATGATGAAGACATTTCCAAATGTGTCAAGATAGGAAAATATTTTCCAAGCAAAGTGAAAGAAATAGTGACAGAAATTCTACGAAGTCACAAAGATACATTCGCATGGACTGTGCAGAACATGGGAGGAGTCAATCCAGACATTGCTACCACTCTCTAAATATCAACAATTCAATCAAACCAGTTAAGCAAAAGAAACCAAGCTTTGCTAGCGATAGACTGGAAGTGATTGAAGATGTGGTTAGAACATTTCTTCATGTCGGTATCCTGAAGGAAATAATTTACCCGAAGTGGTTAGCCAACCCAGTGATGGTAAAAAAGGTGGACGCATGATGGAGGATGAGCATAGACTTCATGTCCAAAACATTGTCATTCGTTACTTAAAATGGACCAGTTGGTGGAAGCAATATCAGGATACGAAGTCCTAACATTCTTTGATGCGTATAAAGAATACCACCAAATACTGCTGAACCCAGAAGATGCAGAAAAGACAGCCTTCATAACAAGCTTTGGAGTGTTTTTCTACGTGAAGATGCCATTCAGCCTAAAGAATGCTGGCGCAACATATCAGAAAGTATTCTACACTGCATTTCACAATCAAATAAATAAAATGTTGAAGCATATGTCGACATGGTGATTAAAAGCAAAAGGGTATGCAAGTTCGCGCAGGACTTGAAAGAGACCCTAGATATGCTAAACGTGATTGGCATAAAACTCAATCCTAAGAAATGCATATTTGGAGTGGATGCATGAAAGTTTTTGGGGTATAAAGTATCCTCTAAAGGAATTGAAGCTTACCCAGAAAAGATACAAGTAATAGTCGACCTCCCTCAGCTGTGAACAGTCAAAGAAGTGCAGGCATTGATGAGATCACTTAGCAGGTTCGTCTCGAAAGTTGCTGAAAAGTATTTTCCACTATTTGACAACCTTAAAAGGGCGAAGAAGTTCAACTAGAATAAGGAAAGTCAGAAAGCGTATGAGTCGTTGAAGGAACAACTTGAAGTGTTGCCAACGCTAAAGTCGCCAATGTCAGGAGAGACTCTCACCTGATCACATATATATACATACCAAAATTTCCTATATTTACAACAAAAGTCCTCAACCTTTTCAGATTATTTTAAAAATAACCCCACCCCAATTGAAACTTACAGTAATTGCATAATAGACCCTGCCTAAAGTTTAAAATTCCTAAAACAAGACTTTGTGTTAAATTATTCCTTGTTTTTCTCTTTCAAGTGTAAATTGAATTTGACACTTGTCGAACTTTCATTTGGCACTCACCTCTCCAAATATAAAATTCTCACATATAAAATTATCTGGATCTAAGTGGGTGATGGGATAGGGTGGATTTTAATGTGTTATCTGTCATGAGTGATGGGTGGGTATGCGTATAAATTTTCTAGGTGGGTATGAGTATAAATTTTTTAGGTGGTCATGAGTATGGAGGGACCATAATCTGCACCCACCCTGCCCAATTGTCATCCATAGTTGCACCTAAATATCTCCGTATTCTCTAAACTTTCTATGAATTACATTTGAAACACCATGCCTAATTAAAATCATTAAATTACAAGTTAATGCTTGGTTTCTCTATGAGACGGTTATATATAAGACTTTGTCTATATTTTAAGTTAAGATTGTTAATTATACATAAATGTAATATACCTTTCAATTTAAAATATTAATAACATTTATTGTATTTTTAACCTTTTTTAAAATAAACCACCAAAAGGTGGGGGGTGTTTATTAGGCTCCCCAAACCTAAAACCGAAACACCAGAAATTAGAGACTTCATGTTTAAGATGATACAGTCGTGTTTCTAAGGCAAAAGCGACCTAATGACAATTCGAATCCATTGATTATGTTTCTACCCCAAGGATCTCCACCCCCGTGTTAAACCTCGGGTAGCCAGATAATCAATAGAAAATCTAAGATACCTCTGTGAAGAATACACCATCTATGATGGTTCATCTATAAAATCAGAATCTCAGATTTACAAAACCAAGTCTATCCCCAACTATTTGTCCCCGTATTTCTGGACGCAGCTCATTCCATAACCAAGATTTCCGGGTACTGATTCCCTCAGCTCTGGCCATCTTCGCTAAAGCATGAGCAGGCTTATTCTGCTCTCTGAAAACGTGAATAACCGAAACTTGATGTTGCCGGACCAGATTGTGTGGTTTTGACTACTTGTGAGATTGTTTGGTTGCATTGGTTGCTTGTTGATATGGGAATCACGCTTCATAGTTTTACACCATTACACTGTGATAATCATAGTGCTAATCACATTGTACGTAATTCGGTCTTTCATGAGCGCACCAAGCATGTGGAGATTGATTGTCACTTCACCCGCCACTATTAGTAGTTTGAGACTATTTTAATGCCTTTTTTTCTCTCTTCTCTAAAGATTGTTGATTTGTTCACGTAGACTCACTCCACTACGTTGTTTCGTTTCTTGTCTGACAAATTCTCGATGCTTATGGTTGTAGCATCGAGAGTTTGAACGGGGAAGGTTAGGATTATATATTAGTTATTTAATTAAGGGTATTTTGGTACTTTGGTATTTTTATGTAGTAGGTTTGGGGCTCTCTTTATTCAAGTATTCTTTAGCATACTTGTTAGAACACTTTCACTCCGTAGAATTCATCTCTTCTCTCAATCCTAAATCCCCCAATCTTCAATTACTTGTCTGATAAATATAAACACAAGACACAGTTTACACTTATTTTATTACTTTTGCAGTTACACTGTCCAATTTCCATCAATTAGGCCTCTTACAGTCAGCCCTGATCTCCCCATTACTACCAGTTAATGGACTAATGTTTCCCATGTTTATCATGGATTGTGCAAAGCTTTGAAAGAAAGCATTCTGACTGCTACCGAATGTGTTCACAATGGAAATTGTTGCAGCTCCAGATGTGGAGTACAACTCTTGATCCGATTGGAGAAGCCCCTGATTGCTCTGCAGGTTGGTGAAATAATTGTTGTCGAACGCGTCCGGAGTTACAGAATCAAGATTGTTCAAAGTAGTTCCACTCCCGTTCTGTGGACAAGCCTGCTGCAATGAAGTCAAGAATGTCGTGTTGATTGATTGATCAGGATTGCCAGAGCCGCTGAAGTTGTAAAGCCGATTGCTAAATTGCCTACATTGGGCTCGTCCGAATGTGTGAGCACCTGCATAGAAGAAGACATTGTTAAAATCATCTACATAAATATCAATGCAGGTTGGAATTTTACCTGATAATGCCACAAGATCAGTTAAATTTAGGCCAACAGCTGAAAATTTTGATGTGATATTGCTTAGGCTTTCAAATGGCGATGGAATGGTGGTGTTGGCTCCAGCTTGATTTGCTGTCCTGCTATCCCTTCTTCCTAGTAAAACATTCCATGATGGACCACCTGCCTGCAATTTTCGGAACAACACAGTAAGGCATTAGTCGGACTCTAACTTTAACACGCCCCCTCACGTGCAAGGGCATGACATCATCGTGCAAATACGGACAGAAAGGGGTAACGGGTAAACCTTGGGCTCTGATACCATATTAGAATGATGGGCTGCTATCATAAAACTAATTGGTACTATGTACGGGAAGTCATGATCTTATATATTGAGTTATGTGACTGTCAACCACCAATGTGGGACTCTAACTCTTAACATTTAGGCACTTCAGTCGATTTCTCTGATGATGAAATCATTGGTAAATCTAAGCTGCGTTTACTCACAACTTTTTGATATTGTAAATATGATCCAAAGTTTGTTCTGAAGAAGATCTGAATCATTTGAAAATGTATAGCTGTAATGGTTTTCATAGGTTTTTATTGAAAATGAGTACGTTACCAAAGAAACAGAAGATTCAGCAGCCAGGGCGAGAATATCAGCGCAGGAGACAACACCAAGGCAGGAGTTTTCGACAGCGGATTTTATGTTGTCGACGACATTAAAGCCCCGAGCAGAGTTGGTATTCGGACCTGCATCTTTTTCACTTCTTAAGGTTCCATTGTTGTCCAATAAAATCGAAGCGTCGCATCCCTAATGAGAGAATTCTCAAACAAAACAACATTAGGTTAGTATCATTTTTATAAAATTTTAATGGTAATACCATTATACCAAGGTAGAACAGTTAAAAATATTTACATTAACAAAGCAATCATGGAAATGAAGTCGAATAAGGCTCGCGCCAATCCGTGGATCGGATTGTAAAGCTTGCTGCACTGCATTTTGAACAATGGAGGACACATTTGGACATGTTGTGGAGTAAAATGTTGCACTTAGCTGAGCGTTTGATTCAGGGAACAGAATGGCTATGATAAAAGTGGCTATTCCTAAGAGAAGAGAAGAAGACATTTTGTTTTCTCTCTTTTCAAAATGTTGAAAATTACTGGAGGAGTTGGTGACTAAGGATCCAGACATGAGACATTTGTAGGTGTTGGGGTAAATCTGTGGCTGTATGACCGACTTAAAAAAATGTACCTGTCTATCTCATCTCTATTTGCATTTATACTTTTTCAACACTATTCTTTATCAAAATTTGATTTCATGTTTGGATAAATTTGTGAACAATAATACTATCGTATATGATATTGTTCAATTCGTCGTAACAAATAATTTCTAAATACCAACTTTTTATTTACCTTTATTATACGTAAATAAAGATATTAATGGTCAAACATATTTATTAAACAGTATAATAATGATTGCAGTGCGAATCAAGCTAGATCTAGAAGTAGTCAAATGTGTTTTGATATTATAATGATTCGTCACAAAAGAAAGGGCAAGTTCGTGGTTGTTTCAACACGGTGGGACATATTTTAAACGTATTTTTTCAACAGCTAAGGAATAGGGCTAGCAGCTTGAGCATGAAGTGTTGCAAGTCCACAAAAAGATTAAGGCTAATAATTGCGAATGATGTAATGAGAGTTAGGAAACTTTTCAAATTCTAAATGTACTCTTTCCATTCTACCATAAACTTTCTATTTGTATTTGACTCAATCTTTTGTGTAAACTGATGCGACAATATTTCTTGATGTCAAAAATCAGTTTTTGTAATCTTTGGCATGAGTGATGTCAGGAAAAGTGTCAAAAATTAGCAAATAATGGTAAACTAAGGGTTTAATAAGGGTAAATTTGATAGAATGAATGATTACATGTGAACTAACTACAAATAATTTGTGGGATGGACCATAAAAAAGAAAGTAAAAAATTTATTGTGGGATGAAGGGAGTAGTTAGAGTTGAGTTAGAGTTTTAATTTAAAATAAATTTGGAGAGTTGAGCCTAATAAAATTGAATTGAAGTTTTAGTATAAATATACGAGGAGATCTCCTAACAGGCGGCCTACCTAGTGCCGTCTATTAGCATGAGAAGAGTGAGCAACGGAATAGGGTCTCAAATTTTATGGGGCCTCAAAATATTAATTTTTTAAAACTTTTACAATGTAAAAAAAATTAAAATAGATTTTACCGTAAATAATTGTGTAAGTGGTTTGTGGGATAGTGATAATTAATTTGTATATAGTAAGTAACATGTGTATCTTTCACATAAACCTATTATTAAGAATTACCATGATTGTTAATTCCTAAAATTATGGATAATGAACTAGTAGTTATCATTTATTTTCAAAC
>JAULKJ010000001.1:11931956-11947984 GCA_032355405.1 Rubia balearica
TACCTTGTTGAGAATGTAGTTGGAGGTTAGTATAGCACCCCCCCACATGTTCTGGGAAGTTAGAGTTAGAGTCTCACATTGATGCTTGACAGTCATATAACTCAATATATAAGATTTTGGGTTACACCTACATAGTAACAATTGGTTTTATGATAGGAGCCCATGAATCTAATATGGTATCAGACTCCAAGGTTGTCCCGTTACCCCTTTCTGTCCACGTCTGCGCGATGATGTCATGTCATTGTACGTGAGAAGGTGTGTGTTAGAGTTGGAGTCCCATATTGGTGGTTGACAGTCATATAACTAAATATATAAGATCATGACTTCCCCCTACATAGTACCAATTGGTTTTATGATAGGAGCTCATGATTCTAATATGGTATCAGAGCCCAAAGTTGGCCCGTTACTCCCATTTTGTCCACGTTTGTGCGATGATTCATACCGCTGCACGTGAGGGGGCGTGTAAGAGTTAGAGTCTCACATTGGTGGTTGACAGTCATATAACTCAATATATAAGATTATGGGTAACCCCTACACAGTACCAATTGATTTCATGATAGGGGTCCATGATTCTAATATGAGATAACCTAGATTCTTGCAACATTGTATTCATCATCTCTTTAAGAGTTTGGTTCTTTCATTCCGTAACTTTGTTAGATTTAGGTAAATAGGGAGCAGTAGCTTGATAAACAATACCATGTTCTCTACAGAGCCCATTCAAAAGTTCATTATACTCACATCCCCTTTCACTTCGGATAATTTTAATTGTTCTACTAAGTTGGTTCTCAAATTCCAACTTGTACTCTTTGAACTTTTCCAAAGCTTCGTCTTTGCTGCGTAATAGATACACATACTAATATCTTGTGCAATCGTCTATGAAAGTCACAAAATGTTTGTTACTGCCTCTAGTTTGCACAAACATTGAATAACATAGAACTGTGTAAATTAAGCCTAGAGGTTTGGTTGTCCTCTACACATATGGAGATGGTGTTTTTGTGAGTTTTGCATGTACGCAGACTTCACATTTTTCTTTACTTGTTTGTCATTTTGGAATCATTTTCATGCTTTTTAGTCTATTAATAGATTGATAATTCATATGTCCCAATCTTTCATGCCAAATGTTAAAAGACTCAACGACATAAGCAAAAGCATTGCTCTTATTCATTGAAGACTCGGGTACATCAATTTTTGGGATGACTATCGTTACATTCATTTTGAGCAGTCCATCATTCATATACCCCTTTACCACATACATCTCATTCTTAGATATCACTAGCATGTTAGATGCGAGTTTGATCATAAACCCGTTCTTAGAGAGGAGAGTGCCCGAGATCAGATTCTTGCGAATGTCCGGCACATGCAGGACATTGTTGAGTGTTAGCTCCTTTTCGGAAGCCATCTTCAGCACGACAATATCTTGACCTTCAACCATTGAAGTGGCGGAGTTGCCCATGAAGATTTTCTCTTCAGTCTTATTCTTCTGATATGTTGTGAACATACCCCTATCTGAGTAGATATGTCGGGTAGTACCTGTATCATACCACCATTCCTTTGGATTACTCCCAACTATATTTACTCCAGTCATCATAGCATACAGATCTAAATCTGAGAGTTGTCCTTCGGTTAGGTTGGCTACAACTTTTTCCTTCCTATGGTCAACCTTTCTGCAACATTCATCCACCTTGTGCATAATCTTGTGACACTTGTGGCATTTCCCACAGAACTTCTTGGCGGGTTGCTTCTTAAAGCTGATCGAGTTATGGGGTTGTAACTTTATTTTCTTCCCCTTATACTTCGCCAGATTTACTTTCTGCTCTGGCTGCAACCCATTGGCTTTTCGGTTGGTTAACTCAATTTGAAACTTAACAATTAAGTCCTCCCACTTTGGAGGAAACTTCTCAATGAAGGCACCTACTTGAAAAGTTTCACAAATGTTCATGCCTTCAGCTATGACCTCATGGGTGATAATTTGCAACTCTTCAACTTGCTTTATAATCGGCCTTGAGTCTACCATTTTGTAGTTCAGATCCTTGACACTACATGCTTCTTTATTCCCATATCTTCAGACTTATATTTCTTGTGTAGGGTCAGTCACAAATATTTACTCTTTTTCTCAGTAATGTACACATTGTACAACGAGTCAATCATTCATGTTGTTATGATTCAGCAGGTTGCCTGGGTTTACCCATATAGTCCCCATGAATTCAATTTCCAAGGCTTGCCTACTTATCAGTGTAATCCAGAGAATTTACAGGTTTGTCCTCGTGGAGGTACTTGTCCAGATTCAGTGTGGCTAAGAAGAAGTGTATCTTTTGACTCCACGTCTTCTGTTAAACTTGTCGGGCATAGTTCCCGCCTGTTGAGCATTTGGAAATACCGGCATCATGTGCCTGATTTGATGAACCGTTTTCTTCACCCTAGGTCAGACAACCTTGGGCTAAACAATTGGGGGTTGACCCACTGGAAAATCCACTGGTGGTAAACCTCTCCCAAACTGAATTTGGGGTATCGACTCACCAAGGTTTCCAGTATTGACAATCTCATTTTCCATTTTTTTCACAAATCTATTTTTCCAACAATGAAACGAATTATTAATGGCTTTATAACAGATTTAAAACACTTTTATGCCCTATCCTCAAAATTCCCAGAAAAAACTTGTGGAGGAACACAATGTTTCCTTATAATCGCCAGCTTCCTTAAAAAAATTTGTCGGTTATTCAGTAAAAGTTGCTTTAAAATATTTTTCAAAAATTTTCCTCAATTTTGAAATAAGAATTGAAGTTTCAATACTCTAGCAATAATCAATAGCAATTATTGTCTTTAATTCAAAAACCGTTAGAAATCAAGAATTAATTCCAACTTTCAAGTTTCAATTTTAAGATTGAAATTAATTAGAACGTTACGAATTATGATTCTGTTAGTGAAAATCATAATTAATCGTTATATTTTGAGAAAATGGCCAAATTATTTGTCAATAGTTGAGGGAACGTTGCGAAATTAGAACTAATTATAACTAAAATTAATTTATAATTAAATGCTATAATATTGGAACGTTACTGCGTTAATACCTATCTTTTTTACAACTCATAAAATTGCGATGCTTTAAAACTCCGGTCTATTAGAAATTCTGAAAATAATTCTATGCAACACGGGGTTATCTAAACAGAAGATACTCACATTTCAAAAAAAAAACAGAAGATACTCAAATCAACAATGTTTTATCACTACCAACTATAACGTATTTTCTTGAATCTGTTCAATATAGTTAACAAAGATAATATTTAATTGATATTTTACTCATTTAAAATAGGTAATCACATCCAGATTTACTTTTAAAAATCTTCAAGAAATATTTCTCCACTGATAAGAGAAGAGTAAATTGTAATGAGTCCATCTCTTGAAAGACGGTCTTTCCATAAGTCATAAAAAGACCAAGGTTTAAAGTGTAAATTAGAAGAAATTATGATAAATTTTTTGGATTGCATGAATCGGGTTATAAACTTTATAACTACTACATGTTGTATAATAAAATTTTAATGTTTCAACTAAGACCTTTTACCTTTTATTATTACAATTAAACCCCGTCTTTCCATAAGCCTATGGAAAGACCGTCTTTCCCGAGACTTTGCCTAAATATAAAATAAATTATATTTTTGGTGAAATTTTGGAAAGCGCTAGTACATGTTCTTGAGTAACTCACACCATAAACCCATTTTCAAAAGTAAATCATACCATATTTTTTTAAAAAATTCTATGTATCGAGCAACGGTAACATTACCGGTGCCATTTGTCAACATACCGGTGCTGGATATTGTTCCACCAAAATTTTACCCTCCAAAATTACTATTCCAATCATAGACACCGGTATTAGCACCGGCATCTGTCATTCATCCAAAATTGGTGCTAGAATATGCTAAACTGAGACAAATTTTCTTCAAAACCACTGGTATCTAGCACCGGTATTCAGTGTACGGGTGTTGAATCTATTCATAAGCATCGGTATTTTGGTTCATTTAACAGATTACCGGTGCCAATAAAATTCCTAGTACCGGTATTTCTCTCCCAACACTGACATATCGGTGCCTATATACCTGTTTTCTAGTAGTGTGCAGGGGCTTTTACCTCGATTTTCATCCCTAAAAAATTGAGGTAAATGTAGGCATAGTAAAATGTATACTTTTTTTACCTCGGTTCAAAACAGAGGTAAAAAGTATTTTTCACCTTGGATTTTTGGAAAATAACCAAGGTAAAAAGTGTGATGGAACGAAGGTGGTGCGACTTCGCACCTAGTTAAACCGCAGTAAAAAATAGGGACGAGGCTGGTACGACCTCAGACATATTTTTTCTAGAAATTAAAAAAACTAGTGAAAGCAGAATCGACGTCGATTATGCTTTCTGTAGTTCATAGCCAACAAGAATTTTTTGGCCAATCTCACAGTTCAATTCACAGGCTGATTTGGAAAAACCCCAACACGAAACAAATTAAAATCACTCTAATGTAAACAACACAAATTTGAATCAAATAACAAAATACAAACTAATACATCAAAGCTATAAAGAGAATACATCAACATGATTTAAAAAAAACATTTCAATAGCCGTGGGCGAGCAGAGGCAGACGCTAGCGGAGAGCGGCGAGATAAAGGCAGAGAGTAGCGGGAAAAGGTAGAGAGTAGCGAGTGCGGGCGGAGTAGCGCCCCGGAGTATAGCGGATAGCGATGGAGGGGGTAGAAAAAGGGGAAGATCGGCAGTGGAGGGGTAGAAAAAGAGGAAGATCAGCGATAGAGGGGTAGAAAAAAAATGGAAGATCGGTGATGGAGGGGGTAGAAAGAGGGAAGAGAGGAGGTCATGTCTGAATTATGACTAGGGTTTGGCCTTTTTATAGGATTTGGGTTTAGATTTTGTGGTGGATTTGGGATGAAAATAAATCGAGCCTTTAATCTAATTTATTTATTATTTTAATTAACATTAAGGCTAGATTACTTAATTGTGTTCATTAGTTTAATTAAAGAATCTAACTTGTTTTAAAAATTCATTATGTCATTTTAAATTAAATATTTATGTTAAGTCAACTTTTAATTTTTATAGGGTAAAATAATTAAATATCTAATTACGATAATGTTACGTACACGACACACGTAATCCTCTTAGGTTATTCTGTTTTGAGTATGATAAAATTAAAAATTATTTTCCTTTAAAAATGAATTATTGTAAGAATTGTTGTGTATCGTCTTCAATTGAAGTTTCTTTGTCAAGTAAGGTAGAATCAAATCATTTTACTAGTGTTCATATATGGAAAGTCAAGTAAGGGTTGACCGTTAATTAGTTAAGTTCTATCCCAAGAAAGCATTTAAGAACATTTATAAACATATGCAACATTAGTTAAGTTGACTTAACCATAAGTCAAGTTAAGTGTGATGTTATCAACAAATCTTTCTTAAACGCTGACTAGTTAAGGTAAACCTTTAGTTATTAATGTTTATATGTGAAAAGTCAAGTAATTGTGGGTAGCTGATTAGTTAAGTTATATCCATTTCATTGGTATTTATTTATGGAATGTTAAGTAATGGTTGATTGGTTAAGGTAAACACTTAGTTATTAATGTTTATACATGGAAAGTCAAGGGTTGAATTTTCAAAAAAGAAAAGAAAAGAAGAGTAAGGGTTGAACGTTGATTATTTAAGTTATAACTATTTTATTAATATTTATGTATGGAATGTCAAATAAGGGTTAGCCGTTGATTAATTAAGTTCTAACAATTTCATTAGTGTTATGTATGGAAAGTCAAATAAGGGTCGATAGTTGATGCCTCAAGGTCAACCATTTTCATTAGTGTTTATGTATGGAAAGTCAAGTAAGGGTTGATTGTTGATTTCTCATGGTCATACCTTTTCATTAGTGTTTATGTATGGAAGTCAAGTAAGGGTTGACCGTTGATTAGTTAAGTTATAACCATTCCATTAGTGTTTATGTATGTAATGTCAAGTAAGGGTTGATCGTTGATTCCTCAAGACCAAACCTTTTCATTAATGTTTATGTATGGAAAGTCAAATTTTGGTTGTCCATTGATTGATTAAGATCAAACATTAGTTATCAATGTTTATTTATTTAAAGTCAAGTAAGGGTCATTTGTTGATTAATCAAGATCAAAATATTTTCATTAGTGTTTATGTATGGAAAGTCAAATAAGAGTTGACCATTAATTAGTTAAGGTCAAACCTTAATTATTAGTGTTTATGTATGAAAGATCAAGTAAGCATTGACTGTTGATTAGTTAAGGTCAAACCTTAGTTATTGGTGTTTATGAGCTATACTTATTTTAATTTTATAAGCTATACTTATTTTAATTTATTTCATTGGAAAATATAGAAATAAAGTCATAGTTAAAAGTATAGTTATAAAATATTTTAAAAATTCGAAAGAAATGGAGTGGCATAAAATATTTACAAAATTATACTTAGTATTGTTTAAAAATAAATTATATTATAAAAATATATACATTCACTTATTTTAAATCGTGCATCGCACGGGTGCTATCTAGTTATTCCTATACTAATAAATAACATAATAATATTAAAAATAAAATACAAAAGGTGAGTGTGAATTTGCGAATGTATAAGTTTATTTTTTTCATTTAAAATATTGAATATTATTTTTACATTGCATGTATTATTTGAAGATGTGGAAAGTCTAAAATCTTACTATTTTAGAAAATGGATCTAAGAAGAAATATGGCCCATGTTTGCGAGAAGGACGTGCAACGTTGGTCCAAATGACAACCAAAATATTCATGTTTGCGAGGGGGTCTTGCGACGTCAGTCACAAAAACAACCGATGTTAGTAAGGGAGAAAGGTGTGCGACATCGGTCATTCATGTCTGCGAGAGGATCGTGCGACATCGGTTGCAAAAACAACCGATATCCGTAAGTGAGAAAGGCATACGACATCTATCATTTCAGACTTCTTACCTTTTTTTAAAACCGAGGTAAAAAAGAGTACAATATTTTAACCTAAACTTCCAACCGTGCACAAAAATAATTTGGTAACTTCGAAATTTTAAAGCGAAGAAACTGAAACAAAATAAACTTCTGAAATGTGCATTTTAAACCGAGCATGTATCACTATAAATCATCATTGTTTTTCCTAAGGATCCAACATGTCATACATAAAGTTAGATTACTACAAAATAACAAAATAGTATCTTCTTGCATCCGAAACAAACAAATTTTGGACATTCTAAATCCACAAACTACTACATAGCTTTTCAAAAAATATTTCATCAAGAACAAGAAGGTAGAAAGGCACATATCCAACTACTTCTTCTTAAAATCGTTCAAAAGGTCATCAATCTGCTTCCACGTCGCTGTATTATCATAGATATCTTGAGAGCTGGTCAACTGCTCTGAATCAGTGTCACATCATCTTGAATGACCCCCATTTGTGATTTCAACACACGTTCTGATAATTTGGAAGTAACCACTTCCATATACCTTCAAAAACGAAGCAAATGTCTCACCAGTAGCCAACAAAATATCCACAAATTATACTACAATCCCACTAAAACATAAAAGAAAAACAAAAAAAACACAATACTCACATTTAGTTTAAGACCTGGAATCTTTTTATATGTTGAAATCACAATAGAAATATCGAATTGTAGAACCCGACTACCATCAACAATTTTACCTAACTCACTTGAATTACCAACAAAGGTTGTATATTTCAAGACCCCAGCTCGCAATAGTACAACACACAAAAAGTTAATAGAGACAACAACAAAATCACACATTCGAATCCAAAACATAAAATCTTTCAACTTCAACACAACACCTCTCACCGAATTTGACGAAAAAATTGAGAGAAGACAACAAATATTTTGGTTTTTCCATAACCTATGGAAGTCAAGAAAGGGACTCGTATGAAAACTATAAAATTAAAAAAAGAAATAAAACGGAATGGAGATGCGTGGGATCGAACCCGGTGCCTCTCGCATGCAAAGCGAACGCTCTACCATTTGAGCTACATTCCCATTTGCCGTGAAATGCAGTAAATTTGAATTCCAATATTTTCATAGCTGCTAGTTTAACCCAGCTTTTCTGATATAAATGGTTGTCTTCCCTATTCTCCAGTTGCTGATTTTCCCGCCATTGAATCCATGGAAGTCGACTCCGAGAAAGGGTTAATTGAAAGACTGCAATCCTCTTACTCATCACTGGTAATAATTCCTCACTTAGTTAATTACTGAACCTTATCTAATGTTGGTTAGTGAATCCTTAATAGTCTTTGTAAATTTGTATACAAGGATGAGCGGTTTGAGATACAGAAGGAGACCTACAAAGGGCAGCAGTACAGCCATATTTACTATGCTAGACTCAGGATCTTGAGAACCCTTCTCTACTCTCTACTCCCCAATTTGAGACCCAATGTTCCTGGTAACTTTCCGTATGTACTGCTATACTATGGTTTTTTTTCTCTGAGGTTTGGGATTTAGGGTTTTTATATATTTTTCTTTCTAAAGCTATTTCAATATGAATTTCTTATCTAATTAGTATGTCAGAAAGGGTAGTTGCAACATTTGTCTTTTCCTTTTTCCTGATTTTCATGTTGGAAATGTGGTGACTATAAAAACTAAATTGTAATTTGTACTCATTCCGTTCCATCCCATGATTAAAATTTTGATTGGGAAATAAGTCTCATTATAAGTGAATTTAATCAAAATGTCTATTTTATACATGTCTTTAAAATATGCGAGTAAGGTTTAAACATAAAGGATGACTAATTTAACGTGAAATATGGGTGCCAAATTGATGATTTTGGAAAAATATAAAATGTTGTATTTTTCTCAAATGAGACTTTTTTATTTTTTTATTCTTGGGATGGAGGTAGTAGTATTCGTTGTGGTATTCATAGTGCGAGAGTTGGAAATGCTTTTGAGCTGTGGTTATTGTAGTTTGTTCAGTAAAGGATGCATATTCCCTTGACCAGGGTTGATGAAGATCGTTCCTGGTAGGAATTTGGTTTAAGTAGGATTATAGCTTCGTAGAAAGTGCGATTTTGATGGCCCGATGTTCAAGCTGTAGTTATTTTTCTCAAGAAAAAAGAAGAAGAAGCTGTGCTCATCATGATCTGGACCTTAGCCTGGATCTTAGAAAACTGTGTATAAATTGAAACTTCAAACAGATGTTTTTTGAACTTTCTGCCACGCCCTCTCCCTGGAGCAAAATACAATAAAATCCTTTTGTTACTTCCGAATACGCACACTGTAGGTGAAGGAAGGATTTAGCTTATGTAGTAATCACTTCTACCCATAATTAGAGTTCCATTTGTCATACGGTTTTAGTTTGATGACTCTAATCATGATACGGAGGGAATATTAGGTTGGCTGACAGTTGTACTAGATTTATTTCACAACCTAGTTTTCCTTCTAATGAGGATTTATTTTCTGCAGTCTGCACTGTTTTGGGATTGGAGGAAGGCAAACAATGCATTGTTGTTGGAACTTTGTATAAGCACATGAAGCTAAAACCTTCCATACTTGATGAATACTCTAAAGAGGTATGAACGTGCCCATACTCGTACATATCCAAAATCTATTTTCCCTTCTTCCTTCTTCCTTCTATCATTTTAATCTTGTTTTTAATAAATTGCCCTCTTGCTTTCAGAGATCTACAACACCCCTTGTAAGACCTCATAATTTTATACACCCAGATGATTATTTAGTGTTGGAAGATGAGAGTGGAAGAGTCAAACTTCGGGGAGATGTACTCTTACCTTCGGTTTACGTCACAGGTCAGTTTCATTAGCAGTTTAAGCATTTTTATAGTTTTCGGCTATCAAAATTTTGATTCATTGCCAGCAAATTCATTGGTTCACTACTGCTATTTTGAAGGATAGTTATAGTCTAAGCCAAGTTTTTATCATGCACCACATTGTTTTCATACTTTATTTGTTAAAAGGAGTCGTGGCTGGATTGCTTGGAAAAGAAACGGATGCTGGTGATTTCTGGGTTGAAGAAGTAATAGAAGCTGGGCTACCCGAACAAGTTGAGCGGCCACTGAAATCAGGTGAAATGCTTAGCTGGTGAAAAATTTCTGGTGTGTTACTTAGCTATCATTACTTGTTGTGTATGTTTAAATTTCCTGCTTTAAGTAAAAGGGAAAATTGTGGCAGAATTTGGCGACTTAGATATCAACATGGATGAGTGAAGTTGAGAGTCTTTGTAGGATGTCTTCATTTGATGCCAACAATAAGTCACTGATCAAGAAGTTTTTCCCTGTGTATATGTCTGGTACTATGTTTAAACTTTTCTTGAATGTTTGTTGATAAATTATGTTCATTCAAGCAGGTGACGACAAATATGTCGTACTAGTTTCAGGCTTGGATATCGGAAGTAGCTCTTCTAATCCTCTGCTGTTCCAGCTTTTGGTTGATCACATAACAGGTCATCTTGGGGATGAAAAGGTTTTATCTGGTTCCCCTTTCTCAAATTTACTTCTTCTAAATGCATTTTGGAATTCTGAATGTCCCCTGAAGTGTTATAAATTCCTCAACTACATTTTGCAGGAACAAAATTTTGCAGCCAAAATTGTTCAAGTGGTTATTGCTGGAAATTGTGTTGAATTACCTCGTGGGGTCCTTAATGGTCAGGTAGATATTCTTTTTCAAAATTCAGCAGAAAGCTATTAAAAGATCTCCCCCTTGCATATGTTTGGTTTTCTTCTACCTTCTAGCTCCTGGAGACAGGTGGAAGCTAACTGCTTGCTTGAAGCTGCTTTTGGAGTGAATTGACAATTCAATTACTTCTTAAAGCTTGTGATCCTTGATTTATCTCATACATTTGAAATGTGAATTTGCCTCTTTTGACGACAATTCTGATATTCTTGATTGTACAGAATTTGAGCTCTAAAGACCAATCTAAGTTGTCTAATCCAATCGAAGAGCTGGATATGATGCTGACTCAGGTAGTTAGTTAGTTGTTATGTTGACCCCTGAATTTCCACCATTTTCCCTGAATTTCCACCATTTTTTCTAGTGTGATTTTAAATGTCCTTAAGTCCTACGCAGATTGCTGCAGGTGTGCCGGTGGATATTATGCCAGGGCCAAATGATCCTTCAAATTTTGCCTTGCCACACCAGGTTTGGTTTCATTTACTGAGTTTGATTCTCGATACTTGTAAACCAGAAATCAACATTCATATTAATATTTTTACTTGTAGGGCTAGATTTTTCAAAAAAACTTTGGCTTGCAGCATGTATTTGTCCTAAATTTGTTCCTTACTCATTCCTTGTTTCTCAGCCATTGCATAGATGCCTATTCCCCAGTTCCTCAGCTTACAACACTTTTCATTCTTGCTCTAATCCGCATTGGTTCAAGCTTGATGAAATCAGGTGATTAGAGAAGGGTATGATTTTCTTGAAGTTGGATGCCATCTAGTTGGCCAACTGATGGTGTTTCTCTGTTCCAGTTTACTTGGAACATCAGGTGAAAACATTGATGATCTTGAGAAGTATTCTGATGCAAAAGAAAAGATTGACTTCTTAGAGAGGACATTGAGATGGAGGCATCTTGCCCCTACAGCACCGAACACCCTTGGTAGGAACTGTATGCTTGCCATGTACAGATACTTCCCCCATGCATACCTTTGCGAATTTTACTCATCCCTTAATCTGTTTTGTTGATTTGCCAAATGGGCTATTGTAAAAGCTATATCGTCACTATACTTGAAAAATGAAGAGTTACATGGAATCTTTTTATTATAAAAATAAACAATATATAATTTGATTTATTAAAACTACATAGTTATAGCACAATGTAAGCGATAATAAATAGACGTACATAGATTTTTGGGTTTGGCATGCGCATCTTTATGTGATTAACCCTTTTTCAACTATAGGGTGCTATCCCTTCACGGACAGGGATCCTTTTTTGATTGAAACCTGTCCCCATGTTTATTTTGCTGGCAATCAGGACAAATATGACACTCGCCTAATCAAGGGTATACATCTACTAGTTTTTGTTTTCATGAATATTAAGTTTCAGAGAAATATTATTGATGTCCCCGTCAATTCCAGGAGAAGAGGGACAGATGGTGAGGCTTATTTGCATTCCAAAATTTAGTGAAAGTGGAGTTGCTGTTATGGTAAGCCTTCCTATCTCCACTCTGCAGATGCAAGCCATTTGTAAAGCTTATGTTATGGGGCATAATTAGACAAAAGACGCAATTGTAAATAAAATTCGATTGGTTAATGTTACAGTTTTTTGCCTGGCTTATCTTTTAACATACATTAGTCAAGGTTACTTTCTGTATTGTCAAGATAAGTTAAGTCGTAGTCAGTATAACTTTTTGAGCTTGGAATGTCACACGAGGAATTTGGAATTCATAGTTGAGTTTTATAGCACAGGGCAGTATATTTTATGTTAAAATCTATGGAGTGACACACTATTAAGTGGGGATTAGTATCTGGGCAGTATATTTTTTCAAATGAGTATCATTTGTGGTGCTATGGGATTCTGCCTAGCATCTTTACATTTCATTGGTTTTATGTGCAGTTGAACTTGAGAAATCTCGAATCTCATGCTCTCAGTATCGGAATTCAGTTTAGATAATGATAACGAGGTACGCACAACCATCTCAATTTGGAAGCTAAACATGTTCTATATTTGCCTATAACTACTTGTACTACTTGATATCTGATTCGCTCAAATATGTTATCATGCCTCGAGACAGGGTTTCTTTGTTTTTTTACGATATGAGCATTTGTGCTAGAGGCTTGTAGCTGCAGCTTGTTTCCACGAGTTACCAATTCCACTGAGTCTCATGTGCATTTGCTACCTAAGTTTTGGGTCTGGTTTAAAAATCTTATTGGGTTTATAGCTCTTAAAATAAGCTGTGAAAAGCCGGTGTCTTTTTTGTTTCTAGAACCAAAACCAGTGTAGCAAAAGCTTCTTTGGTCGAAGTTTGATACTCCGAAAATTAAACTATAAACCTCAGTCCATTGATATAACCTTATATTTTATAATATCTGTATAAACTTGTTGAAAAATTATGTTGTACTCTCCCTGTCCCATAGTCAGAGTTTCATATGTTGAACTGAAATAGTACTCCCTCCATTCCACATGAATAGTCTTGTTCTTTCGACGTATAGTTATTTTATTTATTTTACTCATACGAGTAAAGGTACATTTCTCTTCCTTTATCTTTGCTCATTTATTTTTAACAAATTTTTATATACTTAAAATTATGTTTAAGAAGTATTGAATATCAATTTGTAAATTATGATCAAATGTTCCGTTTCTTATTCACAATTTCTTCTAAAAATAGACTCCTTATTTATAGCTAAAAACAAGTTGAAAAGTGTGATATAGAATGGAGATAGTATTATACATGAAGCTATGGGATGGAGGGAGTATTAAGTAGTCTGACATACAGTATAAGTCATACTTTCTTAGTTTCATACAAATTTATTAATCTGACTTTCAAATTATAGACATATATTAACAATATAAGATAAAGTCATAAACTTTAATTGTTTAAACTTTATCAGTTATACATGGCTCTTTAAATTGGGACTCCCTTAAATGTAAACCTCTGAAGTCAGTATATTTTCTTGTTATCTTGGGCCATTCATCCTCCTCCCATCTTTCTTTTTTATTAGTTAAGCCACTGGTCATCCTCCTCGTCCATAAACTGGCTGTATTCTGATTTTACTGCAAAGAGAATCAGATAAAAGTGCAGATTGCTTCTTCAGCATCAGGTTGGATAGTATTGACATCTCCTGATAAAGTAGAATAGTGCAACTCGACGTCTGAAGTTGGCATTTGATTTATCAAATTCCGGTCGATACCATAGCTGAGAAGGTCCACTTTGCAGACGGAAACATGTTTTGCTTCTTATATGAATTTGCCTCACCTACTAAGTTCAAGAAAAAAGAAATTCACATTCTGTGTAAGCAAAATTAGATTCTGTGTTAATTCCATCACTAATGAATTGAAATCTACGTGGATTTCTAGGCAAGGCTTTCTCTATCGCGGCTGTGACAGTTCCCTGATTGAACTGTGCTGAAGAAGTGTATCCTTTCTCGGTTTAAACTTCTGCTCTACTCCACTCTTTCGTGGTTCAAGGGAGCAAAGCAAAGATGAATGCAAGCTAAAGTTTTCGTGTAACTGTTAACAAAACTGATTCACATGCTCGTCTACTCTGGTATGGGCAGAGCAGTTGTGAAATGTAGTCATTTGTGAGGTTAATCGAAGTGTGGTCTAGTTTTATTCAGTAGGCCTTTCAATTATGTGGAGCCAAGTTGACAATGTAACAGGATTCCATTTTAAGAGATCTTTCTAGTCATCTATCATTTTTACTGAATGTTCTGTCTTGAGGTTCTTAACTTCCCTTGTGTTTGGAAGATGGAATTGGAATTGGAATTGAAATTGAGAATCGGATTTCAATTCCCTTATGAATTCCGTTAAATTATTCAAGAAATAGGTTTGCCATTTAAATTCTTTTGATTGAATGTCGTAATATTGAAGAGAATTAGAATTGTTTGTTTCATATAAAGTAGAATGAGCCTCAACATGGATGTGGTAACGAGGTGGGTGTGCATTGCATTATATTCCTTGTAATGAAATGAGGAACCATTACAAGGTTAAAACTATGTTAAGATAACATTGATCATCCAAAATTATGAAGATTGAATTTAATTTCAATTGTAATCTTGCGGCACTATAAATAGTGTTTGTATTCTCTTTTATATTTTCCATCTCTTATTATATTAAAATACATTTTTATAAACAAAGTGATCACCTGACACATTATTATATAGGGATAAATACATTTATAACCCTAAATTTATGCTGAAAGTGCCAATATAATTTTACAATCTGAGAAAGTGCCAATTTAACCCTAACTAATTATTATATGTGCCAATCTAATCCTAACTTTCAAAAAAATTGTGCCGATATAGCCAAACTCCCTAATTTCGGCGATGACCCATGAAATTTCGGCAATGACAAGAAATGAAATGACAGAAATACCCAAAACTAATAAATTAAAAAATTGATACCTAAAATACTCATGATCTACTTCTTCTTCACTGCTACTGCTCCGCTGGGACCGCTGTTGCTCCACCGCCTGAAACCTCCATTGCGACTAGAAACCTCCTCCACCGCTTCCAGAAATCTTTGCCGCTGCTAGAAATTTCACCACCCCTCCTGCTGCCACCCCTCCCGATGTCCTCCACCCTAGCCATGCTTCACGATCTCTTCCTTCTGTTGCCACCCCTCCTGATCTCCACTTCCCAAGCCTCGCCGTCGCCAGATTCACCACCCGATTTCTTCCGCCGTTGCCTGATTACGATTATGATTATGCCACCGGAGCTGATTTAGGAGACGATTATCCGGAGTTGCCGCTGCTGTGTGTGTAACCACTAGGGGAAGAAAGAAAATGAAGAAAGAAAACAGGGGAAGAAAGAAAGGGTTTTCATCTTTTATTTTTATTTTTTAAAATTGGGTAAAATCATCTTTTCCACAAATTTTGGCGATCAGAAAATTGACTAAAAAGTCTGCGGAGTCAAATGTTAGATTGACACTTTCTGAGATTGCACGATTATATTGGCATTTTCAGCCTAAAGTCAGAGTCATTTTAGCTCTTAACTCTATTATATACAAGGTTATTAACATGAGAATTTATCCATTAAAAGCGATTTTTACAAAACAGAATCGCGCAATTCACTAAAACAATTTATACAAATCGCGTTAGTATGAAAATTGTCAATTTGAGGCAATTCACTAAAACAATTTATACAAATCGCGATAATATGAAAATTGTCAATTTGAAGGGTTCTCGTTATGTAAGTATGTTGAGTTTTATTTTGAAATATTATTATTATTATTATGACGAACCTTGAAAATTTACATTTCACCAATTATGATGCCTGAGATTTTTTTTTCTATTCTTGGTACTAGATGTTGAAATTCATATGGAGGCAATTGACTTTGGAGATGCAAATAAAAAAGGCAGAATGACCATGAGAAA
>JAULKJ010000001.1:11986663-12000249 GCA_032355405.1 Rubia balearica
AGCACCCTCCAGAACATGGTATTTGCACCCAGATCCCTCCTTACTCTCCCAAACTTTCTTAAATTATATTTGGAACCCCATCTCTAATTAAACTTCACTATATTGCACATTAATCCTTGGTCTCGCTGTGAGACGGTCTCACACAAGACTTTGTCAAAAAATTATAGTTGCAATATTAAAAATTTATTATATAACGTGGAATAGTTATAAAGTTTATGATACGATTAATGTAATCCAAAATTTTTATCTTCATTTATTCTAATTTACCGTTTAAAGGTTGATTTTTTCCTAACTTATAACTCAAATATTTAATAGTGTGAAAATTTTAATTAGAAGACGGTGCACTTTGAATAATCTTATCGATCGGATTTATCTAGATGGAAGTGGAACATATGACATATTAATTATGATGATCGGATTTATCTACATGGAAGTGGAACATTCACACTTTTAACAGTTGAAGAATCGATATATAACGATTAATTTATTATTTTTTATTACAAAATAACTAAAATTTCACATCATCACATTATTATTATTATTGTATGAAATTTTATTTTAACCAATTAATTATTAAATTGATTCATTTTGTAATTGATGTATACTACCTCCGTTTGGTTGGATGTGACACCATATGCTTAGGTGCTTGGATTTAAGTAAATGAAATATGTGAATGAAATTGAATTTAGAAAGTAAACGTAGAATGAGTGGATGAAAATGAAGGAATCTTGCCATAAAAGGAAAGTGTGTCAAATTCACAAAAAAAGTGTGTCACATCCAATGAAACGGAGGTAGTACTTGGAATCACGAGTATAGATGTTGGCTTGCATTATTATTTTTACATGACAAAGAGTAAAACTGTAAACTTAAATCATGGGAAAAACTATCCCATGCATAGAAGAATATCTAAAATCTACCTCCCTATAAGCAAAAAGGAGCACATGTACATGGGGTTCTCCTTTTGAGGAGCCAATAAATATTAGCATTACTTTTGCAAACCAATCTGAAGTCTGAGGAGTCAAACTCTTCAACAGGACACACCAGGCCTCCATGGCTAAGACAAACATAATCATCATCAACAAAGTAAGACCCAAGATGAAGCACGATTGAATATTCTAATGTCAAATAAGGTCAAAATAAATGTTGTGCATGCATCACGAGGCATAAGCAGTAGACAAAAACATGTTGTGTGTAGATACATTACTGGGCAAACAACAAAAGCCAGCCAAATAAAACAAAAATGCATACAAATATGTTCACGAAACATCATAAATAAGAAGGAATAAGTAATTGTCTAAATAACATCAAGAATACGTTTATGCAATATCATAAATAACAACTTACACATATTTTTACCTTGCATTTGAATATCCGACCAACCTACGAGGAGAAGAAGAGAAGAAGAATAAGGTAATTAACTCAAGCATTTGCTCAAGCACCTTGCAAGCATCATAAAAATTACTAGACATCAAATGAAAAGAACAAAAGCAACAACAATAATACAATCGGCGATCAATTTCAACACAAAAATGAACATGAATTTTACAAGAGTAACACGGGAAGAGTAGAAACGAATAAACTTGGTGGATTAACCTATAAAAGAAAATACGAATAGGAATTTGGATCTATGCCAGTACCTTATGGTATTCTAGCTTGAAACAACGTATACGAATTTGGTATACAAACACCATGGTATTTAAGCAAAGAAGCAGAGCTCAATAGTGGATTCCACATGTCCAATATCTAGAGAAGAAGTACATGCAGAGCAACACTGCTTATGAAAAAGAAAAAGAAGAATAGGACGCGTGGAAGTGAGAAACAAAAAAGGAACACGTGGTGTGGTGATGAGACGTCAGATGCATGTATTTTTCTAAGCATTTAACACCTCTTTTGTTATCCTTTTGTTGGAAGATTTCTAGATTTATGTGGGTTTACATCATAAGGGATTTAGATAACCGTTTTCGGTTTCGTATCTAAATTGTTTATTTTGTAACCTATTTTGAGTCTATTGGATTTTTGGTCCTTACGAGCGTCTAGATTCCTTTTTGTGAGCTTAATTCGTAGATTGCTATTAATTACTTTGGATTATTTTTGTGAGGGCTATTTGAAAGGATGATAGAATATTGAAGGTCATGAGTCAAAACGTGGTAGAAGATAAAAGGGTCAAAGAAGGAAGACAAACAAGCGGATTAGTTGTGATCCGAAAGTTTGAACCGAGTTCTGGGAATGATCTGAGAAAAAACATCCCCCAAGGGTGGTACCATTGAATTCATCTTCTCGAGCTCTATAAAATTGAATACAAAAACTTCCAAAACAGATCAACGGTTCATCCGTGGAAAGCAAAACAAGAAGCCACGAACTGCAGCTCGTTTGCGCAGAACATTATCCGCCCGGGCAGATGAGCGAGCCAAGATCTGAACATTGTACTAAAACCTCCACTGCTCTGCAAAGCCATTTTTTCCCGGGCGACACATGTTGCAGTTTTTTTCTTTTTGTCTTTCTTTTCCTCTCTCTTGTACTATAAAAGCCATTTTTGGCCACCCACTTTCTATCTTCTCTTCTTGGCCAAATTTTCTCTTCTTCAAACCCTAGTTATCCATTTCCTTTTCATATGTTTCATTTTTATTTTGTATGATTATGTTTGGGATTTATATTGAAACTTGTATTAGCAAAATTCATCACTTGGGAGAAATTGATTGAAGCTTCCAAACCCATGTAGTGAGACTCTATTTTACTCTTTCATGAGCATTTATTGTGAAACATTTACAGTGCAATTAATGTTGTTGTTTAATTCATTTATGTTATGGGTTGTTTGAGGATATGAAATGTTTGTATGATTAAGTTTTAGAAGTGTTAGGAAAGTGTACAATTTCTTCTCACCTTTATCATGAAAATAGAAAACAAGGAATTAGAACTTCTTGTGGGTAAATGATGTTAATCTTGCTAGAGGAGTATGTTAATGTTGTTTGTTATCATATTTGTCCGAATGTAGCAATAAAAGATTGAATCTTGAATGTTGTTTGTTCTAGGTTTAGTTTAATGAATGGTTTGTTTGGTTAAATGGCTAGGCATTTGGTTTAATGCTTGTAGTTATTACCAAATCTATGGCTCTTCGCATATAATGTCATTGATGAAATACCTTTAGGCGTTGTTTGTCTAAAGTGCTTATCAATGAGGTTTGCAAATGGTCGTTGAACGTTTTTGCAAATTACTACTAAGAAGAAATGAATATTGATCTTCAAATGAGAAGTGATAACATTCCCCCATAGGCAATTCATCTGAATAAATGAGTGAATGAGTCGAAGATCTAAGAGGTTTGGAAGTGAGAATCAATTTCCCCAAGGCTTTGTTAATTGTCATTTTATCATCGTTTTAGTAGCTTGCTGCATGATAGCTTAATTACTTCACTTTGCTAGTTGTGTTCTCTTTCAATTCATAACTTAGAAAACGAACCAAAAAATTCCCTTTTTTTACATGTTTTCTTATATAGTCTAGTATTTACCCTTATATGTGTAAATCCTTAGAAAAATCTCTCTTCTTCATGGACGACCTCGACTCGCCATTATCTACTTAGTTGTAGTTAGGAAACAATTGGGGGATAAAAATGGTAATTTTGAGAGGTACAACGACAACCTCCTATGTGGAAACCATAAAAATAGTGGAAGAGAGAAAAAGTGGAGATTTGTTAACAACGAAGAAACCAGGACAAAAATTTACTGTACACTTTCGAATTCCCCCTTATATATGTTTATTATATTTCTAATACCTATATTTTGTTTAGAAAATACTTAACACAATAATTATATTTTTTGTTTAATAATTATACTTAACTTTTTTTAACGGCCTTATATTTATACTTAACACATGGCCTCTAAATTGTCGGAAACTGCCGTGTTAGAAATTAATAGAGTAAAAAGAACGAGGAATGAGGAGATTCCTTGGGATTATTTAAAATTTTGGGTTTGGGAAATTCCTTGAAGAAAAGTTGAGAGAGAAACCAAAAGCTGAGAAGTCTTGAGATTTACAAAAGTTTTAAAAAAATAAGGCAAGGAGGAGAAGATAACGAAAGAAAATGAGTAGTTAAATAAAACCATAAATTAATGACCTGATCCAACCCATTTTGACTCAAATAGAACATTGATATGGGTCGGGTCAAACCGGGTCGGGTTCTCTCTTTTCATATGAAATTCGACAACATGATTGCTTCGGTACATGCATCGGAGAACCCAAATGATGCGGAATGTGCTTGACCTTTGGATTTCTAAGGGGCTATTGATGATACTTAGGGCGAGTCCATTTTTCGGAACCTGTATTAATTTTATGATGGATTGAAACTCGTCGATAGAAAATTCTAGAATGTGAAGTTCTAATTATACAAGTATGATAGAATATCGGTTATATTAGAGGAAATGCCTTATTTTTTTATATCTAAACGCTAGTTGTATTCAGAGATTACATGTGATTGTTCTTCTACAAATACTCTACTATATGTGTCGGTCATCTATTAATTCTATTATAAATATTGATCTCGTGCACAAAAAATTTCTGCTAACTAAAGTAAAGAGAGGGTGGCTCAGGGACACCGAAAATTATATCTTCCGGGATTTTTCAGTCAGCGGAATAGTTATCGACTGATTGATCGTTGTTCCCTCCTACATCGATCAGACTTTTTGTAACGTCTTAAACAAGTTTATTTGAAAATAATTTGAGCTTATACATGATCTTTTTCGGGTTAAAGTCACAGACGAATTGGATCATCTGTATAAAATAATCTAAAACCGGTGTACAGTCGTTAAACCGAAAATTTTAAAAAAATTAAAAAGGTTGTCTTCCTCGTTTCAATGCTGTACCAGGCATAGATCGAGACTATATTTTAAACTTCATATTTTTTCATATGCCGGTAAAAACATACTCCCTAGTACCAGTCGAATCTACACACTTTTCGATTAACTTTCTTAGAACATGTTTGACCCTAAATTTTAATTAGTGTATGAACACTAATATCATAACGTGAGATATTGTTAGATATCTTGTATTATTTATTTTATAAATATCAAATTTTAATACACTATTAATATAAATAACTAAAGTTATCAGTGCTCAAACATGATATGAGAAATTTGACAAAAAAATGTGTAGATTCGACTGAGAATTAGGGATATTTAAATTTAGGCCTACATGTTCCACGTGGGACCGGCACTAATTGTTGAGATGGAGATGTTAGGCCACTGATTATGAAACTAGAAAGGCCATGTTCAGCCATGTCCTTATGCATATGAGTCTTGGGTCATTTAAACAATTACATTAACGAACAAAAGTCTCTTTTCGCGAGCTGCTAACACCCCCATAAATACAGCAAATTTGGATGACAGTAGAGACAGCTAAGAGCCCCAACCAAACACTTTGGAGTATGGAAAGTACCATCCCAATGCTTCTGTCTTCACTTGCACTATGCTTCTCTATTTGGCTATGCATTTCCAATGTTAGGTCTAGGAGATCACCAAAAACTCCTCCAGGTCCTTACAAGCTGCCAATCATAGGAAACCTTCATCTAATTGGCAAAATCAATCCCCATCAATCACTTGCCAAACTCGCCAAAAACTACGGCCCTCTTATGTCTGTGAAGCTAGGAAGCAAGGAAGCCGTGGTGGTATCAAATGCCCGTGTCATCCAAGAAATCGTGCAGAAAAACGACCAGATTTGCTCCAGCCGCGGCATCCCCAATGCAGCCCATGCCCTTGACCACCACAAGTTCTCCATGGTTTGGTTGCCGGTTTCTGGCCAGTGGCGCAGCATTCGAAAGCTGTGCAGAGAGCATATGTTTGCAACACAGAGGCTCGATGCTAGCCAGGAGATTCGACATGAAAAGCTTCGTGAAATGGTCTGTTACGTGGAGAGGTGCAGTCGTAAGCAGGAAGCTGTGGACATTGGCTCAGCTGCGTTCATAACGGTTATGAATTCAATCTCCAGAACGATGTTATCGATTGATTTTGCAGACTACGATTCTGATTCGTCGGCGCAGGAGCTCAAGGACGCGGTTTGGAGCGTGATGACGAAGCTTGCGCTGCCCAATCTCTCTGATTATTTTCCCGCTCTGCGATGGATGGATCCACAGGGAATTATGCGCGGCACAAAGTTGTACTTTGAGAAGCTGTTTGACCTCTTCGATGGAATCATTAAGGAAAGGTTATTGGTTCGGGAGAATGGTATGCACCAGGAGAAAAATGATTTGCTGGAGGCAGTCTTGGATGGAATCTCCAAGGATGATCAGTTTGAATTCAGCATTGATATGTTCAAACATATTCTACTGGTATGTGATTTAGTCTCTCTTTTTTTATTCATTAATTTTGATCTTTCCACAAAATTTTTACTTCACTTTTTTATGATCATAACAAGTTACTATAATTTGGAATCTTTAATGGGTTCTTTCATTATTATAATAGTATCGGTACTATTTCAGTTCTCCTCCTAAATTCAATATTCTTTTGTAAAATCACGTGCTGTACAGAGTTTCTTGATGACACATCATTTTATATAATATACTCCCTCCGTCCTCGCAGAATTGACATGTTTGTTTTTTCATGGTTTTCAATGATCATGTTTGACCATCAATATCTCTAGCTACATGTACTAATTCTGCATAAAAAATTGATATTTAGAAAATATATATTAAGACGAATCTAACAATATCTCACATGATATATTTATTATACATAGATTAATTTATATTTATAGTCAAAGTTTTTCAAATTTGACTTTGAAAAAGCAAACATGCCAATTCTGTTGGTACAGAGGGAGTATAGTTAATCATTTGTTGTTTAAACGCATGCTTATTTCACATGATATCCAGCGAAGAAATATATTTTTTTCTGTGACATACATATGTGTATATATAGATTTATGATATTTAATGGATTTTGCAGGATTTATTACTAGCCGGGATCGACACAACCTCAAATACAATAGAGTGGGGAATGGCCGAGTTACTGCGCAGCCCTGAGAAGCTAGAAAAGGCAAGAGCAGAACTCAAGGAAATCATTGGAGAAAAACCAAAGATAATTCAGGAATCAGACATTTCCAAACTCCCTTACTTGCAAGCAGTCGTTAAGGAAACCTTCCGACTTCATCCGCCGGGGCCATTGCTGGTTCCACACAAAGCAGATGAAGATGTCGAAATCGATGGATACAGAGTGCCGAAAGACACCAACATATTGATCAACGTGTGGGCTTCTGGCAGAGACGAAGGGACATGGATACAGCCGGAAATGTTTATGCCTGAGCGGTTTTTGGAGAGTGAAATCGACGTAAAAGGGAACCATTTTGAGCTCATTCCTTTTGGTGCTGGGAGGAGAATATGCCCAGGGCTTCATATGGGTTACAGGATGGTGCATCTAACAATGGCCTCTTTCATTCATAACATTGACTGGGAACTTGAAGGAGGAATTAAGCCAGAGGATTTGAGTATGGAAGAGAATTTTCGGATGACAGTTCAAAAGGCAGTCCCACTCAAAGCTATTCCAACGCTCAAGTATCAGCTGCCTTGATAGCATAATAATTGAGAACTTTCGGGCAGTTTAAATGTCAATTGATGTTACAAACAGTGGCCAAAATGTTATGTAATAAGTTTTTCATTGTTAAGGTGATGATGTGAGATAGTGTTAACAACATAAATAAATTGTTATGTATAATAATTCACATTTGTTTCGTAAATGTAATTTCTAAATTATTGAAAAGGGATTCTTAGAGATGACTTGTTCATAAACTATGGACACTTCAAAGACCTAATAGCAAATTAGAAAATTCGGGAAGGAAAATGAATAGGGTCTGGCCAGGTTATATCAAATGTTGATCACGTATAAGAAAGCTTCCTGAATCTTCACATTCTTTGTCTTCTTTGCATTTTTCATCTTCCTCGCCTTCTTTACATTTCTTCCCCACCAACAATTGTCCTTCCTTCTCCGTTCCGATCTCTTCCTTCTCACCACTTCAATGAATCTTCCAACATCTAATCCTCTCATTGAATGGTAGATTTTCAATCTCCAACTTGAACAGCCGATTTTCAATTTTCAATTTTCTTTCAAATCATCAACGACAAAGCCTAGCTAAAATTGAAATAAATAATAATCCACGTAGCCTATGCATTGACTCGATTCAAACTACCAAATTACAGTTTCATTCTGACGAAATTTAGTTTGAATCAATGAAATTTTCATCTCCTAGCCTCATTATCTTCTGAACCATACTCAATAAGGTAATTACACTAGTGGAGACAAACTTATTCAAAGTGGTTCCATTGGACTAGACAAGTCACTTAATTTAGGAGTGACATCTTTAGCTCTGCCTTTGATCCTGTTCTTCATTATCTTTGGAACCATACTCAATAAGGTAACTACACTAGTGGAGAACATCCTATGAAAATCGGTTCCATCAGACCAGAGAAGTCACTTAATTTGGGAGTGACATCTTTAGCTCTGCCTTTGAACCTCTTCGATTAAAGATGGTTCCGGGAACCGCCTTAAAACATCCACAACTAAAGGAGGTTATGAACCGCCTTTAGCAATGGAGGTGGAACCGCCTTTAGTGAGTTAACGTATGACTGAGCCTCAGATGTTTAACTTAGGAGTTCGAAATCTTGTAGTTGTACTGCATCTGGAACATCGCTCTGATCTTTGAGTAAGGTTCCTCCTTCGTTCTGGAAATCAGGACGTGCACGATATTTTGATGTTTGAAAATATTTTTTTGAATATTTACTTTCGAGCCTGGAAGGGAGGTCGGAGACGATGTTCCGAATTTGTAATAGTAATTCGGGATTATGATAAATAATTAAAGACAGTTAGATCAGAGTTCCAAAGTCGGAACTATACTCGGGTTTTTTTATTATAGTCTGCCTATTTCTTTATAAATTAAAAGCCTCGTGTAACCAATCCAGATTATACAAAATACAAGATACGATTATACTAGATGTATAAACGTCTTTAGACTACCCTAGCAAAGCAACAATCTATAGATTAGGAATAGAAACCGGTCAAATTCTATACCACACAACTAATGTCATCATATATACTCCCTTTGTCCCTTTTTTCTGTCTTACTTCCTCTTTTTACACTATTCATCAATATTTTTAAAATTTTAATATCTTAATTTTTGTATAACAATAAATTATAAAAATTATATATTCTAAAATATGTGTTAGGATGAATGTATGATATTTCACACGATAATTTTCATATGTATATATCTATAGTTTTTTACAATTCAAACAACATCAACTTTATTGAACACTATTCAACTAAGACACAATAAAAGGGACGGAGGGAGTACTATAATTTTGAAGTGTATGCAAAATGTATATGTAATCAATCATTTCCAAATTAGCTAATGATTATTTGTAAATAGATAAAAGAAGCATCTATCAATTACATTTGAAACACTTACAAGCTATTATTGAAGCAGCTAAGAGTTGTACTCTAAACACTAAGTTTTTTTTGTAGCACGCACAAGATATACAAGAAGTACCTACATGTTATAATTGAAGCACTTAATAACAATGGTTAAAAACACCTACAATTTGTATTCTAAGCACCAAGTTGTTTTCGTAACCCGCACAAGTTATGAAAGAAGTACCTATATATTACATTTGAAGTACTTACAAGCTATGGTTGAAGCGTCTATGTGTTGTACTCTATGCACCAAGTTGTGTTTGTAGCACACACAAGTTATAAAATAAGTACCTACATGTTACATTTGAAACACTTACAAACAATGGTTAAAGAACCTAAGAGTTGTACTCTAAGCACCAGTTGTTTTCGTAGCTCACGCGATTTATAAAATAAGCACATCCGGATTACATTTGAAGCACTTACAAACAATGTTTTAATAATCTATGAGTATACTCTAACTATCAAGTTATTTTCTTAGGATGTTCAAGTTATAAAAGAAGCACTTATAGATTACATTCGAAGCACTTACAAGCAATGGTTATAGCACTAACGAGTTGTACTATAAACACCAAATTGTTTTTGTAGCACACGTAAGAATTTAAAAAAGCACCTACAGGTTACATTTGAAGCACTTACGAGCAATGATTGAAGTACCTTTGAGTTATACTCGAAACACCAAATTTTTTAGTAGCGCAAGTAAGAATTAAAAGAAGCACCTATAATTAATTACATTTGAAGTACTTATGAACAATGATTGGAGCACCTTTGAGTTATACTACAACTACCAAGTTATTTTTGCAACGCACATAAGAATTAAAAGAAAAACCTATAAGTTTCAATTGAAGTACTTACGAACGATGATTGAAACACCTTCGAGTTATACTCTAAGCACCAAATTGTTTTTACATTTCACGCAAGAATTAAAAGAAACACCTATAAGTTACAATTGAAACACTGACAAGCAATAATTGAAACACTTTTGATTTATACTCTAAGTACCAAGTTATTTTTGTAGCGTATGTAAGAATTAAAAATAAGCACCTATAAGTTACAATTGAAGCACTTAAAAGCAATAATTGAAGCACTTAAAAGCAATAATTGAAGCATCTTTGACTTATACTCTAAGCAACTAGTTGTTTTTGTAGCGCATGTAAGAATTAAAAGAGGCACCTATAATTTACATTTGAAGCACTTACAAGTAATAATTGAAACACTTTTGAGTTATAATCTAGGCATCAAATTATTCCGGTAACGCATTTAAGAATTAAAAGAAGCACATATAAGTTACATTTAAAGCACTTAAAAGCAAGAGTCCGTCTCTTGCAAGACCGTCTTACCATAAGACCAAGGACTAAAGGAAAATTAGTAAAATGGAAAATCAAATTCGGAGGTAAAATTATAAATAATTTAGATTCGGAGTCAATAATGAAAATCGCAAAAATATATGGACCAAACAGCAAATAAACAAAATAATTACAGAAATGGACCCATTCCCATCTTCTCACTCCTGAACTTCTGCATCGATCTTGAAGAATCCGCATCAATGGCGGCGGATGATTACTGTTTGGACTGTAAGAAGAGCACGGAATTAGTGCTCGACCTCTCCACCGGCAACACGGTGTGCCTCTAATGCGGGTTGGTTTTGGAGTCCGATTACGTCGACGAGATGTCAGAGTGGAGAACCTTCACCGATGATCCCCGGCGACAATGTCGATCCCAACCGCGTCGGAGGCCCCACCAACCCTCTCCTCACAGACGCCCCTCTCTCGACTGTCCTCTCCAAGCCTAAAGGCGCCGCCGCCGATTTATGCTACTCCTAAAACCATAACCCTAGCCGCCATAGCCTCAACCTAATCAAAGCCTTCGAAGCCATCGCTGACATGTGTGACGAGCAAGGTCTCGTCGCCATCGAATTTGTCGCCATGAAGGCACCAGCAAGCAAGGGTTATTTGATTGGATTCGCCATGAAGCGAATTTGTGGCCTCCGGAGAACCATATCGCTGTATGTTCATCGATTTGATTGGAGTTCATCGGAAAAGTTACGCTTTCCGGTGACTGGCTCGTAGAGCAGTTTTAAACCGGGTGAATTTCGGGTTAAAGTCGGATCTGGTGTTGACACTTGGTGATTGGGCTGCATTTGCATTTGGGCCTGGTTTGTAGAACTCAAATTTAAATTATAAATCATCATATTAAAATAGATAACAATCAAATGAAAATAGTAAAAGATCAAATAATAAATGTCAAGCATCAAAATGAAAATCTGTAATATGCAACAAAATTAAGATATTTAAACATCAAATTAAAAGGGTAAAAATTCACATTAAAATTAAATAATTAAAATTAATTGAAAATCACGTAATATCAAATCAAAATATTTAAACATCAAACATTAAATATAAAGCATCAAATTAAATTATTTAAATATCTTACAAAAATACTAAAAAAAATGAAACTAATGGTGATCTACTGTTGTAGTATTTGAAAAAAACTATTTTGACGTTCCACTTTCATCCACTGATCTTATTATTTTTTTAATGACAATTTACAAATGTAAAATGATATGTATCACTTTATGTATATTAAGATGAACAAGACATAAACCATCATATACTGACAAATCAAAATCGAAGGAATTCATTGAATCATCACTAACACTAAAAATACATATAAATTAGAATATAAAAATGTCGATTGTCATAACTATCAAACCATTAAACATCATTTTGTACAAAAGGGTTCAAATGCCCTAAAAACCACTAACATAAAATAATCAAAAAAACCTAAAATATCAACAACAATCTAATGTCTCGACTCTAACAAATAAACCAATATTTATAAAATATCATTCTCACACAACACATCCCAAACAATCAAATTCTAATTTTCCCTCGACTTGTTTTCCTTCTTTGCTTGCTTATTCATAGGCTTGCATATGGCTCTTCTACTCCATCAATGCAATGATCAAAGGTCGATTTCCGGACCTCTGTTCAAGAGAACACCTTCGGGAGCATGATTGCTCATATAGCATTTTTTTATTATCTCATCAATGACATTGTAGAGCTCTGACTTGGAAAGTATTCCTGTGAAATAAACATAAAACATCACATACAGTATTTAAAACATCAATCTCCGAAAGTAAAACATCTCACATAACATCACTGACAACTACATTGAGAAAGATCAAATACAGTATTTAAAAAATTAATATCAAAATTTAAAAACATCAACAGTACACACTAAAATATCAAAAGAACAAAACTTGAGCATCAGTTGCACGCTTGAATATGAAAGCATCACAAGCATCAAACACTGAAATTATAACATCACAACAACACAGATAAAAATACTTGAAACCTAAAACATCAAACATCAAACAAAAAATGAGTAGCATCAACAACAGTATCTGAAACATCACAGCTAAAAAAAAGAAAGAAAACTTACAGTTCCTACATCATTCTTGATTGAATCAACAGTGGGCAAGTAATCTTAGACATCTAAAAATAGCAATAACAATGCAAAAATTAGCACAAATCGTAACAAAACCCTAAAATATCACACACAATTAAAAACAACAAAACTGAACATCAATTGCACACTTAAAACACTACAAATATCAAATACTGAAATTAAAACATCACACCAACACAAATAACAGTACTTAAAACCTAAAAATGAAACATCAAACATAAAATCTAACACCAACAACAATATTTAAAACATCACATCTGTAAAATAACAAAAAATTACAGATCCTCTTTCCTTCACGATTGCAGTAACGGTGGAAAAGCATTCTTACACATCTAAGAAATAGTGAAAACAACACAAAAATTACCACAAATCGTAACAAAATCCTAAGATATCTCACACAATCAAAACTGAACATCAATTGCACACTTAAGCATGTAAACACAAGAAACATCAAACGCTGAAATTAAAACATCACACCAACACATATAACAACACTTAAAGCCTAAAACATGAAACATCAAGCTGAAAACGAGAAACATCAATAAGCGTATCTAAAACATCACTGCTGAAAACTTAGGAATCCTCCTTCCTTCTCAATTGCAGCAGGAGTGAGGCAAGTCTTCTTAGACATATTATAGAATTGATAAACATCAAATCAATACACTAAAAACACATAAA
>JAULKJ010000001.1:12084140-12094687 GCA_032355405.1 Rubia balearica
GATGCTCAGACCATCTTCAAAAATCTCAAAAATATATTTAAATGTATAATACACATAATAGACCTAGATATATGATATTGAACTTAAGGATTAGGCTTCAAAAATTTAATCAGGAAGTATCATTTTAATCTCATAAGTCTTATTGAATTTTTGCATAGTAATCTCCAATGTGTAAAGTATATGAATGATTTAAAATTTACAAAGTGTATGCAATCTGATAATGCAAAAATATGGCTTATATGTCAAGATAATATACAGGTCGATTTAAAACTAAATGATGACCAGTTCTTATTTGTACACATTACTAACCAGAGCCAGGACATATCCATGGAAACTATCATTATTTATGGCTAGACAGATAAAATTGGTAATGTGGTTAGACATCTTAAATATTAATACTGATGATGTTATCTTAGTAGAAGATTTTAATACCATAGCCTCAGTAAATGAGTACAAGGGACCATCAAGCCCTAATCTTTGAAGCATAAGAGTGTTCAATGATTTTATCCACTCTAAGATGCTCTAGGAAATCAATACTGTAGGTAATTTATAAACATGGTCAAACTCAAGACTAAAATACCAACTACCCAGAGATTACATAGATGACTAGCATCGTTACAATGGCATAAAAAAATTTCCATCCTTATCAATTCAGACACTTAACAAGAAATCCTCTGACCAGAGCCCTTTATTCCTACGATGTGGTTTTCTTTCTGAACCTGGACCTGGACCTGGCTCCTTTAGGTTTATAAATTCTTGGTTCACTAGGAAGGAGTTCATAGAAATCATTAAAAGGGATTGGATCATACCTGTGCCACAAACAGGAATGCTAGGTTTCTTTTTAAAACTTAAACAATGGAATAAGGACATTTTTGGTAATGTAGACAGTAATGTAGACAAGGCTGAAGAATCTCTAAGGTTAGCTGAAATAGAATTTGATAAGGATCAATCAGAAACTAATGTAATTACCATGAATAGAGCCAGAGCTAATCTAATTCCATCCCTGAAAGAACAAAAGAGATTTTGGAAGAAAAAGGCTAGAATTACATGGCTTAGGGAAGGGGATGATTACACATCTAATTTCAATAATACTTCTAAGGGAAAAAAAACAAGGCTGCAAATAAGTAAAATTAAAGACTCACAAGGTAACTAGCTTAATGAACCTAAGCAGATTGAGAATGAAGTTGTTACATACTATAAGAAACTACTTACTCAACTACACAATCCTATAATAGTGCACTATTACTCTGATTTCCCGAAACACATACCTAAGCTCATAACAAGTGAGGATAATCAGAATCTAATCAAGGAAGTCACTCTAAATGAGCTCAAAGAGGAGGTTTTTGGACATAATAAGAACAACAGACCATTCCCTTATGGGTTTATTGCAAAATTATTCATTAAGGCATGAGATATAATCTCATGGGATCTATTGCAAGCTGCAAGTGATTTCATGTCAGATTCTCCAATCCCAAAGATATAGCTAGCATTGGGTGGCAGTTATACCGAATAAAGCCACTCCATCCTCCTTCAATTATTCCAGGCCTATAAGCTTATCAAATGTTACAAATAAGATTTTTACAAAAATCTTAGTAAAGAGGATGAAACCTCTAATGGATAAGTGCATTTCCCCTAACCAAACTGTTCTCATGAAAGGAAGAGACATTTTAGAAAACGTCATATACCTTCAGGAAATGATTAGATTTTTGGACCCAAAAAAAAGGAACCCTAACTATATGCTAAAATTGGATCTTAGGAAAGTCTTTGATAAGATTAACTGGTCTTTTTTGAACTCTATTTTATTATATTTTGGTTTTCATGGAAAGCTTGTTTATATTATTATGAAGAACATGTCACAATTTATTTCTCTTTCTGATCAATGGGAAACCAACTGGTTTCTTCAATGTTTCAAGGGGCATCAAACTAAGTGATCCTCTTTCTCCTTTACTTTTTAATCACTTTTCTAAAGTATTCACACGATACTTATCCTTTATCTTCCAGAATAATAAAAGGCAATATTATCATCTACCCCTAACGCAATCCCAATTTCATTTCTATCCTATGCTAATGATACTGTGGTTTTCATTCAAGCATCTATGCTTAACCTCATTAGAATTAAAGCCTTTATTCAAGTCCTTGAAGCTTCCATGGGGAAATATTAATTATGATAGATCAATTTTTTTATTAGCAAGCATGCTACTGATCGAAAAATAAGGCAGGTTAGATCTATCCTAAAAATGAAGCATGGAACTTTTTCCTTCACATATTTGGGCTGTCCAATATATAGAGGAAGAATAAAAAACATCTACTTTTAGCCTATTCTAGAAAAAGTGGACAAAAACTTCACAACAGGAAGAAGAAATAGCTGTTGGCAGATGGAAAAATAATTTTGATTAAATCTTACTCTATGTATAATTATTCATATCTGGACAACTACTAAGCCCACCAAGCAGATCATTAAAATATAGAAAGGAAAATGGCTCTTTTTTTCTTGGGGTGAAAATGAATCTAATAAAAAATAGATCTAGGAAAAATAGACACATCTATGTTCTTGTGCTGCACAAAATGGTTTAGGTTTCAGATTCATACAAACCATTGTAGATGCTTACTCTTTGAAATTTTGGTGAAAATTTCAAATTGGTTTACCTCCATGGGAAAAATTTATCTAGTCATAAAGGACTCCCACAGGACTTAACAAAACTGGAAGAGAATTTACTCAGTTAATTTTCTAACTGAACAAAAAATACAAAGTTCATACATGGAAAAGTAGATTGCCTATTTTGGTACTCTAATTGAACAAACACTGGACCTTTTATATATCAGATTCCCAATTAATATACCTATACCTCTTAATTGTATAGTGGTTGAGTTTATTAAAAAAATTCGTACATACCACTGATCAATAATTTACTAAATCTTAATGCTGTTGTTTTCTTTCATGAACTTATTATTGCAGAAGCAAGGATGGACAAGCTCATATGGAAATCAGATCCAAAAGGAAACTTCACATTAAAATCAGCCTACAAACTTCAAGCATTTCACTCAAGTAAGTTTGTTGATAATTTTTTGCCTTTAAATATGATATGGGCTAATAGAATACTTTTAAATGTGTATGTGTTTAAGTGGAAAATGCTAAATGGTTTCTTACCTTTCCATGACACTCTGCAATCAATAGGCATAAACTTGGCTTCAAAATGTCTGTTATGTAAAAATTCAGATTCAGCAGATCAGTTTTTTTAATACCTGTTCCCTTCCAAAGAAAGTCTAGGATTCCATGCACCAATCACTAGGGTTCAGAGTTATGAATTTTGACCCCTTATTTGATATATTGGTTTTCTACTGGACTTTCCAAGGTTCCTCAAAAGTCCATAGGAGTACCTATATTTGCATGTTGGATTCTGTGGAAAACAAGAAATATAGTCTTATATGACAATGGGTCTTTTAATGTTGTCATATAGTGAATGAGATTAAAAAAAACATTGATAACTTTATTACTAAGCCTACATACCTATAAAACCCAGGAGATAAAAAACTCACACAATCAGGAATCCTCCCAGTACTACATAAGCCACCTAATCCAGATGTTATCAATAGATAACATCCCACGATACTGCATTAAATCCCCTTTCATCCTCCCCTCTTCCCTATTAACAACATATACATATTTTGACAATGCCGCTATTTACACTTTCAGGTATTTTCATGATTCCTCCCCGGTAACCAGTAATGCTCAGAAACATTGAATTTATTAGTTGTATTTTACTAGCATGTGACATATTTCTGGAACCCCAACTTTTTATCCTTTTTCTAATCTTTTCCGATAAGTTTTCATAGTCTTCCTTATCTCATTTAACTGTAAATAATGGAAATCCCAAGTATTTCATTGGAAAAATCACGTTTCATTATCTACAGTGCTGATGTTAGCACTAACTTCTCTCATTCATCCATTTTTTGAAAGACCAATTTTGATTTCTTTGTGTTTACTTCCAGACCAACTGCTTCCTGGAATTGCTTCAGGCATTCGTTAATCCATTCCACTAATTTTCTATTATCCCCACAAAATAAAAGCAAGTCATCTGCAAATATTAAATAATGTACTCCAGCTTTTCCACACCTCTGTTGATGATCTATTAATTTCTTATTATAATCCCTCTTTTAGCATTCTTGAAAAATACTCCATACAAAGTACAAACAATAGGGGAGACGTGGGATCACCCCGTTTGACCCCTTTTCCAGCCTTAGAGGTCTCAGTATGTCTACCATTCAAATTCAGATAGAAAGAAGCATTGTTCACTCATTTTCCTATCCAGCCAACCAATAACTCAAGGACTTCAATTCTTTCAGCCAATCCATCATGAAGTCCCAGTTTATATTATTAAAAGCCTTGCTCAGATCAAGTTGCAAAACATAGCTAGGTTTCATTGTTTCATTTTTATACCTAAGGAGCAACTCCCGTGCTAACAAGATGTTATGAGCTATATGCCTTTCTTTTATAAAATCATTTTGATTATTGCTTATTA
Organism: Rubia balearica; assembly: GCA_032355405.1. NCBI lineage: Eukaryota > Viridiplantae > Streptophyta > Magnoliopsida > Gentianales > Rubiaceae > Rubia > Rubia balearica. Next base: position 12,088,661 of record JAULKJ010000001.1, read on the forward strand.
TATCATGCAAGACATTTCTCAATCTAGCACACATCACCTTAGTTATCAACTTATAAATCACAGAGCAGTATGCTATAGGTCTATACTCAGAACATACCTAGGGATGTTAAGTTTTTGGGTCAAATAAATTATTGCGCCGCTGAAACTTTATGAATTTCCTCTCCTTAAAAAAACGCGATCACAGCTTTCACCAAATATTGCTCTACAATGCTTCATGATTCTTTAAAAAACTGGCAGGTGTATCCATCCCTTGCTGGACCTTTTACGGATTTTATACTTTTCAAAGCTTACATTATCTCCTATTGATTAACTGGTTTAATTAAATGAACCTGCTGCTTCATACTGACCACCTTCCCAAAATTTACCATTTCCTTGTCAAATTTTTAGTGACTGATTTCCTACCTGCCTGATTTTTCAAACCAGTTGCTTCTCAATTTCTAGCTGATCAGTTACCATTTCATTCCCAACTTTGAGTGTAACAAAGCAATTCTTATTCTACTTTGCTTTTATTGGGCATAGAAATTTTTATGGCCTATCTTCTTCATTAAGCCACTACGTTTTTCATTTTTTTCTTGAAGAAATCTTTGCTCAGCTTCCTGCAATTTTCCACTTTTTTTCCGAGTTTTAAACTCCATTTTCTGAGTTAACTCTAATAGTGGATTCTCATTCATCTCTTCTTGTATTCTCCTCCATTCTTCCATACTTTCTGTCACCTTTTCACCCGTGGCCCAAATCTCTATTGTTCAGTTCCAGTAATGGTTTTTCAAGAACCTTAAGCACCTTAGCCAACTCTTTCAGGATATTTATGCATTTGCTCTTCCATATTTGCTTTACAGTTCCTTTAAAAAATTCTGATAGGGACAACATATTGAAATATTTGAAGGGTTTTTTTGAAGGTTTTTCATTTGCGTCCAGTCTGATCAATAAAGGCAACTGATCTGAGGCTACTTCATTCTTTACATCATAGTATGAGTTTTTCATCCCATCCAACCATTCAATATTTATAATTCCCATATCTACTCTACCCACGACCCTTTCATTTCCCATCCTTCTATTACTCCAAGTGTAGAAACTTTCTGTTGTTTTTTAAATTAATCATTTCCAGAAGAATCAATGTTTTCTGAAAATCTTCATATTCTTTTTCTTCCACTGAAAGTCCACCAATTTTGTCTCTCACTTCCAATGGTGAATTAAAATCACCAGCTATTAGCTAAGGTATACTCCTCTTCCCAGTACTTCTCAAAACATCCCATAACTCCCTCATTTTCTGCCCCGAATTATACCCATAAACTATTGTACAATTGCATTTTCCCCTCACTGATAAGAATTTCCATGTTAATCCATTGCTCCCCTGTCCAGTATTTTTACTTCAGAAAAATACTTCCCCCACAGTATCCATATCCTTCCTCTTTTCACAATGTCTTAATTAGTTTCAAGTTCCCATCCAACTCCCAAATTCCTCCTTACTTCCTCCTCCTTCTCTTCTTTTTTGATTTTTGTTTCTAACAAGTATAGTAATCAAATAATGTTTTGGTTACAGAATTTTCTTGCTGAACTATGTTTACTTATTTTATTCAGACACTTGTTATTGCAAATTCCCCAGTTACTTTCCATCAGGAGGTTTATCTTCTGTCCCTAACTTCCATTTCTCCTTTAGTCCTCTATTGTCCTCCAGTCTACCACTGTGAATGTTCTTCTCATTTCCTTCCTTCATATTATTATTCTTCATCCTAATTGCCTCATTCATGCCTTGAGCCTTTGAATTCATATGTACAGTTTTTCCATCATTCTTGCCTTGTGCCTCTGCATTCAATTTCACACCAGTTCATTTAAACTTCATTGGCACATAAACCTTCCAATTCCTCCATTTCTTATCATCCTTTCAATTTTTCTTTCCTTCTGCAATCATCTCCACTATGTCCCAACATATTACACACAACACATTTTTATAGGCTTCCATTCGAAAATAACTTTCTACTGAACAATAACTTTATGTTCATTCAGAAGCACAATTTTATCAGAAACTTTTTCTTCAATCTTCATTTTTACCTTTACCCTTCCATAAGATTGTCTTTTTTTATTCTGAGTGTTCTTGTCTAAGCATATTGGGTTCCCTAAAGGACTAACTATTTTATTAATTAGCCAAGGTTGCCAATAGACAGTAGACGGATTAGGAAGTTGAATCCACACAAGTATCAGTTCTGGCTCAGAAAGATCAATATCAACCGATCAAGGTTTCATGATTAAGGGTTTACCGTCAAAAGACATTTCCAATATCAATGATTTAATCTCTATCAGTTTTAGTGATGAATTTGCTAGAAACATACCTCTTTCCATCATCCAGAATCTTGCAACTTTTCGTCTCCAAATCCTGTGGAAAAAACCCTTCAGCCACTTGAATGTAGGATTATTCCCCCAAAATTCCACACACCATTGTAGCATCCCACTGCTTTGAACTACATTCCACTTCATCCTTAGTAATCTCCCCCATTTTCATTCCATTTACTTCAATCGGGTCATAAAATTGAACCTCATTATGATCTTCAACAAAAATCTCATTCCATTTCTTCTTTTCATAAGCTTCAACTATCTCACCCTAAGACAATCTCTTCCCATTTGTGATTTCCACACTTTTTAAGCTTTCTCCTAGTTCAATTTTGATCTCCCGTTTTGTCAACCCCTCTTTTATTAGCTTTGATTTTTGAGTATCATCAATCACCCCACTACTTAAAACCCCCCTTAAACCTTCATCACCTTCTACTTCAATTAATGTTTTTTTTTTATTTTTTCTGTCTCAACACTCCTCAGTCGAGATAGTGTTTTCTTAGCCATATCTTACCTCCAGATCTACCCATAGTGACCCCGTTCAAGGAACTCACCGGATCTTGAAGATATAAATTATTGGAAAGTACTCACACAATCATGGTTTTTTCACACACACTCAGAGCAACCCCTATACATTCACCACAAGTTTTGGTATGGTTAAACTTTATTGACTTCAGATCTGTTTTTTCAAAAGCGGTTAGGATAAATCTGACTCATAGTCATTTAAACAACTGACTTTTGGCGATTCCATCTGAGAATTCAATTCAGATTTGTAGATTCACGTTCGTTCGGATGTTTGGGGATAATTAATGTGATTTTTCAGTTTTAATTTGTCTCTACACTGTTTATTCGGCACCTTTAGGTTTTGATTTAGAGACTATATTCTACGCATTATCAATGATTCTTATACAACTAAAGTAAAAAATTTGGGGCAGTCAAAGCGACTGGCTGCGGTCTCCTAGTTTAGTGAATGGGTCGGAATGGGTTCAATGGTGACCAACCGAACGTTTAGTTTGGGAGCTTCATTTTCTTCGTTTTTTATTGTATTGAAGTTTGTCAAAAGTGTGGATGGATCATTTTTGTGCATTTAATCTGATGCTTGTAACAACTATCAATTTTATTTGGTTATTTTAGGTCGATACTACTACACAACTACGTAGTAAAGACTACTCATCCTTCTAAATACCCTTCTTATTATCACCCAGGGTTGATCGGAATTCTAATATTAATTTTTTTAAAAACGAATTCTAATATTTAGTCAGTGCATGCCTTTGTGTATCTCTTATTGTCACTTGGGCCATTGTTCATTATTATAATATTTAACTAGTGTCTTTGTGTACTTTCTTATTGTCACTTAGATCATAGATTAACATTGTAATATTTAACTAGTAGTGCCTTTGTGTAAATGATATCATCCCATAACTTGATGATAGATCATTCAAATGTAAGCAATTTGGCTAATATGATAATATAAGGGATTGAATTCCCTAACATCCTTGTCATCGGTGATTTTAATTATAAAAAAAAGAAGATGATTAACAAAAAACTAGGTGAAAAAGAAAACAAATAATTGATCATTTAAAACAATAATAAGAACACATTCCAAAATACATTTTAATTAGAATTTATTTCCACTAGTTATAGCCCCTACTCATACAAAAAGGTACTCCATCAAATGTTATTAATTGGCTATTAAAAAACAGTACTCCCTATAATAGGAAATGCAAAAATAATAAATAGAAATATACATTTAAAAACTACAAACTGTAATTTGACGTGCCGAACTGTATTGTTTATTGTGGGAAAGAAGGGGACATCAAACTGGAGATCACACCATAACCAGTGTGTCGCCAAGAGGGATGCAACGCATTGGGACGAATTAATTAAGTTTGACAGAATTTCCAAAACAGAAAGGACAAAGTTGCAATTATTGACAACACAAGTATTAATTAAGGACAAAAAAAAATCCCAATTGCAGCCATCTTTCAAATTGCAGGGAAATTGCCAAATGGAGACCATATGTGGAGCATTTAATTTTAATTTTAATTTTATATGCTTTGTTGAAAACTGGTTCTCAGCTGGCAATTAAGTTCAATCATCATCGTCATCCGAAGAAGAATGTAAGCAATGGATATATTTGAACTAAGAAACATAAGTACCTTAAGACATGAAAACAAATGAAAGATTAAAACAACATGAATTGTTTTTTTTCAATCTAGTCAATAAACTAAGTTAACAAGCTAGTGATTAAGATTAAGCAAGCTGCAGGGATTGGCCAAAAGCATCCATATGATGGTGCTGTTGATGGTGATGAACAGCTTGATCCAAAGGCATATTCAATGGAAATTCTTGAATTTGATGCTGATTAAGCTGCTCCATAAATCCCTCCAACTCTGTAAAACCACCCAAGAAACTTCCACCTGAATTTGCGTTTCTCCAAATCTCCTCCTCTCCCTTGAGGTCCAACCTGGTGGGAATCAATGGCTGCCTCTGAATCATCGTCAGATTGTTTGACGGCGAGTTCCGATGATCATCGACAGGTTTCGTGGTCGGAACATTGTTGCCATTTCTCGACCTTTTCTTGGTCGAAGGACTTGTTCTTCTGGGCACCTGATCAGTGGGCTTTCCAGTGAGTGTCTGCACCAATTCGCGGAAGTTCGCGACATCCGTCTTGATAATCTCCGGGGCAAATATGTGGATGATGCGAATCTTGGGCTTCACTTTGGTTATAATTTGTGAATTCTTCTGCATCCCTAACGCTGTTGAAGCAGAAGTGCACCTTGTAGTGCTTGTACCGGTGCAGTTATGGTTTTCCAACAGTTCCTCCATTATTGTGAGATTTGATGAATCTTGAATTTGTGAAGGGAGTAGTGAATGAATGGATATGAAGAAGTTAATGTATGTGTATATGTAGGGAAAGGAAGGATTTGTCTGCAGGCTGGGAAATTTGTCTGTTGGGAAAGGATTAGAGAGGGATCTTTGGGTGACATATTGATAGTTGGATAGAGTCAATAAAGAATAGGATTTGATGCAGCTGCTGGTCCCCAAGTTGCAATTACATTATTGGAACATAATATCTTAGTTACATGACAGAATACAACCCATCAGGACCTGATAAGATCAAGAAGTTAATATACTCACTAATGAAATAAAAATATTATTTACTATCTCAGTCTTGATATGTTGTTTCTAAATAGTACTGTATCAAATAGGTGGATTCATATGAAAGTAAAGACAAAATCTTAGGAAAGATCATCTTTCTATAGACATATGGAAATGCAGGGTTGGATTAGATATAGAAAAAGAAAAGGTTTTAGTTGCAATATTAAAAATTTATTATGCAACATGCATTAGTTATAAAGTTTAAAACCCGATTCATGCAACCCAAAAATTTTATCTTCATTTCTTCTAATTTACACTTTAAACCTTGGTATTTCCATGACTTATGAAAATACCGTCTTTCAAGAGACGGACTCAAAGATAATTAAATAATTTTTAACTATTTATTTATTTTAGACTAAATTATTTTTTATGGCCCCAACAAATGTCAAATGGTTATTTTTTGGTCATAACAAATAAAGTGAACACTTCATAGCCCCAACAAACAATTTCGGTCAATTTATGACCCCAACCTCTTTTAATAAGACTAAAAAATAATTTAGTCTTATTAAAATTTATTATTTATCAAATATAAAAATATAT
>JAULKJ010000001.1:12106387-12120422 GCA_032355405.1 Rubia balearica
GATAATACTTGTAAAAGTGTTGCAATAGGTTCAACTTAGTATTATTAGCACCTAAAGTATTATTATGCTTAAGTTGTTTCTCTTTGAGATGTTATAATCAATTTATAACTTTCAAGAGTTCTAATGTAAAGGTGAGGTGGCAGTAGCAATTTTGTAAGTGGAATAAGTTGTGCTTCTATCCTCACCTATAATCCAACAGAAGTATATATCGTCTTTCTGTAAGCTGCATCTGTGATATAGTTCGCTAAGGGAAGATGAAGAAAAGAAACCTTGTTACATGCATGTTGTTGGTGTTCTTGTATGATGGAGGGCCTATTCTTCCAGCAGCAAGTCGTCAAATCTGTTATGCCATCCTCGCCTTTTCGCAAATGAATATAGGATCCAACTAAAAATATGGGGCAAGTGGTTTCCCAAATTTTTGAGTTTTTGAAGATGCAAATTTCCCAAATAGTGCAAAAGGATAACCTTACATCCTCTAACGTTGGCGCTTGAAGGATCCAAACACAGAGCCAAACCAAGAAATATTCCACTCACGAGAGATCGAAACCTAAGGTACTACAGCACCAAGATTTCATACTTATTTCACATTGAGTAAATAAGTGATGATGCGTCTCTGGAGCATTGAAACAACTTGTGCAAACTGAATTGTGACCTTTTTGCAATTGATTCTTTGTGGGTAGGGCTTTGGAAAAGCTTTTCCAAGAAAGGAATTTGAAGCGAGTTGGAAGGTTTGTCTTCCAGAGTCTCTTCAACATTTTCGCTTTTGCCTAATTGCCTGTGCAGAAGACAGGAGCCTGTCATCTGTTAAGTGTTGTTTCACAATCCGATATCCACTTTTAATTGTGTATTCTCCTGAAATCGATTGATCTTAAATGAGAAAATCCTTATCTTCGGGGTTTAGATATCTATTCAATTAGAACAGTATAACTACATCCAAAACATTATACAAATCCATATCTCCTCAAATAAAGAATAGAGATTAACCTCACTTTCCCTTATACCGACCTGGTGTTACCAAATGAGTAGCTAAGGTCTTCATATTTCCGCTATATTTCGTTAGCTTCAATCCCTGATGAGACTGTATATCTAAAGACGCCTCATGATTCCGTACGGGTGGGCAAACGTTATCAGAACATTTGATATCCTTCCACACACCATAATTGCTAAGAAACTCCTGCACCACATGAACTTCGGGAACACCTGGGTATAAGGTAAAAAATTCTTCACTACTCTTTAATTTCCAAAATTGATTATGAACAAACCCATACTAAACAATTCCCCTGCCCGACCATATACCTCATTGAAACCTACAATTATAGTCATATCCATGGGATGAAGTTAAGCTAAGGCAATATTATAAGCTTCTAAAACACTTACAACGTAATCATGAACGGGTATGACTAACCCATACAACAGATGATTTTTTTTCTGTATCCAGAATAATAGTTCCATACCCCCTTCTCTGGGTTAGGAATCCTAATCTCACAATCATTCAGAAATGGATATCGCCTTCTCATAAAATTTGCATCATCTTCATGTAATACACTCTGACTACCCTCAACCATTTTACTCTCTTCATTCTCATTTGCGTTAGACCCCCCCCTAGTAATAGCGGTGTATCCACCATCAGGATAAGGAGCCCCTTCAGCGTGACATCACTATGAGTAGTTTCACTACTACACCTACTGCCATTATGGTTAGCAGCTGAAGAACATGATTCAGTATGAACAACCACCATGATTCCATAATGAGAAATGTAGTTTTGCAACTAGAAAATTGTATTATACCTTCTCAACAGTTGGTTAATATGAGGGTATTTAACCTACTTGGAAAGAACAAAGGAAAACCTATCAACAAAAATAACAATAAGTTACAATTTTCCCTGAATTACCACAAGCTTTTATAGGGTTATTATGGAATACAAAACAAAAGGTTTTTTTTAAAGTGCGTACTTTCTTAAAGAATTAAAATAAAGTTGTGTCAGTTGTGAATCAGAACTATTACGTCGATGTAGTGTAACATGCTTCGTAATGGTTGTAACGTTCAAAATTTAATTTATACCACGTTAATACCCTTATTTTTTGCCCATTAATAACCAACTCCCAAGATTTTAAGAATACTAAACGACTCTTACCAAATCTATACAAAATGAAACTTCAAGTTCAAATATCAAGTAGTCACTAAGTGGCTTTAAAATTCTTTCAAATATAAAAGAGTACAAACATTTCTTATTCACAAAGTTATTTCAAACTACGCCTAGATCACACTGCCTGACCCGAGTAGTACGATGATGTTTTCTCCTAAACGCATCACATGAAACATCACATCACACACATCAGCCTACCAGTCCTTCTATGCTTCATTTCCATGATTTCATTGGGGGGTCGTTGGTATATATCACCTGCCCAATCCAACTTAGCAAAAGTTAGGTATGTGTAACGACCACTTCCAAGACAATCAGACCATGATGACACCATTGAAAAGTTATAAATAAAGAGAAGAAGCACATGCAAAAGGTATGTGAAAATTACTGCATAAATACATATGTGATACGACTATATTGACTTAAGCATCGGAGCTTCCTCCCCGGGACCAACCCGGGGACATTTGCAGGCACTCAAAAAGTCATGGATTCATCATGTGTTGATTCTGGGCACTATCGTTATTCAAACGAAGTCTCCCACATAATTTATTTTCCTTATTTATAAGATGGCTCATAGTTTCATCATGAGATGGTCTCACGAGAGATAGACTCTGTTCTATAGGGATGAATACAATAAAATGCAATGTGATTTTAGTTAATGTAACTTATTTTAGAGGAAGTCTCTTGTTAGACCATCTATCAATTAGTCCAAGGGTTAAAACATAAATAACACAAGGTGGTGAATAGACATGAGGTACTTTTTGTAATCATTTTTATTTTGGGGGTTAATTTAAAAATATTCATAAAATTTTAGGGACCTCTCTAAAAAAAACTTATAAACGTGATGAACACACCCTATCTTTCTCATTTCTTTAGATTTTGGGTACTCTTTATGATTATATTTATTTCGGGGTTAATTATAAAATATTTTCAAAATAGTATAGACCATGTGGGGGAAAAAACTTATAAATTAGATGAACACTCTCTCTCTTTCCTTTTTATATTTCTCTTTGGTTTTTGCGTCAATCATTAGTATTTTTTATGTAATTTTTTCTCTCTATACTCTCAACGAAATCCAAATAAACCTCAACACGAAACACACATAAAACATCAACATAAAAATAGAAATTCTGAATGACTGATATAACATTGAAAAGTCAACATAATTTATGTAATCATTAACTCAGCATAATTCATGTAATCATTAACTCAAAAAAATCAACTAAGTGTCATTTAATACCAATCCATAATGGTAAACAATTTTCACTCAATGTATATTATCATGAAAATCACCAAAAAAATCCTAAAAACATTAATATCAACCAAACTCATCAATTTACGTTGGGTCTATTCTATCCTTTGAACTTCATCCAACTTCCTTCGTCCACCCAGCAACATCAACTTGACTCATGCTTAGAAGATTGAATGTGAATAATTTGAAATATCGTCATTAATTTGTGCTTCTCTAATACTAAAACATCAATAAAAACATTGCAAACATCAACATAAACACTAAAACAAGACATTGTCTTTGGACACTACTTAAGATAAGGGAAAAGACAAGGATGCCTGAGCAAATGTAGCGAGGATCAAGGTTAGGCATCAGCACTGAAATTGAAGCAGGGCAACTCACAAAGTTAAAGCAGAGAAATATATTTGAAGCAGAGATAAAAGTACATATTAGAAGTGACGTTAGTCAATAAGCAAATGAATCTAGAAAAAACAATTAATTGTGTACTTTAGCACTTGCAATAGCAAAAAATTGGCATCGTCTCAAGCACTTGCAACAGCGAAACATTAGTATCATCTCAAATAGTTGCATCATTAGAGCAAATTCCAAACATAAAAACGAACACTTTCTTCAGAATAGAAATTAAATAAATATATTCATGTCCATTAAATACTTTAAAAATGTTCAAAACTTATCACCTCGCTCGATGTACTTCACAGCCACAAGCTCGTTATTCTGCTTGTCTTTCATAAACCTCGCCACTAAAAAGTTGCCGAACCAAACTGAATCTTCTAATTCAAGCAAAAATGATAAAAATAAACAAACCTTCAACTGGAAAACGCATAAACATTAACTAAATGAATAATATACACATAAACATAACCTGAAATATATATATATAAAAGCATTATCAATTATAATAAAAAGCATATGCAAATTTCAAAATAAAAATCTACAGTCTAAAAAGAGCTAAAACTCAACCTATAACGAGAAATAAACAAAAATGATGTGTACACATAAACATCAATAAAAAAAACTACTATGAAACCTACAGAACGGTAAAAAATTGAAAAATCATAAAAATTACACATAAATATGAAATTAAATAACATAAGTATCAACAAAACTAAAAATGTTAATTCATTCATTTACAATTTTCAAGGTGCGAGCACCAAAACTTTCTAAACGGTTATTTTTTTCAATCCTAGATATAGTTTACCTTCCTAATAATAAGAAATCACCGTGTAAGTTATTTTTACCAACACAATGCTTCACATTTGAACATTTGGGAGCACCCTCTTCCTCAATAGGTTGTCATACAATCCGTCATTTTGCAAAGTACCTTTCAAATCAAGTGTATTCATTAGATATAACTACACAAGCAAGAGATAAACTCAAAGTTCTGATGAATTAGGAACGGGAAAATGTAATGAGAGCTATGAATTTTCTTTTCCTATCACCCTGCTAATCCAGAATATGTTCTATAATCATAAACTTTTCGTTTCCTATTATCACAGGCTTTATTTCTATAAGAACCTTAAGAGTTACTAATAACACAACTCAAAATATGGAATAACATCATCGATTATCCACCAATACGATTTCAGAATAGCACATCTCCTTGCCTAAGTTAATAACTCAAGATCCAGATATCCACACACATTCTAAAACACATACAAAAATTAATTTAAAATCAAGAATCCTAGCAATGAGAAGCTACGCAAAGAAAACATGTTGAAAGGGACGGTCACACCTCAAAATCTTGCGATTTAGTGATATCAACAAGAATCTTAGTTGCATGGTGAACGATGTCAAGAGTCTTCATTATCTTCTCACAGAAAACCTCTTGAAGAGTACGGATACAACGATTTTAACATCACCTCTGCCTCCACCATCGATAGTAGAAGGGAAAAATATTTTCTTTCTTATCACCTCGCAATGGCGGAAAGAAAAGCGACAGAAATCATACAGATGGTGAAAAGTGAAGGAAATCATACGGACGGTGAAAAGCGGCAAAAAGGAATGGATGAAAACGAAAAAATGGCAGAAAGGTGGAAGATGGAAAACGGTGAGGGTGGGCTCGCCGAAAATCTTGCGAGCGGTGAAAATAGGCGAAAATCGGAGGATAACGGACGGAAAAGCACCAAAGAGGCGAGGATAACGGTCGGTGAGGGTGGTATTGCCGGAAAAGTAGTTGGTGTGGTTGGGAATAATCGGGACTCAGGGTTAAGATCGACGAATTTAGGGGAAGATTAAGAGAAAATATAATGATTGCACGTTAAGTCCCTATTATTTTTAAAGTTTGCATAAAAATCCTGTCTCATTCAGAATTTATATTGATTACAGAATGATTCCCGAACTAACTTTTAGGTAGACTAAAATAATAGTTTGTGTTTCTTTTATAGGTAGTCTATTATAAAATTAAATCATGGATCACAAGTAAAGTAATTGTTTCTATAATTAAAATAATTACACTCAAACTTAACACATGAGCGTAAATATTTTTCTAACCCTAACTTTAGGTTGAAAGTGTCAATATAACCATGTAGAATCAAAAAGTGTGAAACCAACCCTAACTTTAAGATGAATTGTGCCGATATAACGTTCAGGCCACATTCTGACGTTAACTCACCAATTGGTCAGTTGGCTGGACAAGAAATGACAAATAGGCTATCGGCCATTTCAGCTTAATTTTTTTTCCATTTTACCCCTCATGTTGTCACCAGCCACCAGCACTCACCGCCAGCCTCTAGCCACCCCAACTACCACAACCACCCTCTCTGCCACCACCTCAGCCAAAACCACTTTCGCGACCACCACCTCCGCCACCACATTATCACTTCCCGCCGCCAACCACCACAATAGCCAATCCAAAAATAACCCCACCGCCACCCACTCCATCCCTCCACCACCCGAACCTAAATTTTCTCCCGTCACCACTCTAGCCCTCCACCCACTCCAACCTCCACCACTTTGGCCTTGATTCGCTCTCGTCGTCACTCTAACCCTCCACCCCACTCCAACCCTCCACCACCACGACCTCGATGTCCTCCCGTCGGCGCTCCAGCCCTCCACCCCACTCCAAACCTCCACCACCGCGGCCTCGATTTGCTCCCCTCGCCGCTCCATATAGCCTCCCCGCCAATAGCTTCAAATCACCAACCCCGCTCCAAAACTCCCAGATCGATTGAGAAGCTGGTGTCAACGGGAAGAAGAAAATAGGTAGCGGCAGAAACCCTTGAATGCTAACAGGAAGAAGGAAAAGCGTAACAAGAGAGGTAGAGGGAGAGTGGAATAAGAAAAAGGGTAGCGGCGGTGAGAGTGGTTGTGGTTGCCGGAGAGAGGGTGGCGGAGTGGAAGAAGAAAACGAGTAGCGGCGGAGGGAAGAAGAACGCAATGGTGGAGTGGATGAAGAAAGGGGGTAATATAATTCTTTTTTCTTTTTTTAGCAGAGGGTAAAATTGTCATTTCATTAAAGTTCGACCAATTCCGTCATTGACAATTGAAGTCAACGGGTCCCAGGGTTATATTGGCACATACATCATAAAGTTACGGTTGATTTGGTACTTTCTTGTTTTAAAGGGTTATATTGACACTTTTTTATCTAAAGTGGAGGTTATTTTGGTGATTTCCTCTTAAAAAATTAACCACGCATGATACTTTATTTTAAGCTCAAATGATTCAAGATCTAATCAGAAAGAACTTGTTTCACATATGATTATTGATAACGGTAATAGAAATGATAATGATAATAGTAAGAAATTATTAATAGAGATATATTATCAGTGTTTAACTTATAAATTATTTTTAATAATATAAGTTATTTGATATACTTTAATATCTTAAAATAATATAAATAAAATTATTAATAAATAAAAATTTAAATAATTAGATGTGAAGGGAAACAAAAATTATCTCCCAATTTAAAGAAAATTGTTCCAATTTTTAGTTTTATGATAGGTTACTGATGTGGTTAATTCATTTCAAATTATATTAATGTTTAAAATTAGCTCACACAAACTCCGCATTCCTCCAATACTTGCAATGGTCTCCGAGTTGACGCAACTCTGATGTTTAAGTCAGTATAACATTGTAGTATATGTATTTATTTTAAGCATTTCTTACTTATACCTGTGTTTCTCGTCTTATTTATATCTTGCCATGAATGCGGGCCAATTATTGCAGTCTCACCCTTGAACTGTGTCTCATTTTGTGTGCGACACATTGATCATGGGGTATCGTGGCCAAGTGAGGTTTCCCACTATATCCACAACATAACCGTTTAGTTGTGATGTTTACCGTTTTGCTATATTCAAGACTTCATCGAGCAAACTAACTTAATTATGCCTATCCATTTTCATGGTCCTAGTTCGTTGCTTTGTTGTACTCCCTCCTCCGTTTATTTAATTGTGACACATTTTCCTTTTATGAATGTTCATTTTATTTTAACACTTTTCAATAATGGTATAGTTTAAAGTTGTTTTAACCATTCGTTTTATTTTATCTTCTTTGTATTCAATTTAATCCATCCACGTGTAAGAAAAAAAATTCACAATAGGTTGAAAAGACGAAGGTCATCCTTAAGTAGGCCGATCTAGGCGAGTCATGTATAACAATAAATTGTAATTAAAGAGAACGTGCAGAAATAAAAGAGGAAATGACAGTTGTCCAATCTAACGAAATTTATACTATTAAAAAAAACGAACAGCGAAACAGTAGTCCTGCAATGTTTCAGAAAGAATAGCCCTATAAAAAAAAGGAAATTAGAAGAGACTGCAGAATACTTGAAGAAGGTACCATACTATCAGAAATCAAATGCAGTCACACACTGCAAAAAGAAAAAAAAACAGAATGATACAGTTTATATATCCCTACATCCAAATACATAGGCTAGAGAATATAAAATTAGCATAAGAGGAAGCACCTAAAAGAGGACAGAGACAATGAACTACGCCAATGGAAGCTGATTCACACACCAGATTTGCGCAACTCAGCTGCCCCATGAGCAAAATGACACCGATCCCCAAAGGTGCAGGAGCCTTTGGCAAAATTCTCACAGAGCTTAGTCTTGAAGTTGTTCGCTTGAGGTGCTGGGGCGCCACCAAATCCACCTCCCCTTCCCAGCCCACCTCCCCCCACTGATCCAAGGCTTGATATAAGCTCACGTACCATGGTACTAGCCATCTGAATTTGTTCAAATGTACCCTCCAACTCGATGTTCCTGAGATTGGGATCACTTTCGTGGTCCCGAATGGATAACTTAACACCTGTTTGCCGGCAAATCTGCTTGGAGTTCACCCCACTCTTCCCTATGATGGCTCCAGCCAAGGAAGCATTCACACTGATTTTGGCTGTGGCTGAGGCACCAAAACTAGAAACAGGTCCAGGTAAAGCTGGCGGCTCCATTCTGCCACCGAAACGACTAGGCAGTGAGCCCAATCCCATGGAGTGAGGGGGTGAAGAAGGGGCAATAGCCTTGCCAAGCTCCAATTCACCATGAGCAAAATGGCACTTGTCACCGAATTTGCATCCTTCAGCGGTGTTATACTTGTTGCAAAGCTTTGTTTTTGCCGCTACTGGAGAACCATTTTGATAGGGAGGTGGTGCTGCAACATTTCTGGGACCAGATGATTGAACAGGAGCTGGAGGTAGATTCATCATTTGTGCCACAGCATTATAGCCACCAGGAACATAGTGAAGGAAGTGGCAGCTCTCACCGAATGGGCAGCCAGCCACACTGCACATAAAATATGATTAAGCATTCGTATCATAGGCTCACAGTTTAGTCATCAAAACCTTGCAAGAAATTATAATTAACTCCACATAAAAAACTAACATAAAACTAACCTTAAGAATTTGCTCAGCTTGAGCAACATTAATCACATAATATATTTCTGTTATTGAGGATGAATATATCTAACCTGAGGCACTTAATTGATAAAAAAGAACCCCCAAAGTAGTATTCAAAGGAAGGGCTATCTAATTTATTACCAGTCCCCTCAAATCTCAAATGAAAAATAAACATGCTTTCAAACGGTTAAAATGAATAATTACTCTCTTGAATACTTGATAAATGAAATAAAGCACAGTTAATTAGTGTAAAAAATTAACCCTCTCAACAACATATTTATACCCAGCACACCCATGAAGAGCAGTAGGTGAATAAAATAATGAGGGATGTGTATCATTTAAGACGCGCATAACAAAATACTAAGAGTAGCCAGTGAATAGAATTCCCTATTGTTCAGCAATGTAATGCTAAACAATCACTTTCAAGGCTCGCCCTTTTATATTCTCCTTGGATGGATGAAAGGAATGATGCTAGTTAAACAATGAATCAAGGGTTCCAGAGAGAACAAATATCAAAATTCACAGGATGACCGGTGACTGAAGTAATAAGGTTGAAATATTAGGCAACCCATAACAAAGAAACATATGTTTACTGAAAACATAAATACCAACAAAAATTACAGTCCAGTAAGGTTATCTAGCGTATGCATCCTTTTCTACATGCTGAGAGAAAGCAAGCAAGTGACTAGGATGCAAACACTCATAAATACCCACTGGAGAGACAAGTTTAAAAGAAATAGTTCCAGTACAGAGTCTAAACCACAACATATTGTCCATTTGTCATGGATTCTAGTACACTGACCCATAGTACAATAAATAGCCATCTCGAAGCTTCACATGCCTTTGAAAATAAGTCAGTAACAATCCATTCATGCTTCAAAATGGACATAATATTTTGAAATAGGAAAAATGATAAGGCATTTAAGCAGTCAAAAGGGAACTATCTGGATTAAATCAATGAGATTGAAGGATATGTTCCCTTTGTTACAGATGATTAGTACTTGGTCATTCAAAAAAGAACGAGCAATCATCTCGGTCACCAGCTGAAGATTTATCAGTATTCTTCAAAATTAAAAGAGCAATTTTATCACCTGAATATGAATACGCACACTGGGAACAGCCAAATACAATTTCCAAAAGATTACGAAGCTCAAAGGGTAGATACAACATCCACACTTAGCCATCAATTAATAATTTTATGTACTAGCAAAACCACCATCTTGAGAACAATTATTTAATGTAGGGTTGTTGACAATTAAATTAAAAAATTAGATGTTAAAAGTATTTATTAGGTAAGTAAAGATTTGAACCTGAAAAACTTCGTGCAAGGCTTCGATTTGCTTCCTATACCAGGTGATATCGGGTCCATTTCTGTTACAAAAATTAATTACTTTTTCCCAGTTAGTACTTTCAAGTTTTAAACTTGATCTTATATTATCCAAATACATATGACACCGAATTACTGCCCGCATAAATACCTACAGAGCCAAAGGCCGCAACTTTCAACTAATAAAACAAAAGCAGAGCATATACAGCAGTAGAACATCTTTTTCCATGGATTAATTGTTCAGCGATATACTGTACTAAATTTTTCATAATTATGATAACAAAAATCATGTACATAATTTCACAGTATACCCAATTATAGTTCCAGCCCCTAGTAAATACGCATCAGTATCATAAACAAAAAAAGAGTAAAAAGAACAAAATTCAACCTGACTTGGACTTCTTGAAGCCGCCATTGGCGTTGAAGTTGAAGTCGGTTCTGTTCCTCTTGCGGGTATCCATGAGTTCCCGGATCGAGCGTTAAGCTAATCAGCTGGAAAAAGCAAATCTCCGATAAATATGTCCGCAAAAATAAAGAAATTTTAAACAGCAGCTAAAAATGTAAGCTCTGAATCGGAAATTTCTGTGATTCCAGAACCAGAGATGGCTAATTGTTAAACCCTATCACTGACGGTTAATCTAGGGTTTTGGCAGAGCCTTATTAATTGTTTTTGCAGAAGGGAAGGGATGATTGAGCGGCTTCAAAGAAAGAGAGTCTAGAAGTGATGGGCGATAAATTTTCCTTTTTTTATTTTTTTCTTTGTTTGATCTCATCCTATCCTAATTTTGGGTTGAAAATTGCAAGGGAAGTGGTAATTTCCAGAACTTGTGCGATCTTGTGGTGGGTGGGCTTCACTTTTCCCTCGTGAGATGGGCTCAGGTTGGAGCGAGCCGGGCCTAAAAAGAGTTTTGTGACCCACAAATCAAGCGGGTAAGTGGGTGTGGTTTCGATTTACTTTTATGTTGTCATGAAATACAAGGGTAAATCGGACTTTTCTGCATGATAAATATTGCACTAATGTTCAGCAACAGAAAATGGAAGGGAATGGAGCTGCAGTATGGAATAACTGATTCTGATTGATAAAGAAGGCAGTTAGGGAGGTCATTAGAGCAGTTAGATACTGAAATGTGGAATAACTGATTCTGATTGATAAAAAAAAGGCAGTTAGGGAGGTGGTTAGAGCAGTTAGCTGGTCATCTGATTAGCATATATACTGCTCCATAGTAGCAGTTAGTCTTGTATCAAGATTTTGATCACTTGCAATGGTGTAAATAAGTTGTTCATCAGCTATTCTCTCTCTCCTCAAATATGTGGTTACTTTTGGAATTTTATTCAATTTTCTTTGTTCCTGTCATACGTTAAAACATTTTTAGATTATGACATAATATTTTCAATTGATTTTTTTCGGACATAACACGTTTTGATAAAATTAATAGATTAGTTAACTGTTAATGAAATTTGAAAATTATAATTTAATAACTTTTGAGGTTAAACTAATATTTTTAAAATAATTTTTCTCCTAATTTTTTTACTTCGCCTCCTCCACCATGTTTTAAACACCACCAATCCAATTATACTCGTCATCTCTTTTGTCCGAGAAAATTTTGTATGTGGCCATTTTAAGTATGTGTAGGTGTGGGTCAAATGATAATTTGACAAGTGTCTAATCAAAATCACACTTAAGTACATCCCCACTTTTCTCTCTTTATTTTTAATTTTAAATGGACACTTGTTAAATTATAATTTGACTCACACCTACACATATTTAAAATGGCCACATACAAAATTTTCTCCTTTTGTCCTTCCCGCTGTCCATGTTCTTTTTGCTTCCATGTGATGAATTATCAGTATAGAAAAGTTGACTCAATCTCTCTCTATCTTTTTTTTCTCAAAACCTGCCACTAACCGATGAAGGTCATACTTAACACCACCACCACCCCCATCACCATCATTTCTTCACCATCTTCAGCTACGCTAACCACCAATTATCAGCTAACCTATAAACCAGCCTTGGCTGCTCCGCACCTAGGTGTGAGGCTGCCCTCCTTCAACTGAACCAAATCTTCAACTGATCCCAGTAACGAAATTCAAGGGGGAGATTGATGTTCAATTCAACAACGAGAAGATTGGCAAGCTTTCTGAACCTTTCAAGTAGCATATTGTGGGTAAATTCACAAGAGGGTGGCTAACCCTAGAATTCATCAGAAATCAATTCAAGAAGACTGGGTGTAAGAGCGAGCCAACGATTACAACTCTGGATCAAAGACACAAATGTGCAATATTAAGAGGAACTGGAACTTGGTCGGCCATTTAATGAAATTTCTCAAAAAATAGGGGGTTTTGATGTCATGAAAAACCTCCAATCATTCCTATCTTGGTAAGTATCGAATTCCCTCTTGCCTATTTTCTGAATCTTGAATTTATTCCACACATAGCTAGTAGATTAGGAAATTTGATATTCTCAGACCCCCTAACCAAAAATCTCACTATACCCTCTACTATAACAAATATAAATAGAGATGAATCTTACAGCCCCCTTTCCCAATAGGATTAATGGGTTCTAAGATAGAGAGCGGATGGTAATTTATCTCTTATGAGTATTACCCTAGTTACTATTTGAAATACTCAAATATTGGTCACTCGGGACATGATTGTAAATTGGGAGCTCATATTGGCAACGTGGAAGTGGTAAATAAAGGAAAAAAGGAACTCAATAAAACAGATGAACCTCATACCATGTGCAATAGTGAGACGGAAATAATCCGGCTCAATTCATTAAAGAATCAATCTCTATCTTTCATATCAGCATTGAACCCACAACTAAATCACCTATTTTTCCCCCACAATGGTTGAGACATTTCTAAACTTACTCCATGGACCCCACTTGATTCTCTCTATCCTACTCATTAATTTTACATTTTGTATTTAATTTATATAAATTTACCTAATAAAATAAATTAAAATGTGAAATTTAATAATACATTTTTAATTTACGAATTTAATTTCATTTCAAATTTAATCCAAAAATTAATTTCAATATTTAAAATTTATTTTATGAACCATAATTAAAAAGAACCATATATTTATTTAAAGAATGTAATTTTGTTTTTTAAAATGACCAAATTTTAATTTAGAATTTGAAAAATGAAAAGAGAATTTTATAAGATTTTTATAGATTTTTTTAGGATTTTTAAATAGGTGGGAAAAAATTTCAGAAATATTTAAAAAAAGCAAAAAAAAAACAAGGGGAGGCCCCGTGGCCCAACTGCAGGGTGCCACGTGGCACCCAAGAGTCAAACAAAGCAACGCAGGGTGCTGCTCTCCCCTAGTGCTGTCCAATCTCCTGCATTTGTCAGGGGCTGGGCGGGAGCAATTTTGCAAGCCCGAGCAGCAGCCCGCTTCGAGCCCCCTACTGTGGAGAATTTCGGGCTCAATTTTAAAATTCAGTCCGAATTGAGCCCCACTGTACATGGCCTTAGCATCC
>JAULKJ010000001.1:12173721-12189232 GCA_032355405.1 Rubia balearica
GTATAGAAAGGCCTTAAGCCATAATAACTCACAACAAGCAACAACCATGGCTCTGTATTCCGCTTCCGCCGAAGAACGAGAAACAGTCGGTTGTTTCTTCATCTTCCACAAACCGGAGATTTTCCAATCATCACAAAATATCCAGTCAAAGAACGACGAGTGATTGGACAAGCTGCCCAATCTGAATCACAGAATGCATTAAGCTGAAGAGAGCTCTTAGCTGACTCTTCAAATAATGCAGAACGCGCAGTACTGCTTGCCAATGGGCCAAACGTGGTTTCTCCATGAACTGAGCCAAGGTATGAACATAATAACTAAGCTCTGGACGAGCGATGGTGAGATAAATGAGTTTCCCAACCAGTCTGCGATACTGAGCAGAATCCTGAAACAAAGGACTATCATCTCGCGCCAAATTGTGCTATTGCATACCCATTGATCTTGATCAACCCAATTATCATAATCTGCCTTAGCCTTCAAGTAAGCTTCCCGAGGATCGACTTTGGAGCCAACTGTGGGAGTAGCCGTGACGCCGGCGTACTGAGGGAAGAGGAGCCGGATTCCGGCGCGGTGGCAATTTCGGGTATGGGTTTGAACCATCAACAAATCCAAATAATTTTTAAGGTTTAAGAACATGACCTGCTTGACATTTCCAGAGACAATAGTTGGCGGAGGTGAGCTTGATTTGTGTTATATGAAGGAGAGTATTGTAGGATAGTCTTTCGTCGGCCATTTTGAGAGGAAGAAACGGAAAAAAAATTCTGTGAGGGGGAGGATCGGCGCTGGAAAATCACGTCGGAAAAAGAGGGTGGTGGTGGCTTGAAAAAGAAGAGTGGGAGGTGGCGGCCGAAAGTATATTATGGTTTTAGGTCTTGGATCAGAACATGCTCTGATACCATGATAGAATGTATTTTCCCATGATGAATGTCTGTATTACTGACAGAAATAAATAGAATACAATAAGGAAAGCTAGTGCTAGTAGAACTCTAACCTAGTCAACATGTCTATCTAAAATCAATCAAATCTAATTATAAACGTAATTTACTCTAAGAGTTAACAAATATATGCTATGATGAAGTTAAAACCATATCACATAATAATAATTTTACATATATATATTAAGAGAATTTAATAGTTGAAGTTATTTAGTTTGACCCTAAAAGTCAAATTAGAAAGATCATTGTGGAACGGAGAGAGTATTTGTATATGACCTCCACCCCTTTTTATTTCCATTTTCAGATATATCCCAGATGAACTTGCCAAATAAAACATGTAATTGGTCCAAAACTCCTTTTGTGGGTTTCAGTATAATAATTGTAGTCAGTACATGCTTTATAAGCACTACCCTACTATAATCTTGGCATTCACTGAATCAATGAGATCATTATAATTAAAATTATTATTCTGACTCAAGATGGGTCAACCCAAATATTTAAAAGTTAGAGATCCCAGATTCATATTACTCCTTCCGTCCCATAATTATTGGGTTATTAACTTTTCAAAGTTAAATTTGATTAACTTTGACTCTAAATATAAACTAATATATATACAATAAATATATCATGCAGAAATTGTTAGATTCATATTAACATCTATTTTCTGAATATACGGAATTGTTGTATGTAGTTAGAGATATTGACGATCAAACACGATTATTGAAAATCGTGAAAAAACAAATAGATCGGAGGGAGTAGTCAATAGTCATTTTCAGAATTCATGCTTTAACCTCTGCAGTAGAATTTTTGGATATGTAAAAGAAAGATTTATCCAAATTAACCTTTTTGACCTATAGCTAACCCATATGTTTTGAGGTTAGAAATCATATTTTTCAAACCAGGCTTTGAGTATTTCATAAATACTGTGGTATCATCTGCATAAGCCAAGTGTATCACATGTGTAATTTGTTTAGGCATTTTGTAAAATTGAATCCTATTATGATTAAAAAGCAGATTTAAGTTGTAAAATATTCAGCTCGTAGTATAAACAGATAAGGGGATAATGGGTCCCATTTTTTAATACCCATGAAAGACTTAAAGAAACCGGAATGTCTGCCATTAACCACTATAGAGAAGTGGTTATCGTGACAATCTATGTGATCGTAGCCTGATTCGTATTTTACACGTTGGTTTCAGGCAGTCCTGCGAGGTCATTGGTTTGCTGGCGTGAGCACCTCGCTCATGCCTTGATTAGTTTGTTAAGTTACGTATATACCCTTCCTATACCACTAAATATGAAATAATCCAATCTAAAAGTTAGTTGACCTTAAATGAGAATTTTTGAGGATAATATGTCGTGACTTTGTAGCAAATTTTAGTAAAGTTACATAATTAATACACTCTGTCTCAACTCAAACTTCACACTTCACTTTATGTCACTATTCATTGTCCAATTTTGACCATATATTTTATTAAATATATAGACAATGATATTATCATATATGATATGTTTGGATTCATCGTAACAAGTAACTTTTAAATATTAATTTTTTATTTACAATTATTATACGTATTTAAACATATTAACGGTTAATCATGTTTTTTGATAATCGTAAAAAGAATTCTATAAAATTTGATTTGAAACGGATGGGGTACATTATAAAGTTGTATAGGCCAAGTACTAAGGTGATTAGTGTAACTTTTGATTAAAAATATTAATATTACTCTATATTAAAAATCGAAAGTTCATAAAGAGTTGTTCGTAAATCGTAACTAACCATAAAACTGACTTTCCCTCCGAAACCACGCAGAAGAAAAACACATCAAAACAAAGCGGCCCTGTTTTTGCAGTTCACCCTCACCGCCATACCCACACAGCACATATACTGCGTGGACGTGAGGTAAGCTTTCATAGCTCCATTTTCTGGATCTGTGGCTAACTTTACGATGATGTAGTGCTCGGATGATATATGCTCTGTTTTTCTTGCGGCAATTTCATTTCTAAACCGAATTATCCCCAATTTTGTTATGACGAGAAGTAAGGTTTTCTTCTCCATTTATCTTTACCGATTTTTTTGTAATTCTCTTGTTCGTGAGTGTGACAGACTGGTATTTCTTTGGATTTTGGCAGGAATAATGGACAAGCTTTTGTTCTGTCTGACGGTGCTTTTGTTCACTGCAGTTGGGAGTTACAAAGTGACAGCTCAAACTGATGATCTTGATGGTATGAAACGTCTCTCTCTTCCTTTGTTTACTGAAAACATTCTTAGTTTAGTACTGCTGATGAGGATTTACAATTTTTAGGCTCACTTATGCAAAGTATGTGAGGAGTTTTCTCTAATATTGAAATTAGGGGTTTAGTTATTTTGTTGGGTGAACTATTTTGATGTTTGTGATTTTAATTTCAGTATTTAGTTTCGAATGAAAACCATCTATTTTCTTTAGCTGAGGCAAACTGCTGAATGCAGATCAGATTAGGTGGTGAGGGTTTACTGATGATCCAGGTGACTAATCTTTCTTTGGTTCAATGAAACGATTGTGATACCCAGCTAAAGTGTTATTGCATTTCTTAAGTTGTTGTAGGGGTTTAATGATGGGAATACTAGTTTAGGAGGGTTCCTGTTTCTTGAAACTGTGTGTGGTCAGAGTTGACAGATATGTGTAATTGTGTTTTTAGGCATTTGAATTCGAAAGAAAACCTTACTTTTCTGTAGTTAAAGAAATAGTTGACTAGTTGAACTGTTTACTGCATGACTGATGATCAATTTTGCAGTTCAAGTACTGCAGGCGATGTACATTGGGCTGAATAGGCCGTTGCAGTTGAAAGGGTGGATGGCGGAAGGTGGTGACCCGTGTGGCCACTCGTGGAGAGGAGTCTCATGCTTCGGATCATCTGTGAACTTCATGTCTGTATATGCCGACTTTCACAGTTACATCAGTGGTTCGAACTATTTAACTACTTAGATTAACTCTGTCTCACTTTTCCAGTCAACTTCCTGGATTAGGGCTTAGTGGCAATCTTGGGGTTGACCTCGTCAACTTAAGGAACTTAAAGCAACTGTAAGCTACTCTCTTCACTTCTTTTTCTTCTTGTGCTACAGAATTTGGTATTGCACTTGCTTAAATAATACAGTACTGTGATCCATAGGCTTATCTTTAGTTGCTGATGCTGATTTTCTTATGTTCATACGTATTCTTTATTATGCTATCTTGGCTTAGGGACTTGAGCTCCAATGAGATTCATGGCGAGATCCCACTGCGGTTACCTATTAATATTACTCACCTGTAAGAATCTCTTCCTGGCTGATAAGACTGGTTTCAACATAACTATCCCCAAACTCAGAAGCTGATCAAATTAACCTTTCCTTTTTTTATTTGCTTGTGTCAGTAACTTGGCCAGAAATAACTTCAGCCAGAACATCCCAAGTTCACTGTCTTACATGACAAGTCTACATTACTTGTAAGTTACTCATCTATTGACATCTTGCTCACTCTCAAGGAATTTGTGACATGTTCTGATTTGTGCAATTGTATTTTAACATCTTCAGGAATCTGAGCAACAACCAGTTATCAGGAGTGTTAGGAGATTTCTATGGTGGACTTAATTATCTGGGAGAGATGTATGATGATCAACTCCTGTATTATCTTTGGAGCTACCAAAGTGATTTAGGTTACTTCATTCTTTTGTTTGACTTATGAATTACATCTTTCAGGGATCTGTCCTTCAATCACTTCATTGGAGATCTACCAACTTCTTTTGGATCTTTAAAAAATCTATCGAAATTGTGAGTCTCATATATTCCATATCAAATCCCTTTATATTTCTTTCTTTCAGTACGTGTGAAGCCTTTGCTGTCATAAAAGGTATTTGCAGGGTAATGCCTTTACATGATCAGTAGTGCACCTAGCTAAGCTCCAGCTATCAGAATTGTGAGTTTACTTGTATCTCAGTGCTTCAACCAGACTATTATATCTAAACTCTGCTGGCTGTCTTCAGGAATATTCAGGATAACAATTTCAGTGGGGTTATTCCAGAAGAATTCCAGAATATCAACAACTTATGGTGAGAAATGATATCCCAATTAAGTTTTATTGGCCTCAGCTTCTTTACTTACGCTGGTTTATGGCTTCACTCTCTCTCAGGCTTAGGGGCAATAGTTTTCATAATGGAGATAACTATCTACCCTGGAAATATACTTTTGGAACTCTGCCTGATAAGTGGAATATAACTACTCCACCAACTGCAGCAACCAGCACAATAGAAACCTCTCGAACTAAGAAAAGGAGAAAAATGGGTTCAGGCACAATAACTATTTTGGCTGTTAGTGGCTCTCTTCTGGCAGCCTTTTCAGCCTTTGCAGCTCTTGCAGCTATGTATCTTATCCGTCGACTTCAGGGAAGTAGAAGTGTTGAGAGGGGTCAAAGTTCAATGATTCCAAGCAGTGGTAAGTAGTTAAACGCACTGTTACCAGACATTGAATCGTTCTGCTGCTTGATCTGCTTCTCTTGCTATTTATGTTATGTCTCTTTCTGAAGATAAATTACCTCATAGGAGAATGTTTCCATGTTTACTCCTTTGCCACTTTGTGCAGGAAATAGATCCTGGCATCTACTGCCAGTTCGAGTGAAAGCTTTCAAAGTCTCCGGAAGAAGCCTCTCCAAGAAGAGCAAAATCCCAATAACCGCAAAACTCTACAGCATTTCAGAACTTCAATTAGCCACAAGCAGCTTCAGCAAGGATAACTTCCTTGGAGAGGGATCTGTCGGATCTGTTTATAGGGAAAATTTTCCTGATGGACCTTAGGTGTAAGGAAAGTGCAATCTTTTCCCCTGAACCTTCCGCCGTGTGCAACCATGACTGTCAGTTTAGATGTAGTGTTTCTAATTTTTACAATGTAAATCTGTTGACAAGAGATACTTGAATCTTTCTTTAATAACAGAATGGTAGTCCGATGTAAATCTCATTATAGTGATTCTTTTCATTTCAAAAATCCTACTTTATTTGCCACTTGGCTCTACTTGTTATGGTCTTCATTGAAAGTTGGGTACAAAGTATGCTATGGTAGAAACACATTAGTGCATTAAGATTCTTTTCTCAGTAACCCAAGAATGAGAAATGTTTTAGTTTGTAATGGTTTGGTTGAATTATATCCAAAGAGTACAGCTAACACTAATGTTGATTAATGAATTAAATGTTTTAGACGAAAATAGATAAGAACGGGAGGGAACCTGTGAAAGATGCCATCTTTGATAGTTGATCTGATCTGCCCCGGTTGAACTTTCAGAAATTTTACTCTGCATTGGGAAGAAATGAAGAATTGGTTACGGTGGCATCAACAAGGACTCATGGATCACATTCATATGGTAGCTGCTAATCTGATTAGTTCAAAATGCACGTATGATCACATTCAAAACGCTGCTCCAATACCCCGTTAAACTCATCAGAACTCCGTTTATAAGCTGCATTTTACCTGCTTGAGACATATTTCTCAAGCTCCAACTTTGAACTTTGCTTCTAATTTTCTCTATGAGTATTTCACATCCATCTTCACCCCATTTTACTGATGACATAGGTACACCTAAATATTTCATAGGGAAGTCCCCTCTAGCTACCTTCAGAATTGAAGCCATAACCATTTTTTCAGCCTCATCCATCTTTGGAAAATAGATGTTAGCCTTTTTATCATTCATTACTAAACCCATTGTTTCTCTGAATTTTCTTATAACTTCCTTCACCCCAAACATAGTTTACCTGTTGGCACCATAAAATAACAAGAGGTCATTCGCAAACAACAGGGTATGAACTTTTTTTTTTTTTTTCACTTCTGGTGGTAATCTATCCTTCCACAATTGATCCTATTTTTCTATAATTTGGTAAAATACTCCATACAAATTATGAATAAAAGAGGAGAAAATGGATCACCTTGTTTAACTCCCCTTTTAGCCTTGAAAGATTTTGTAAACTACCATAGACTAATAAGCACAATTCAGACTCCATAGTACTATTCTGAATCCAGCCTAGTATTGTATTAAGGAATTTCAATAGTCTAAGTCATTCAATAAAAAAAATCAGTTTATACTATCAAATGCTTTACTAATATTTTTTTGAGCTACACAACTCGGTCTCATTGTCTCAACTCCGTATTTGTTAAGCAATTCCTGGGCTAGAAGCATATCATGTGAGATGTATCTACCTTTAATAAAGGCATTTGATTGTTGCTAATCAAAACATGCAAAACTTCACCAATTCCGTCACTTAAGATATTTTTGATAATCTTATAAAGTACAGAACAACATTGGTATAAATTCATATGGTACCTAAGAGCGTTCTACTTTTGGGATCAGAGAGATAACTGCATTTCTTAAGATCACTGGGATATTATCACCCCTAAAAAAACCTGCACTGCCAATGTTATATTATCTCCAATGTCTTCCCATGAATCTGGAAAAAAATGGTTTGAAAAATCATCTTTCCTCGGGCTCTTTGATGTACTGATTCCCCACAGTGCCATCCTGATTTCAGCTTTGTCAACTTGTTTTATCAATCTCATATGTTGGCTCGGGTTTAACGCATTTCCTTGCTGAACAGTTCCATCTTCTATATCTGATATCACTTTCTCTACTCCCAGCTGAGAACTGAAATGTTTAATCAGTTCCTCTTCTATTCTCCCCTAATCAAAAACCAAATTCCCTTCAATTTTCAGAGAGAAATTCTTTTATGATACTGTTTTTTCTTCAAAGAGTCATAGAAGACTTTTGTTGGTCTATCCCCATGTCTTGCTTTCTGCTCCCTATCCTGCAAAAATCCTTCACAAAATCACCATGGAGAAGAGTAGCACCTTCAAGAAAAATTTTGGTGAAGCTAGCAAAATCTAAACCTGACCGAGAGCAACATGCTTGAGCCAAGGGATGGTATTCAACATGCTTGTCTGGTCACCACCAGTTCAGCCAGTACAAGATCCATCTCTGGAAATAAAAATCATGGTATTCCGGGACAAATCCTTTACCTTTAATGGTCAAACATTCAAGAGTCTAGATGTTGTATGAAGTACTACTTGAAACACAATAAAAGGGTAGACTTAAGGGGGTAAAAATAAATGTCCACAAAAATTAATGGCTATGATTTAAGCCATATGTTAAAAGGGGGTTTTTGGGAAGATTAGATATATGGAGGATTGGAACCCTAGACTGGCAGAATTAGCATGGATAGAGTATGAAGGTAGAAAAGTAACGTGTGTGTACACTAGGGCACCTAGGCCTAGAAAACTCAGATTGAGGAGAATTATTGAGTGGCCAGAGGAATTGAGTGTGCTAAGCACTGTAAGTTACAAGGCTTTGCATATTTATAATCTTGTTGTTGTTAAGAATTTAGAAAGGACGAAGGAACATGCCCCCACCTTTGATAGAAATTATTGATAATGAGAAAGATGATGTGGAAATGGAGATTGATAAAACAGAGGAAGGTGGTGCAACTGATGTTCAAAAATAAGTGAATAATGAAGACCAAGACATGGGTGGATGATCACTCAATGTTTTAACACCAGAAGGGGAAGATGCACATGATTGTGCTGATGAACCTAAATTAGGAGATCAGGTTAGTGACAATGTTGAGGAGAGAAATGTTGAGATCCCTGAGATGGAGACATGGGGAGAAGGGCTTGTGGTTGATGATGTTCCAACATCAGATCAGCATGTTGTTAGAGATGAGGGTGACGATGCTGAGCCTGATCTAGATAATGTTCCAACATCGGGTGATCAACAAGAGAGTGAGAAGATTGAAATTATTGAGGTTGATGATGTTCTAACACAAGGACATCCAGTGAAAGATCTAGCTTATACCAGTGATGAAGTGCTGGAAGAATTGGTGCAATCAAGGCCCAGAAGATTAAAAAAAAGCTGAAGAGGCTGTGGCAGAACCAACTCAAACTTGGAAAAGAAGAAGGTGAAGAATGAGGCAAGGCAGAGTTCCAGGTCAGCGCCTTAAAAAATTGGAGCCCTGAATGATGATTTCTTTAATGAAGACTGTCAGGATAGCTAGGATACAACCAGTGAAAGGAATATTTTAGCTGAGAGGTCAATGGATTTGGAGACCTACAAGGAGAATGGCTTCACAATCTTCACAACCTTCTTGGAGCATTTGGATTTCTCTATTGTTGCTACAGTATACAAGAAATATAAAAGGGAGTTGGTACAGGAATTTTATGTCAATGTAATTGCAGAATATTTGAATGTAGATTCTGATTTGTACGATTGTACATATGTGAGGGGAAAGGTGATCAGTTTTTCAGCTGACAGGATTAATAGATTAGTTGGGCTGAAGAAACCAGAGTTTGAGGGGTCATATGCTGAGTATGTGAAGTTAACAAATGATCAGATCTTACATGAGATCTCTGGTGGGGTAATATCCAAGTGGCCAGACAAGGGCAATGTTTCCATGTCATGTTTGACCAACAGGTATTTCTGTCTTTCTCAAATCAACATTAACTGTTGGATGCCCTCAACAAATACCTCAGCTTTAACCAGAGAAATGGCAATCTCTTGTACTATATTGGGAAGAAGATTCCGGTAAATCTTGGCCGAATTATACAAGAAAATATTGTGTTTCAGGTTGTGCCTTCCTGGAAGAAAAAATCTCTTCCACATCCTTGTATCATCACATCCGTGGCTAAAGCAGGAAAGGTAGCAGTGAAGGATAATGATGTCTATGTCTATCCCAACCTGGTAAAGGCAAATTCCAAAACTTTCTCTACCAGGAAGATACATGACTTTCCCTGGACAGGATCAGAGGTTGGAAACACTTTTGGGGAAGCTGCAAAGAAGGCTAAGCAACCAAAGAAAGTAGCACTTCAAGCCAAGATTGCAGCACTGGAGGTCTAGCTTGCTGCACTGGAGGCTGAGTTGGCCAAACTGGAAGCCAAAACTGCCGATGGAAAAACTGATGATTATATTTTCTTTTGATATTTTTGTTGACTTTGGCTTGTTTTGTGGCCCTAAGCCAAGGGGGAATGTTTTTGGAGATTTCTTGATTTGGGATTTTTGAATTTTTGAATTTCTGGTTTTATGGATTTTATGATATTATTTTGGGCCCAGCTGGAAGCTATGGGCTGTTTGGAATTCTTGGTTGAATATTTGATTGGCTTGGCTGAATATGTTTCTATTCTTGGATTTCTGACAGTTAGTTGGATTGATGTTCCAACGTGGGGTATATATGTTTTTGAAACTTGTTTGATGTTCCAACATAGGTGTTGAGGATTATAGTTTGATGCTGTGAAATTTAGGGGGAGCTAAATTATGGTCGGGCTTGTGTGTCAACATCCATATTAATCCGATTATTCTATTTGTACAGTTGATGGCTTTCAAAATCCAAAGAGATTGATGGCTCCACAAAATTTCAAAGGGGAAGATTGTAAAGTCCCAAATTATTAAGTTAACAATTTATGAAAATTATGCAAATATTGATTGTTGTGTTGTAACATCATTTATGGTATGGTTTGCGAGAAAAAGAAGTTCGATGTGAAAAACATATATTTCATCCTGGTTGTATTTGATTGGAGGATTTATCAATTCCTATATTTATGGGATTGGATTAGATTTATGGAATATAGATTGATATGGAATTTCGGATATGGATGGAATATTATAATTCCTTACTTCAAGGGATTAGATTAGGTAATTCCTATCTCCAAGTGATTTGATTGTTATCAGAATATTTTATGGAGATATAATTACACTCACATAAGTTACTTGATACATTCGATCAATCTTATATATTGTGCATATTCTAGCTGAGCTACTTGCGGATTTAAAGAAAAGAAAATCTGCATTTAGATTACATATGTCGAGAGTAGCCGAGAGCTTCTATTCGTGTTCCAACATGATAAACATTCATTGAGTAAAGTTCATAATCGTACGCCATAATTTCTCGGGAGGAGGGGATCCAACGTCGACAAGTATTGAGGTCAGAGAGAGTCTGACTAAGGCGGATCGGTGGCAAGGGGAGCTTGCAAAATTTCACTCGTTGTAATTTTAAAAAGATAAGTATAGTTGTATGGTGTGCATTGTACTATCTTGTTCTGATTAGTGGATTCACTCTGAACTGGACCATGCCCCGGTGACGTTGGTGGTTTTCATCAAACTGTGTAATCAAGTCTTGTGTTCGTGTTTACATTCATTTCCATAATTGGTTAGATACTCTATGTTGGAACATAGTTGATATAATAGGTAAAATTGGTAAAACCAAATATCATAATGGCTTGAATCAGAGTTATATCGAATGAGTTATGATTAAAAGAAGAATGCTTTTCCGAAAATAAAATAGGATTAAGTACCCAAACCTGAATCCTTAATAGAATAGGATTTTTTTCACCTTAATGCTGCTCAATTCGAAAATTTCCCTCAATTTCCCAATCCGAAAAGTTTTTAATTTCCTTTTCCTATTCTGAATATGATTTTAAGTTTCCTTTTTTTCTTTTCCTTTTTCAAATCGGATTTCCTTTTTCTTTCTTCTTCTTCAATCCCAAACTCAAATTTTTCAGCAATATAACCCTTCAGAATCTTATTCCCCATGTAGAATTCCAGTACAATTCTAAATTTTGGAAAAATGGCAAAATAGCCCTCACACTTTCAAAAAGTACAAAAGCAACCATAAATTTTCAGATCCGAACCCTAATTCCCACGGATTTAAATCCCAAAATCTGCTACCCTTTTATTTTTATTTTCAATTTTTTTGGAATAAGTTTCCTATCTTTAAAACATTTGGAATAAGAACTCTGAGAAAACTTCCTCTCGATTCAAATGAATTTCGAGGAATTCAAAATCGTAAGGGTTAAAAATATGACACTTTATCTATAAAACGACACAAAGACTCTCTTTTTTTGTATAAGGTGTAATCAAGAATTCAAGAGCAAGTTCAAGATCACGGAATCAAAGAGGGATAAAGAAAACAAATAAGATTTTGAGCATGTAATAATTTTCAAAAGAGTGGATGAAAATATCACAAGCACATAAAATCGTATAAACTACCTAAAAACTTTGTAACTGATAGAGAGGTGAAGGTGTATAATACTTGTTCACACTCAAACTCTTCAACGTCTTCTTGACTCGATTGATGAAGGTGAAGGTGGATAGTAATACAAAAGTATTCTAACTCTCGGACCCTTCAACATCCTTCGACTCTAGATTTGATCCTCATATTAAGAAAGATCAAACAAACATAGTTAAAAAAATAACACAAAAGAGTTTATCAATTGACAAATAAAATTCAATAATAAATAAAACAAAAAATTAAAATTTTGGCCAAGGATCATTCGCTTTGCTTTGATATTGGTAATTCCCAAAAAACTTATGGCAGCTTTAAGAAACTAAAATCATAACTAAAATACCCAAAATAATATTAATATACTTGAAATTCATCAAGATGAATATTACCTTATCTAATCTTACCAAATCTAGTTCTAGTCAGATCAAAACTGAATATTCTAAACCCTAATTAGACTGATAGCCAAAACTAAACCCTTCAAATCCTACATGGCCGAGTTTAATGGATAAAATTCAAAATGAAATAATTTACAATGATTTACAAAGATCACTCTACCTCATTAAAAATCCGGGGGGAAAAAGTATAGTGTTCTTCATGATGTCTTCAATTCCTTGACACTCTTGAATAAATAATCCAAGACATTGGGGATGTTGATTTATTCTTCAATCCTTCATCATGAATTTAATCAATCAAAACATTTAAAACCGTATCTCTAAACTTTATTCTTGCCCTAGTCATAGGACATGTCTAATCAAGCTTTGGTATGTCGTCATCTATGGTGGTAGTTGTCTTGACATTTGCATCAAGTACTAAGTACACCATACAATTATACTTATCTTTTATAATTATAACATGTGGATTTTGAAAGCTCTTCTTTCTAGCAGTATGCCTTGATCAGACTCTACCTAACCTCAAAACTTGTCGACGCTGGATCTCTTCTTAATATTGGCACACTTACCTCTTTGGGAAGGTTTTTTAAAGTACTCCCTCCGATTTTTTAATATTGGCACACTTACCTCTTTGGGAAGGTTTTTTTTAATTGGCACTCTTACACAATTTCTATTTTAAGGGAAGACAAGAAGCAGAAATTCTATTTTTATCCCTGACCTTTACCAAATATTACTTCAGCTTTTTTACCCACTTGTGCCATTAACCAACTCACTAATTAATTGGGGCTCTCCTAATTGACTTAAACCGGCTAGGACTACAAAAGGCAAGCTCATTTTGGGGTTGTCCAAGCAAAATTCAGAATTACAAGAATGGATGGTTGTCACTGTTCATGTGAATACATCCCAAAAAAGTACAACAATCATAACATGCCATAAAAACCGTGCCCTCTGGTCGGTGCCAATATTAGGCAACCAAAGGGAGTATAGGATTCTCAACTTGATCCACAATTTAAAATCATGTTGGAGCACAAATGAATAGCTCTTGCGTACTCTCAAATATATGAAAAACCTCGATGCGTAGTTTCTTCAATTAATTGCGTAAGTAGCTCAGCCAAATTGTCTTCTATTTATACCAGTCGCACACATCAAATTATGTGCGAGAATAATTCCTTCTCAATATCAAATTCTAATTTCAATCAAATCCCTTGGAGATAGTAACTACCCAATCCCTTGAAATAAAGAGTTAAAATATATCTCATCCAATCAAACTAAATCCTATGCGTAAAAAATAATATCAAATCATTTCAATTTAATTAAATCCAATCCAATCACATAAATATGGGAATTGATATATTCTTCAATCTCAGACTTGGATATGAATATTTCTTCACGTACTTCTACAATAACATCCTTATATCACACGGATTTCCTTCTTTGATGTTTCAGCCTAAACTATTTCATATTTGCATAATTTTTAGAAATTGTCAATTAACTAAATATGGATTTTGCAGGGCTGATATTGATACTCAACAACTTCAGCATTTTAGCATTTTGAGTTTACTGTTAAAGAAGATACAAAACGTGATATGCGTAGGAAAATGATTGAAAAAGAACTTTTGGGATCGTTTTGAGTGGGACCCAAACTTAGTTAGGTTCAGTGGATGTTGGTTTTGGATTCTCCTCTGCGAGTACTATAAAATTGACTGTTTAAACTCTCAAAATGGATAAAGGGTAAATGAGATGTACATATTCAAAGAGTCACTCTTGGAAAGGAAACTTAGGCGGAAATACACTCGAACGTAATAAGTTTTCTCAGATTTTTGACTGTCTAAAACACGTATGGACAACGTGGAAGTTTCTACAAAGCCCAAACCATGTAACAATAATTCATGGAATCACATGTGTAATTTTCATAGAATCTTCATATGAAATATAAATGTGGTTTATCATGATAAGGAATATATAAATATTCTTATCTTCCAGAATCTAATTCAATGTGATGCACCCTGGTGGCAAGTATTACAATTAATCCTATGTCGTGTCTTGTAGTGAGAATGGGAAGGATCTCAAGTTGTAGTCCTCTTCGAACACTCCCAACGACTTCATATTTTTGCAAACAAGGTGGAACTCCGACAAGTGTTTCTTTAGATCCTCGCCGGTCATCCCGTGGAACATCGATAAACATTGGATCATGCCACTCTTTAGCTCGCAGGTGATGTTTGGCGGGAGAGGTGGGAAGATGATACATAGGGATTGATTCTCAAAATTAGGAGCCATCAACTCCCTAAGTGTCATGTTATCTTCCTTCACAGTCTCAACCTCAACGCTTGGCACTTGCAAAACCGCTTTGTTCACCCGTCTCTATCGACTTCTTTACCTACCTGTTTTTCTGGGAAGTAGTGTAAAATTCCTAAGTTTGTAGTATGGGTATGTACCATAAATTGGGAATGTTACAATACTCATCCGCAACCAACACTAGCACACAAGATTAGGATAAACAGAGAAAAGCTACCAAAGAAGCTCTACACAAAAACTAACTAATACTACAAAAGTAAAAGTATAAACTACTCTACCAACTAGCTATGCTATCTAAAAATTAAATAAGTCTAGTATCCCCGGAAGCGACCCCAAAAGAAAAAGGAGCCAGTGGTAGTGTTTCTCCCGTACTCATTGCTAACTAAAATAAAGTAGCCAGTGGAAAGTCTGTGGCTGTCAGAGATACTAGTGTTTAAAAGCTAGCCGGGCATAACCCACATTCGAGCGTCACCCAAATTGTGTGTCGATAATTTCTAGTACTAAATAGATGGGGGTTTGTGAAATAACAAGTACTAACATGAAATTAAAGAGAATTAAGATATGGATTAACTAATCTTAAGGGTATTTTCGCAACATGACCGATTTAGGGATTTGATCCTAGATTCTATCACATATAGACATATAAACCTAATCTTATGTTTATTTAACATAGTGTGGAGATGGCCAAGAATTCGCAATGTTTGTCACGCAGGGTTCTTCTCCCATTAAACCATGTCACCACCTCCGTAATTAGGGATGCGCTTTAATCCTCCCGACTCCGTATTTCATCCATGTAATCTCACTTTCGATGCTAATGAGCCTTTTCTCGAAGGAACTTAAGCCTTCACATGAAACAC
>JAULKJ010000001.1:12212105-12224692 GCA_032355405.1 Rubia balearica
TCCACTTATGGATATGCTGTTATCCTTGGTGGAAACCTTGTTTCCCAGAGTGCCAAGAAACAACCCACTGTTTCTCGTTCCACCTCAGGGTTTGAGTACCAAGCTTTAGCCAACACAGCTTCCGGGGTTATTTGGCTGACTCAGCTACCTCAAGATTTTCGAGTTCCGCTTTCTGGTTCTCCACTGCTATTATGTGACAGGAGTAGCTCCATCTTCTTGGCTTAGAATCCAGTTTCTCACAAGCGGGTGAAGCACATCGACATCGACTATCATTTGTTTGAGAGGGTTGCTTCTGGCAAGCTGTGTGTTGCTCATGTTCCTATTGCTCTTCAGATTGCGGACTTATTCACCAAAGGGCTCTCTCGTCTGTAGTTCGAATTTTTCCGATCCAAACTTTGCATCGATGAGCATATGTAGATTCGCTTGAGGGGGCGTTAGAATAAGTCAAGTATCTGATTAGATTTGATTTGTTATGGATAGAGTTTTTTACTAGACCAGAGTCATACTAGTACTAGCTTTCCTTTTGTACTTTATTTATTCTAAGCAGTAATACAATATTCATCACTAAAAATCACTCTTTCAATTAGTCCCTTCTCATCTTAAATTCTATATTTCCTTCTGAAGAAAATTTGTTTCTTAGCAATCTTTGCTGCACAATTATTTTGTAATCCTTTTTCTTCAGTTCATATATATCATGACAATTGGTATCAGAGGTGACGTTCCTCAGCATGAAAATTGTTCAAATAGTGTTCAAGCGTTCCAACTATGGCTTTTCCTTCATTTTCCGGCCACAATCCAAGGCAATAGTTAGAGCACTGTGATAAAGTAATCTCAATCTTTTCAGATGACATGAAGATTATGCTGTTATTGCCACATCTGGAAAGAGATTCAGGTAACGAAACTCCTAAGAGCAAGTCCAACAGCTTTCTATAATAGGGATTTTACATGGTTTTTCAACTCCAATAGCTTCCCTATCCCATTCCCTAAAATAGAGATTTTGATGAGAGGGAAGATTTCCTTCCCTATATTTGTAGAAAGAGAAAAATTATAGAGAATGGAAATTTAATGCAATTCCAATTGAATGCATCAAATCATAACACAATATTCATTTTTCCATTAAAACTTTAAGTCTCATGTTTCCCCAATCTTCCATTCCTACTAAAAAATACTTTGACTTCCAATAATATTTTTTAGAGAAAACTACTATAATTCCAAGATTTTTTTAGAGAGAACTATTACAATCTCAATCTCATGTGTGATGCTTATTTATATTTTTCCTTTTGAATTTGTCAATAATAATTTGTATAGCAATCTCTTTCGTTTCTCACCAGTAGAGCAAACCAGCTATACTAGCACCCCGTATCCCACATATTTTTCTTCACTTCACTAGTTTGTAGTCTTCTCTAATTATAATATTTATGCTGGTCTTCTTTATTTTTTTCTACAAATTAAGGTGTGTTTATGGTTTTTGAATGAATGGGAAAGTGGTAAAATTTTTGTAGAAATTCGACAACTTTTTAATATGTAGGTAGATTCTATTCTCGTGTAGGCTTCTTCTATGTTTATATTTTGGATATTTTAGATATTGTTACCTTTTATTTCCAATCGGATGAATAGTTTCTAATTAACATCGGAATTTTAGTTTCAAATTTGCGTATATTAATGGGTTTTAAAAACTAATATAATTTTTATAATATATTTTGAAGTGATTAAAAATGAACTCTTAGATTTAAATGAAAAGTAACTATTGTGTAATAAATATTAGATCATTCAAAATAGGGAAACTATTGGAGTTGAGCTAAAAATTTACAGGGAATATTGAGTTTCATTACCCATTATAGAGAAAAGTTTAGGGAACCTGTTGGACTTGTTCTAAGTCCCTGTTCTCTAGAGTTTATCTGATCTGATTTGATCTAAATATTTCCAACACCAAAATATTGTTGTAAGAGAATAAAGGTACTAAAATTCGGTCCAACCGGTCCAAAATCGGAATAATTCTAATCTAGCCCTGGCTCTAAACAATCACTAATTGGTATGGTCCTCGATTCAAGTTTTTTTGTGATTCTAGTTTTGATCCGGTCCATTTGAAGTGACGAACACCCCGTCTGGGCGTACCAATTGATGCGTCTAAAAATTCATCACCGAGTTGCTCCATTCAATCCTTGGTGTAATTGCAAGAAAGAGCCTCAGCAGTGTTACGAGAGGAAAATTCTCTGATGATAAAGTTACTGTCTATGTGTATAATCTGATAGATAGTGAATGAATTGTAACTTGTGTCTTACCTGCCTTATATATGACGGTCTTTCCTAGGTAGGGTTAGGATTTGTTTTCTTAGTGGCCCTATATTTGTACTTTGGTTATATGATGTGTATTTTTTTATATTTTAAATTACAATCTTTTACGGGTCCAAAAAATTTAGACCCATCGAGTCCAGGTCCAGGTCTGGGTATAGGTCTACATTTTAGAAAATGGGTCTGGGTCTAAAATATTAAGACCCAGACCCGACACAGACCCAACCCATTTTTTAATTAATCAAATAATGTGTACTGTATATTTTTTTCTTGAAGAATTAATTCATGTCCATGTTAAACTTGAACTATTTTCTAAATTTTTTTAAGATAATACATATTTTATTTAATAAAAAATAGAAAGTTAGACCCAAGACCCGTTTAGACCCATCGGGTTTGGGTATGGGTCTAATATTTTCAGACCTATGTCGGGTCGGGTCTGGGTCTAATTAAATTTGTTTAGGGCCTGTTTTGGAGTTTATTGGACCCGACCTAGACCCGACCCATGATTATCCCTAGTCGCTGGTGTGCCAGGGAAGGAGAATCTTAGCAGGGGAAATGGCCTCGTTGCCTGTGTGTTGTTGATTCGTTGGCGTAATTTGCAGAGAGTTCCAATGGAGCTGGAGCGGAGAAGTGGCCGGAGCTGGATTGGGAATATGGTTGAATTTGCAGAGAGATGCGGCGAAAAAAATCGAAAATTAAATCATCCAACTTTGAATAATCTGAATCGAATTTAATATGATTTTTGGATATCCGAATTGAATAAACTAAATTTTGAATATGGTTTTTGGTCGATTTTGGATATTAAACCTCAAACCGAAACCCGAACCGAATACTGAATTGTAATTAATTAAATAAATAAATAATTATATAATAAATAAATTTAAAACATAAAAATAAATTCATAAATAAGTTTAAGTTGGAGGACCAATATTTATATTTAAAAAATTATCCCCAAACTCTAAACTCTAAGTAAGTTTGGAGAAATAAGTAAATAACACAAGTTACCCTAAGTAAATTTGTGGAGTGCTTGAAGGTGAAAGTGAATGTGGAGTGTTTGAAGGCTTGAAGAATGTTAAGGTTTTGAAGATGAATATTAAAACGAACAATTGTTCTTTAATCTTAAATGTAATGCTAAAATTGTTATACTTGAATTTGTATTGTACTTGTTAGATTTTTATTTTGAAAACTTGATTTTGATGATGTAGAAACTGGATTACATATTTTTATTTAATTTTAAATTAAGTTATACAATTTTAGAAATTATATATTTTTTAAAATACAATCAATTTGGTTTATTAGTGTTGAATTCGATCTCAAATCAAAATCGAATTTCGAATTCAATTTGGATAATTCGGGTTATTCAGGTTATTTGGGTCAGTTTCATTTTTGAATTTTTTAGGGGCAAAACCAAATAAGCTGAACTGAATAAACCGATTAAACTGAACTAACGCCCACCGTTAGCAGTTGGAGCTCGAGCGGTGGTCATCGAAGCAGGGGTATTTGATAGGATGTTCTCTCTGACAGCGATGGCTCTCGCGCGAAATCTCGATGATGGCTTCGTCGATGGGCCTCAACAGTAGCTCTTCACGGTGGCTCTCGCCTTGAGTTTAGCTTATGGTTCTCGCCTTGGGTCTCGCCGGTGGCTTTCTGGAGGACGGTTTTCACCTTGTGGACCTTGACGGTGGCTCTCACATGGGTCTCACCAGTGTCTCTCTATTTTGGTCTTGTCGTTGACTTTCCGAGACGGTTCTCGCCTAGTGATTCTCCTCTGATGTACCACAAATATGGTTATCTGGAGAACCAATTTAATCATTATTTTCTTTTATAAATAAAAAATATTTTTCATAAAAATATTATTATTATTATTATTATAAATTAATATTTTAACATTTCATAATTATTATTTGATTTTTTAGTATTTATTATATATAATTAAAATTTTATTTTATAATTATTAGTTGAAAATATAATTTATATTTATTTTAAATTTACAATCTTGATTATATAAATGAGTATTAAATTTTTAAATATAATTATTATTAATTATAATTATACTATTATACAATATGTTGAATTTAATGTCGTTTAAGATCATCATAATATTTAAAATTATGTTTGTTTAATTTCATTTTAGTTAATAGGTTGTTCTATATTTTTTCGTCCGAACTCAAACTGCACACTTGCTTTTTGAAGTGTGTTCACTATCAAATTTTGACCGCATATTTGAACATATATAAGATTAACAATATTATCGTATGTGATATTGTTGAATTCGCCGTAACAAGTAGTATATAAATATCAACTTTTTATTTCCTGTTATTATACGTAGTTAACTATATTAACGGTCAAACATGTTTCTTGAACATCGTGATAATTATTTTTGTGCAATTTAAACCAGGCGGAGGGAGCATTTATTTTTGTTTCATGTTAATGAATTATTGTTTTTTGTGATTTTTAAACATTATTTTGAATAATAGCTAGTAAAATAAATAAAAATTAAATTAATATATACTATAATGATTATCTTTCTATAGATTTATGAAAATATGGGTTTAATTAGAATAATAAAAATTTAAAAGGTTTTAGTTGCAATAATAAAAAAATATTATGTAATGTGCAATAACTATAAGTTTATGACCCAAATAATGCAAACCAAAATTTTTATCTTCATTTCTTCTAATTTACAGTTTAAATCTTGGTCTTTCCATGGTTTATGGGAGGATCGTTTTTCAAGGGACGAACTCTTAATTATGATGGGAAAAATGTAAGAATTTGGAAAATAAATAGATTTATTTTAAAATTTTAAAATACAAAGACCAATTTCCAATTAAAAATATATAATTTATTTTTATTTGAAATTAAGTAATTATATTACTTCATAAATAAGTAAAACACAAGGCATGATATAGAGTATAGCAAGTAGTAGGGTTACTATGTTTGGGATGTTTATAGCAGTGGACGAGTGCTGGGCCTATGCAGTCCAACTAAGACGGATCTAGTTATTTTAATCGCATGGGCCTCGAGCCCAGTTTTCTACTAGTTCTTGAGGTCATATATCATCAGATCGTTTGCAAATAAAATACCAAAGTGTTTATTTTAATTTAAAGTGATTATCATTTGATTTGCTGCTCTTAAAAAAAAGAAGTGAGGGGCTTGCCACAAATTGAGATTTTAAACAAGGCTTAAGAAAAGCAACAAGTTTTTGAGAACCACATCAAGAATAGACCAACATTGAAGTGAAGTCCTCGTCTTTTTGAGCCTCTCAAATTCATGCTCCACCATATTGACCCAAGCTTCAAGTCCCTCCCCACTTTTGGTAGGCATCAAAATCACAGCATTCTTAAACGGAATGGCAGTGGTGCACACCCAAACAGGCGTTCCCTGCCCAAAATCCACCTCATATATTGGAAACCTGCACCAACTGCTTAAGGTACATGTCTCCATCTTCCCACTGGAGAACAATTCCAGTGATTTCATCATACAACCTAAGCTTTTCTGATCATTCCCTCTTCTGAACCCATTTCGCAATCCTGCTAACAGATCGCTATAGTCATCCACGGCTTTATCAGAAAGCGCGAGAATAAAACTCCACATGTTCCCAAAAGTATGATCAGGAAGAGGAGGATTCATTCTTGGCCTCAAATTCGACGCGTGAAGTGCAGCGTACTTCTTTGCATGGCCAGATGGCCTGTTGATTCAGACTTTCCAGCATCCATGAAGCGTTTCCATGGAAAAGCTGTAGCAACTTCAACACGAGTGGCTTCCTTCACACCAAACTCCGAAGCAAGTTTCTTAAGATCTTCCAACCTTTCCTTACCAAATAGTAACCTTTTTGCCACGAATCTTTCTTCCTTGATGCTCAGATCATCACGCGGCTCGCTGGAACAAAACTCTTGAGGTGGAAAGACAATGC
Source organism: Rubia balearica (assembly GCA_032355405.1). NCBI lineage: Eukaryota > Viridiplantae > Streptophyta > Magnoliopsida > Gentianales > Rubiaceae > Rubia > Rubia balearica. Next base: position 12,218,310 of record JAULKJ010000001.1, read on the forward strand.
TGCCAGTGTTGAAATCAGGATGTGCAACAGATTCAGCATCGCCGCGGCAAATGGCTTCCCAAGAGCTGAGGAACATAACTAGAGATGTTCCATCTGCTACTTTATGTGACATGCAAACTCCAATGCCATTATGCCAATTTCCCCACAGTCGAAGAAGTTAACTCGAACAGCCAGGAGAACCTTTGCACCGATATAGCCACGGGGATTTAGCGGTAAATATTGATTCAGGTCCTCTATTTCTACCTTCTCCATCGTTTCTGAGAGGTCAGCATGGACTTCTGTTTCCATATATGAAGCCTCTGCATCGTTGCAATCAACGAAGAAGTTATCGATACTGATCCTTCCTGCAAGAGGATAGAACTTGGTTAAGGCAATAGAGAATGATGATTTTAGATGTTGGGATATTTGGACTAGATCAGGTTTGCAGCTTTTGTTAGATCGGAAGAAGAAAATTAATGGAACGAAATGGGATGGTGCAAATTGGTCCAAGAAAGAAAGACTGGCTGCTGAGATGAGGAGGAGTAGGAATTGATGGTTTGCTCATTTCTTTCGATATTATCTCAATACGAGGAACCATTTTCTTCTACCACAATGTTGAGTTTGAAAGGAAGGATGAAATTGCCAACAATTTTCTGTTCTTGATCATTTTCCTTTGTGACACTTATAGGGAATTATTAAGATATCAGAATGATCAAAGTATAGGTGCTAAATTTGTCTGTGTGATGCTCCAAGTTACAATTCCTCCATTTCTTGTACTTCCTTGGACAAAATTAGCCAATTTTCAAGTACAAATATTTCTATTTTGAAACATTACAAGCAAGAAGTCCTAAACAAACCAATTAGGCAAATATCAGAAGAAGAATCGTGCTTTGATATCTTACATGTTGACCTCCAGATGAGGCTGATAGAATTTTGCCAAAGCGGAAAAGTTAAAATGTGGAACAAAGGTGCTTTTGAGTTTCAATTTGTTCACAGGAAGAAAAAATGGCTTTTTTATCCCATCTTGTGTGTAAGCTCCCTGAGCAAGACCAAAAAAACAAACTAGGGAACATTACTGCTCATCATTAACCTGTTGATTAGATGGCATCTCTCATCCCTTGTACCCCCTCTGTTCAGTAGTTTTTGACACAATTATTATATTGGGAAATAGAAGGTTGCAGAGAAAAAGTCTCAACAGTAGTAGGACGAGAACTCTGCCCCTTTTCTGGCCATGAGGGGTAAGTGACCCTCTCCTCATTAGCCGGGCCCAGGACGAGGTCCTCGTCCACAAAGACGAACCGTTTCTTCACTTAACGCGAGTGGGAAGATCAGTCAACAACTTGACCCCATCCTACCGAAATTTCAAGAAGGTCCAGTTCGAGGGCATCCTAGCAGAATGACCAAAAATATGGAACAGAGTAACAGGAGGTTGGATACGGAGGATGCGGCACAAGAGCTCGAAGCCTAAAACAACGCTAACAGAATTTGGGGGAAGGTCGGTTAGGCCTAACTCGTAAAAGGCCAGAAATGCCTAAAACAGGGAGAAAGTGGGAACCTAAGACAGCACTGCTCGAGATTCTCGAGATAAACGGCAACCATGCCCGAAGGCAAATCCAAAATTGCTTGGCTGACCCCATGACGAAGAATATGTTGGCGGATGTCATTGAAAATGATGTTTTGAGCTTTGAAGGAGGCCTCCACGACACGAAAAGCCGCTCGAAATTCAGGATTAGTGGTATCGTAGTATGAATATGCATTTGGGGGACCGACGGTGGAAATCATGGTAATAAAATAAAATGATGAAAGGAAGTAAGTAAGATAGGAGAAGGCAAAAAGGGGTACCTGGAAGAGGGTTAAAAGTCGCCGGAGAACCAAAAAGGTCGAGCGGAATACATGGATGGAATCTCAGATAGGGGAACCGGCGAAAGGAAAATGATGAAGGATATCAACGGGTGAAAAGAAAAAAAGAAGATAAAACAAACAAAGGCAGTTAATTCCCTAGACAGACAGGGCGGCAAAAGAGTAATGATAACCGCCTTGGGAGAGAACAAGAATTTCGCAGCCAGCGTGCAAGGAACCGTCAGAACGGGATACGTGGCGGGCATCCATACTGGTAGTGTAACAGTCAAAGGGTGCACTAATAAAAAAAAAGTCATGCGTTGGCGGACGGTTTCAAAAACCAAAAGCCAAAATACTTAAGAAATATGCCACCTGCTCCCAGGAACGCAATCTACTGCCTGGAAGTTACGGATTAAAGCCAGGAAAAGCCAGGCTCTGAGACAGCCATTGACCTGCAGGTCCATCTACCTGGTTAGGCCATTGGATGGGGGGACTTGATAATGTATGGGCCTAATGGCCCAGTAAGTATCAGGAAGGCAGGAACGCGTAACCTTTTTTTCCCCAGGGATGCTACATGGGCATAAGGTCAGGACGGTAACGGTTACACGGGCACTGATGGGACAACCCTAGTCCCATCAGCCACCAAACCACATATAACGAGAAAGAGTGTAAGACACGAGGTAAGATTTTACAATCAGTCTACTTTTCATTTGTATACGCTTCTACATGGCTTTTATGGCTAACGGGAGCGTCGGAGAAGGCACGGCCCCGGGCCTGCTTGCCTGACCTCTCTCTGTCTGTCTTGTAAGTTCAGGTGCATATTGGGCCGAGATGGATCATCGTTGAACATACTAAAAATTTTGGTATTAACACTTTGCAAATTTGAATAGACTTCTTAATTAAAGAAATGGCTAACTTAGCATGTAACTTGTTAGCATCACTGCTTCTTTTTGTCAACGTCACCTTACTTTATGATCAAACCTAAAAACTTCAGTATTAAGAAATATAATATTATGTGAATATTATTTATATTTATAATAGATTAATTTTTTCCTTTTCTGCATATGCATTTTGTACCTCTATACTCTCTCCCTCCCACTAATAACTTCCTACTTTCCTTTTTAATCTGTCCCACTAATAACTTCTTATTTCTAAATTTTTACATTTAGCCATAAATATGTGGTTATAACTCTTCCTTTCATTTGATTTATGTGGGCCGACTGTCATCACCCATTAAAACATGCCACGTAGATTTGTCTTAAACTATGTGCAAAAAGTAATTCGGAACATTAAAGTGGGACGGAGGGAGTATATCGTAACCCAGATCATTAATACAATCGCAATATTACAATTTTATTTTCTACATGATATCAAAGCCTAACATCCTAAACCTCAGAAATTCTAAACCCTAAATTATCCGCTGCTTCTTTTCGAGAGCCGCCGTCGTCCCCTGACCGCCATGTGTGTCACGCATTGCCGTCCTCGCTGCTTATTGTTGTCCAACAATGAACAACGATGGACAACGCTCCTCTCGGAGCTACCACTTCCATTCAAGGTCCACTGTTGCCGATCGATCCGCTTCACACGTTGCAACTTATCTGCCACACACCTCAATCGAAGATCTCTACGCATCGCCGCATCAAATTGTGCTACCGATCTTATCCATTTTGTATGGATGTGGAGTTCTCATTCCGACACCGGCCACTCTGTCGCAGAAGTTGCTCGCATCACCGCCGAAATAGAGGCCAATAAGCTACGATTAATCTTTAGCAATCTTTCAAACCCAATCTCAATAATTGACTTGATCTTCCCATTAGTCAATGATTTCACAAGAGTCACAATTTTACCAGGGCTACACTTTTTAGAGAAACCTCTCTTCGAGCTGCAAATTTTTTTAAAAAAATAAGCAACAAAAAAAATATGAAACATGTTTTTAAAATATAACAAGATTAAAAAATACCTTGATGAATCATTGACAACCTTCGAAACTTTGGACTTCACAAGTCCTCCACCCTTCTCTCTAACCATCTTACAACAGATTTTCCTTTACCTTTACCCTCATCTTCACCCTCCTCTCTAACCCTCTTACTTACAGAAACAACTCTGTGACCTTCCTCATATGAATCATTATACTCTCCAGCATCAACTTCATCATCAAAATCACCATTCACCCTTCTCATCCGGCCTAACTTCATCATTCCCCTCCTCCTTATCAAAATCATCATACTTCTCTTCACTCACTGATTTGTTCTCATCATCATCACCAGAATTCTCCTCACTTTCAGGCTTACTACCATTGACATCACCAGCTTGCTGTGAAACATCAACAACTTTCTCCGAATCCTCCTCCTAGTCAGATTCTTCACCTTCATCTGAATTTTCTTCGTCTTCCTACTCCTCATTGTCAGATTCATTGTCACCTTCTCCACCATCCTCAACATCATCTGTTTTCTCATCTTCACGTTCCGAAGTGTGATCATATTCGGAGCCATCTTCATCTTCAGACCCTCGATGACTTGTCTCCTTTTTAGCATAAAGCAGACCATTAAGTGTGTGGGATTGAGAAGAAGCAGTACTGAAGATCTCCTCTACAAACAAAAATAATAAAGACATAGTTAAATATAGGTGTAACACAAAAATATAAAAGAGAATTGGTAATCTTAAACAGGGGGGTTCAAAAAAAATTCAGATAAAAGATCAGTGACTCCAGTATCCGTCAACATAGATTTGAAAAGAACCTTTAACTAGAGCTTCTTTGCAGCTGAAGAAACATTTTCAGCAACAACACCTATAGATATATTAAAACATTATAATCAAATTACTAAACAGAAAGAAGGAAAAAATAAAAAAAAATCAAGATCAAATTACTAAACAGGAAGAAGCAAAAAATAAAACACCAAAAATAAGAAAAAAATGTATTAAATGGGAAAACTATTTTTACCCTTATTAGCATTTTTTAAGGCTGAGCTGAAGCTTTTGACACCCTCACCTGAATTGTATGAAACATCAAACTGTAGTGGTAAAAGGTAAAATGTAATTAATGAAACTTCATTAATCAGAAAAAGAAGCATGAAAAAAAAGTATTTTTACCCTTCTTAATTAGCAGATTTTTTTCAGGCTCAACAAGAACTTGACTGATACCCAAACCAAAAATATACGAAACATCAAACCATATTATTAAAAGTTAAAGTGTAATAAATGAAAATTAAATAATCAATAAAAGAAGTTTAAAAAAAAAGGTAAAGTATTTTTACCCTTCTTAGCAGATTTTTGTTCAGGCTCAGCAGAAACTTGACTAACACCCTCACATGAATTATATGAAACATCAAACCAAATTAGTAAAAGGTAAAGTGTAATTAATGAAACTTCAATAATCAGTTAAAAATATGAAAAAGGAAATGTATTTTACCCTTCTTAGCGGATTTTTTTCCAGGCTTAGCAAAAACTAGACAGACACCATCATCTGATTTATATGAAACATCAAACCACATTGGTAAAAGTTAAAGAGTAATTAATAAAATATCAACTAAAAAATAAATTAAAAGTATAAATATTACCAATTGTCTTATCAGCTGAAGCAGATGCGACTTGATTGGAATGAATATTATTGGCACCCTCCTCTAAAAAACATGAAATATCAAGTTAGATTAAAATAGGTAGCATAAAATTAATAAACAATCAGATAATAAAACACAAAATTAAAATTTGAATAATACCTTGGCCATCAGAATCGCTCTCACGCTCAACCACGACTTTAGCCTTACCACTCATCAGTTTGACCTGTTTAACAGCAACTTGCTTTACACGCCCTTTCCGAATATTTTCTTTAGGGACACAAGCATCAGGGCCTGAAAATGCTAGAATAGACACCTCGGCCACTTTCTTTTTTGCATTTCTTGGGCTCGGGGATGAAGGAAAAATAACACATTAATAAAATAAAAAAAACAGGCAACAAAATTATACAGAAAAAATTACTTGTATTAAATGTGGGAGTCGTCAGACCACGAATCCTATCAGGTTTTCTGAAAGGACCACCACAATCTAAAAAAAACATAATTTATAACATAAATAACAGTAGCACACATATATATATAACCTAATCAAATACAATAACAACTTTCAAGCAAACAGAGTAAAAACTACAAAAATTTGACAGAAAATTCAGAGTTCACCAACAAAAATGCTTATTAAACAATGAAATTGCCTAAAATTAGTGATTATCGGCCGAAAACACAAAGTCAGGTCGTCGGTATTACCTGATGAAAAAATGACCCGATTAGCAAGCGAACAGAGAAGAAATTCCAAAATTTAGACCAGAAGATCCAATTTTCAAAAATTCAACACGATCCAACACGTATTAAGCAACAAAATTGAATGAAAGTAGAGATCACGCCTGAAAAACAAAGCTAGTTCACCAGAAAAGGGGAAAAGTATGAGAGAAAACTAGCAGTTTTAGAGAGAAAAATGAACGGTTTTTGAGAGAGAAAGAAAAGGTTAGAATGAGAGGAAGACGAACAAATGTTGAATAGTAAGGGTCGGGTCAAATTTAATTCATTTGCAAATCA
>JAULKJ010000001.1:12229896-12253699 GCA_032355405.1 Rubia balearica
CCATAGATAGAATCCTTTTCCTTTTATGATTCTGTCTGTGATTGTGTATATATATTGTACTCTTGTGTCATTAATAAGACACACGTTCATATTTTACATTAAGGCATTTCCTTGCAGCCTCACACGTCAAGGAAAATGGAGAGTAGGATTTTTTTTGGCTTAAGTGAGTTTGCGATGACTTGAGTAACTCTGGAATGTGGTTATTTTCTACCGGACAGTAATGACGGGGAAAGGCTTGTTTGGCTTGTAAGTTGAGAGTTGGGTGTTGATAATGCGGACTGGGAGAGGTGGAAATTGGTGAAGGGGTGTGATGGGGAGTTTACTGAAGCAGTATGATCAAGCAAGCTAGCGTTGATCGTTTTCGGAGTTAACAAGATGATGACAAAGCTGTGCATGGTGGATCACTGGTATGTGGAAAGATCTATTCGTTTAAGAAACATATCAAAACACATATAACCAAGTCGTGGGTGTGTGATAGCAGAGGCACCCCTTCTGAGGTGTAATGTAACCAAGAAAGGTGCATGGCAAGGACCTAATATCCATTTTGTTAGAGGTATATGGGTGATGGAAGGGAGTGCATACACATCCGACTGTATTGAGAAAAGTGCGGTCCAGAATTTTACGATAGAGGATGGTGTAGGGGGATTTGTAGGAAAGAGTTTGTGTGATGGTTCAGTAATGCAAGTATGTAGCAGTTTTGAAGGCATGTTCCCAAAACTCTTTGGGAAAGGAAGAGTGAGCCAAGAGTGGTAAACCATTTTCAACGATGATGTGATTCCGACGCTCAACAAAACCATTACATATGGATAAGAGATACGATGTTCGATTCCACAAGTTGTTAGAAAAATAGTCATTATGATATTCACCCCTCACTAATCTATTTGAAGACGTTTAATGTCACATTGAAATTGGGTTAGTGCCATCATCCGGTTATCAGGAGGTACTCAGAACCTGTAGAGGCAATTATCAACCCGTCAGTGGAGAATGATTCTGCCCTGACAATCCTTAACACGGACAAAATGAGGCAAAACTCCATGTAGACATTGTTATCCTTGGTAAATTTGGATACAGAGTAAATTTCTGGTTAAAGCAGGGACAACAAGGAGGGTTGGTAAATGTAAATTAAGGAAATTGGTTAATGTAACCAACTTGATGTCGTCGCCATTATAGGCATCGGAGATCGTCAGTTTGCCCACATCTATACAAACATAATTAGTAGAGCTATAATTGAAATACCACAAATGATCCAAGGCAGATAGACTGTTGAAACTTGAAAAGTTGACCGGCCAATTTGGAGCTCAAGGATTGGGGTGGCGAGGCAGATAATCATGTCGATTGCCTCGTTTGCAACAATCAATGGCTTCCTGGCCTTGGCAAACACAAGGCTAGCATTGAAGACAATGCCGTTGATCACCACTACGGGAACTGAAGGAAGAAGAGCCCTGATATGTTTTCGGTGGAGAAGGGCAATGGGACTTGCGAGATGCAGTGTTAACTGAGGGAAGCACCGTGGGAGTAGGAAGAATGGTAGCAGCAGTTTGGTGAGTTGTTTCGTGCTCCGGGTGAGCTTCTTCCTGAAGCAAGTGTCTAACCAGATCACTAACTGAAGAATTGGTGGAATTACTTGTAAAGGCAGAGACGAAAGGACTATAGGAAGAGTCCAAACCTGGAAGGATATGGTTGATGAGGTCTTCTTTTGAAATTGGATGAAGATTCTCAACAAGAGAATCAACAATTGCACGCTTCTTTTTGATGTATTGGATCATGAGCAATTCTCCTTTGAAAGGATCTTGAATCTAGGTCTTCATGGCCATGCAATGATCACTAGGCCGCGCTTGGAAGAAACGATCAAGAGCGAGCCACATCGTGTGAGATGAAGAGCAAAGAGTAACAATTGAGTGAGAACACTCAGAGAAGGTTGATTTGATCCAAAGCAAGACATAATGATCGCAATTTTTCCAATCGAGAAATACTGGATTTGGATTGGTGGATACATTACCATCTAGAGTTAAAACAAATTCAAATGGGGGTGGGGGTTTGGAGACAATACGAAGGATTCAAGATGAAAGTTCTCGAAGGCTGAAATGATTGTGGTACTCCAAAGTGAAGGATTTTCTCGGTCCAACTTGATGCTAATAAAAGGAATTTGGAAGTTGAGTTAAGAAAAGGTCATGGTAGAAAAATTAAACAGATGTTGATTTGTGAGAAGACTGAGAGACATGGCAGAGGAAGGGAAAATTGGACTAATACTATATAAACAAATAGAGAGTTATGGGAAATTTTCTTGATTCATAATAGTGGATTACAAGGCCATTTATAGGAAACCAATCAGGTAACTAACACAAAAAATTTAGGTGGCACTAACAGCTTATACTAAGCCACTATGCAAGAAATCAGGAACCTATTTTTGACTTATTATTCCTAGTCTTGTTACACAAATCCAAAATAGGGACAGTGCAGCAGTTAAATTTTAAGGTATCTTGAACTTTTATCTTAAAATTAATTGGTACTAAGTGAACGTAATCCAAGACCTTATATATTATTCATTTAGTGTTTAAGAAATCAATGTGGGAATTTCAACGCGCCCATCACATGCAAACTTGGAACACTACACGACTCAATATCGGGGCCAACTAAATAGGGATCCCAACATTAGCCCAATAACCCAACCTGGCCTCAGATACCATGTTAAAAACGCAAGAACATGAAAAATTGAGGAATGTTTCTGCATTGATCAATACCAAAAACTAAATGAGTACATCAGTTTATATACAAGGCTAATGCAACACTTATTTGACTAAAGGAACATAAACAACTAACTATACAAACCTTGTTGCCTATTACATAAATATTCTAACCACGTTACAGTTAAAAAACTGATGAATTATTGATGATGTTGGTGACTCCTAGCTGCCGATCCTTCCTCTTCTTCCAACTGAATTCGCATTTGATCAACAACCACCTTGAACCTGCTTTAGAATTGAACTGAAAGTTCAACAAACTCTGAACTGAAACTTCCAAGCCTAACTCCAAGTCTCAGCCTTCTGTTTTTATTCCTCAGGGGAAAAATTTCCAGTCACAACTTGCAAAGAAACACATAAAACTGAGAAGGACCAAGAGCCTTGGTGCAAAAATATTTGCCAGCCAAGTTTTGAAGGTAGAAACTGAGGCTAAAGAAATCCATTTAGGAACATATTCCTGATCACTTGACAGTCAAGTTCAATGTGTTTGGTTCTTTCTTGAAAGAATGGATTAGATGTGATGTACAATGCTGCTTGATTGTCACACCAAATTGGTATAGGCAAAGGAACTGAAACTGAGAGTTCTCTGAGCATATAGGATAGCCATTATAGTTTCCCGGTTAGAGCAGTCAAGCTTATATATTCTACTTTTGTTGAACTACAAGAGATTGTGCTTTGTTACTTTGTTTTCCCATTACCCTTTAGCCTTTCCCAACCTTTTCTTCAGTCCTAGGACTATTATCCTGTTTTTCACTTTCGTTTGCCCATTTGCCCGTGGGTGGGCTACGGACGTGAACTGCTGCCTTATGTTCAGGCCAGCGCACTATGACCTAAATGGATCATCGATGAATTACTTTCCGTTGTCGCTCACTATCACCTGTGGGATGTCGAACGTGCACACTATGCTCCGCCAGGAAAAAATGTGACTCTCTTGCCCGTTATAGTTGCTACAGCCTCAGATTCTGCCCACTTTGTGAAGTAGTTTATTGCTACCAGTAGGAAAATCTTTCTCCCTGTTGCCTCAGGGAATGGCCCTGCAATATCGATCCCCTATTTAGCGAAGGGCTAGGGTGATCTTATGCTGGTCATTCATTTGCAGGAAGCCTCTATACCTTGGTATGCTCTGGACATCTATAACATTATCTTACCATTTTTTCCTGATTCTAACCTCATGGTTGGTCAGTAGTAACCTTCTCTTAATGCCTGCAGTGCCACTGTTATTGATCATTGGTAACTACCGCAGCTCCCTTCATGTATTTCTCTAAGGACTATGTCTGCTAGCTAGGGTTCTGCGCACCTAAGCCACGGCTTAGTGTAATCCCCTTTGTGTAAAAACCCGCTCTTTACAACGTACAACAGTGCCTTCCTTTTAACCATCCTTACCTCCTTATCATCAGCTGGCAGTGTTTCGTGTTCCAGATAGTTTCGGATGAGTGTTGTCTAGTTGGGCTGTATCACTCCCATTTGTCTTGCGTCAGTAGACTTGCTTGCCAGTTCCCCTACCAGCACAGACTTGGTTAAGTGGACGTGCGCTGAGGATGCCAGTTTACTCAACGCATGCGCTCTCATGTTTTGTGACCTTAGGACTCTGGTAATGTAAAATTCTTTGAACTTAGATGCCAGGATCCTGACATTGTTCCTGTATTCATCATTGTTGGCTCCTTGGCAGTGTACCACCTGTTGTACTGATTGGCCACCAATATCGAGTCCTCATGGCATGCAGCCTCTTTGCTCCCAGGTTTTTGGCTATCTCAATGCCTGATATCAGTGCCTCGTACTCTGCCTCATTGTTTAAGGGTGGGAATTCAAAACGCATTGGCGGGACTGATATTACCAGGCTTGCCTAGGAGCTCCATCCACATACAATTTCCACACGTCTGTCCCTGTCAGCTCACCCTGAGCCGCAGCCTGGACGGGACTCCATTCTCCTCTCCACTGCTTTCATTTTTTTTCTTGACCATTTCTTTCAAGAAGTCCGCTATCACTTGCCCCCTTATTGCTTTCCTCGGGGCGTACTCAACGGTGTGCTCTACAGCTCAACTACCCACTTTATTAGTCTCCCTGAGGCCTCTGGCTTGGTAAGTATTTCTTTTAGAGACTGATTTGTAAGGACTACCATAGGGTACGCCTAGAAGTATTGCCTTAGTCTCCTTGCCGCATAGACCAAAGCCAAAGCAAGCTTCTCCTGACTCGTGTATCCTCGCTCTGGGCTCTGCAAGACCCGACTCACAAAATACACAGGTCGTTGCACTTTATCCTCTTCCCTGAATAGCTCGCCGCTAATTGATTCCTCACGTGCTGCTACGTACAGGTGCAAGGTCTCTCCATTCCTCGGGCTGGTTAGGGATGGGAGGTCTTTCAGGTAAGTTTTCAGCTCTCCGAACGCTTTCTCCTGCAGCTCTCTCCACTGTACTACCCTTTTTTTAATCTACACATCCCTTCAAAGTTTTGAGAAATGGGAGTGCCCTCTCGGCTGCTGGGGACATGAAACAGTTTATGACTGCCAGCTTCCCATTCAGACACTGGATCTCTTTGATCGCATTTGGCAACTTCATCTCCAAAATTGCTTTTATATTCTTAGGGTTTTCCCGCAACCCCTCATTTGACACCATGTGCTCTAGGAACTTTTCTACTCCCACTCCTAACTGACACTTGGCTGGGTTTAGTTTCATCCCTATCTCTCTCAATTATATCACGTTCTCTCTGACATCCTCCATAAAGACCTTATACTGACTGCTTTTTATCACCATGTCGTCCACACATAACTCCATATTCCTTCCGATATGCTTATGGAAATTTTTTTCCACTACCCTTTAGTATGTGGCCCTGGAATTTCTCAGGTAGAATGGCACCATTCGGTAGCCGAAGGCTCTCTTCTCAGTAATAAAAACAGTTTTCTCTACGTCACTCTCTAACATAGGGATCTGATGATACCCCTTATATGTATCAAGGAAACATTTAATTGGGTAGTTGGTAAAGGCATCTACCTTTTTCTCAATGACTGAAAGCGTGTAGCAGTCCTTGGTGCAAGCCTTTTTCAGATCCGTGTAATCCACGCACATCCTCCAGCCACCGTTTGACTTTTTTTTTCACCAGCACAGTGTTAGCTGGCTTACCTCCCTATCACTGCCTCATTTCTCTCCCTGCAAATCATCCTCCATTTTTTCTTGACGGGCTTGTGAGATGGATCCATTTTCAGCTTATGATAACTAACATCCTTCGCCACCCTGGTCATATCCTCCAGCTTCTAGGTGAAAGCCTTCATGTTCCCTTTCAACACCTTTACTTGCTCGGTTTTTATCTTCGGTGAGAGTGACATTCCCACCTGCACTTTCACTCCTACATCTAGTCTTGACGGGTCATCTCTGCCTGTGATCATCCTGATAGGCCTGGCATTGCTGGCCTGTCCCTTTTGACTCCTGCTCCCGTCTTCTCGTTTGCATTTCTTGAGAGCAATTTTGTGACACTCTCTGCTGATCTCCTCTGACCGTGGGTATTCCTCCCCTGGTTGGGAACTTCAACAAGAGATGCAAGGTTGACACTGTCCCCTTCAGCAGTGCTAACACTGGCCTACCCAATACTCCTTCCGTCCCACAAGTAATGGCCTATTTACTTTTTCAAGGTCAAATTTGGTAAACTTTGACCATAAATATAAATTAAATACTTATAATAAATAGATCATGTGATATAATGTTAAATTCATCATAACATATATTTTCTAAATATTAATTTTTTATACGAAATTGGTATATTTAGCTAGAGATATTGACGGTTAAACATGATCATTGAAGACTGTGAAAAAGAAAATATGTCATTACTGCTGGGAATGAGGGAGTATCAGATTATACAGGCCGTTTTCCTTTATAACTATGAACTTCATGTCGATAGTCTTGCTCCTATCCCCTTCTCCCACCGTTACCGGGAGGAGTATTATTCCTTCTGGCCATACCGTTCTGTCAAGAAGTCCACTAGCAGGGGTGTCCGTTTGCTTCAGCTTCCTTTTTGTGTTCTCGTCTAGCTTCTTGAAGCAGTGCCAATGCATTATTTCCGCAGAACTTCAGCTTTCTACTACGCCCGGTGATTTTTTTTGTCCATCACTTAGACCGTTGTTACCACCGTGTCATCCCCGCCAAGCTGTCTATCATCGGATCACTGGCGTGTAACATTATTTCTTTGTTTGCGCCTAGTTTCCTCTCCCTCGATGTAAGCTACGGTGTCTGCCTGCAGCGTACCTTTCGCTGATAATCGATCTTTCCTCCTGCACTTCCTCCTTTGATGGTGTATATTTCTGTCACAGTTACTCTCGGGGGTGTCTTCTCTCAGAATTTTGCCACTCTTCTCACCTTTCTCGGCCCTAACAACCTTACTTCCTTTGTCCCTCCTCTGCTCTCTGTCGGGGCTCTTAGCTCTGCCCCGCCCATTCTGTGACTTGTGAGATCCTCCGTATCTATTCTTGCTCTGGTAGGTATCCTTGTTATGGCCTTTTGCACTTTTTTCCAAATGAGCCAGCTTGTCATTCTGCACGCGTCCTCTATATTATGCTTCAAATGGATGCATTCGTTCTTGTCATGAACATGGTAATCACAAAAATGGGACTTATCTCTCTTGCTGGGTTCTTTCTTCATCTTCATTTGCACGTCAAGAATGACTTTCAATGGGCACAGGGCAAAGATTTCTTTGAGTGTGTTGATCAGCGGAGTGAATACCCTTTCCGACCTGTTGAACCTGCTCGACATCTGCTGGGTGCCTGTTCTGGCGCTCCCAACTTTCCTTCCCTTTCTTTCCATGTCCTCATCGACCTTTCGCTGATTGTGACCGCCTTGTGTTTCCTTCCTTCTCTTATCTCCTAGGTCCACCCTGTTAAAGTTTCCAACTCTCCTCATCAATTCATCAATAGTATTCGGCGGGTCCATGGTGCAGTCTCTTAGTAACAACTCGTGCTACTCCTCTCCTCCACTTGGTTCACCTCATCGTTGAATCGCTCCCAATATGCCGACAATGTCTCTGCTGGTTTCTTCCTGATGGCCAGTAGTTCGGACCTCGTCTTCTGGAATATCTTTCTCTGCATGAAGAGAGTCAAGAACTTCTGCTCTAGCTAACTGATGTTGTCAACTGTCTGATCCTCTAGGTTCTTGAATCACACCCCGGCTTCTGCTATCAGGGTGGTTGCAAACACCTTGCACCTGATGGCTTGTGGTATTGCTAAGTTGGCCATGTTGGTGCAAAACGTGTGCAAATGATCCTTCGGATTCGCATCGCCATTGTACTGTCCCAGGTTCATTGGTATCTTTAGCATTGGATCATCCATAAATAGTTGTATCCGCCTGGTGAATTGCGAGTCCCTACTCTCCTTGCTTGACCCTTCTTCCTTTCCTCTTGGAGGGGCCTTGCCCCCAGCCTGCTCTTTCCCTCTTTGGAGTGGTACATAATTTTTTTCTCCATTCGCGGTCTGCTGCGGTCTCTTCAACTCCTGCATATTCCTTTCTTCCATAAGTGGTCTTGCTTTTCTCGTTCCTTGCTCTACTCCGAGCTGTCTATGACCCCGTCTCCCCTCGACTAGGTGTTTCATTGTCATCCTAAGAGCTCATTTGGTCGCAGATTGTGTTCCTTTCGTTTTACCTTACCATTTTACCTTTCCTCCATTTCTTTCAACCTCCTCACCACTCGTCTGGAGGACCTCTGAGTTATTCGTAATCTGCACTGCCGTGCGAAACCGATGTCTTTCCCCCGTTGGTGTCAGCACCGGCGTAGAATTTTCTTCCTGTTGCGTCACGTCTTCCATGGTCACCCAGTTGAACAGGTTTCCCGCTGGTCGTGCCTCTATTTTGCTTGAGCTGCGCAGATGCTAAAAGATGATGATGTGATCCACACAGAGTGCGCCAATGTTAATACCATAATTTGTTATCCTTCTGTATATGATCTCCTTCAACCCAGTAACCTACAAAACAGACAGGCTAAGGTCAGGCAGTTAGGTGCAGGGTCGTGCCTGCTCCGACGCTCCGATCAGCCATGTTTGTTATGTGAAAGTGCAACTAGGTGAATAGTGATATAATTATGAAATCTTACCTTCTCCTCTACATATTCCCCTGTTATATGTGTTTTGGTGGATGATGGGACATTTCCTGTCCCATCAGCACGTGCTCCTCGTCCTCGCGCTACCTTCTTGAGCAAGCCGGGCTTGCTCTCTTTTCCTTTCTATCTGGGCTTAAAGCTAGGGTATTGGGCCAAACCGGCCCAGTCCTCATCAAGTTTCTAGGGTAGGAACTGGGAATGCTTAGTTGTATGTTATTTACAATCACTGGTTATAAGACATGCATTTCGTGAATCTGGTACCTTATAAGAGATTGGAATTATGTCACGTTAATTTGTTCTTGTTCTAAGATGCTTGTGAAATGAAGTTAATTGGTCAGCAAGATGTGGTTGGTGAACATACGGCTGTTTACATTTTGTGGTTCTCTGTTCGGTTCCGGTGCTTTCTTTTTGTTGTTATAGATTCGCTTCATTCACAGTTTTTTTGGGGTTTTTCTACATCGAGGCTACAAGTATCAAAAGATGAATTCGGTATTTCCCCTGTCAATTTACGCATGTTTTGTTTCCAAAACATTATATGTTGGCATAACAATGTCCGATTGGAGGTTTGTTCTTATGGAGTAGTTGCTTCACCCACTTTGATTCTTTCTCACAAACATGTATAATGTATTCTGTTTTCTGTTCTCACATTACAGCCTTTAATGAATTGCATTACATTCAGAGTTTGATTCGTATTCACACGCTGCACACATTAATTAATCGCCTTACATGAACCACGTCTTTGAGTTTCCAGGAGAAATTAATTCAAACGGGAACAAGGTTCTTCATCCCATTTCATCTACCTTATTTCAGGTGAGAAATGTGTGTCTTCATGGTCTTCAGAATTCACAAGTTCAGCCTTTTCGAGTGCCGTGGACAGGTAACTAGTAGTGGGAGATGTAGTATTATTGGAATTTTGAGACTCTAGGAGACTCCTGGTGGTCTCTTGTTGCTTGTCGAATATCACTTTCAACTGCCGTGCCTGTTCTTCAATGCTCAGCTGCAACTTGCGCTGATCCTGAACGCATATCAGCAATTATTTGTTTTATTCGTTTATTGAGGAAATAGTACACTTGTAAGTGGAATAAGTTATTGTTAGATTGATGCTTAGCAGGCAAAATACAACACAACATTTTATTCACACAGCATATTGCACACAACGTAATTGATTTCAAGCTAATTCCTTTGTTGGTTCTTCAACTTGTTATATTTCATGTACCCCATTCTCCAAGTTTTCAGTGCTAAAAGGCATTTTTGAACAGTTAGATGGCATTTAATGTTATTGAAGAAATTCATGAGGATTATTGAGTTACTACCTCCAATTGCTCGTGAAGTTTCTTCTGGACATCTAATTGCAGTTGCAAGGCCTCCTTCAGTTGCATGCCGCTGCCAAAAATGAATGGTGAGGTTCGAGTTAGAAATTTTGATGTATTGCTGTAAGTCATAGTGTATCTAGGTTAGTGGTTATATATTCGGCTGTCATTGGTTACCTTGTACTGTCAATAAGTGCTGTACTACATGTGCTGGCTCTTCTGTCCGGTCTCCCTGAAGAAGCAAACAATTAGTTTTGTGAGAATCAGTTCGTAAACGTATGTTAATGAGAAACTGGTATTGGAAAGCAATGCTAACGAGAAACTGGTCTTCTTTTTGTGTTGGAAAGCAATGACTGTATTTCTTTTTGTGTTGGAAAGCAATGACTGTATTTCTTTTTGTGTTGGAAAGCAATGACTGTATTAAAGTACTGCTGAATGGTCAGAAGGGAAATGATAAACAATTTGCAGTAACGTTAGGTGGTAGATTAGGATATGTGATTAAGAAGAATATGCTCTAAAAGCATTTTGCAGTGCTCCATGCATTATCTGAAAGCATTAGATTCCTAACACAAAATGATAAGTTTAGCATCCTCAATAGGTCTGTTGTTTCTGCATTTGTTAGTGACTAATGAGTTTTTATATTTGACCTATCTTGTGTGCTTACAGAATATAGATTACTTCCGTGATTCGCATGATATGCTGCTTGGTAGATCTAATGAATCATTTTCTGAATAGATTCTGGAATGAAAAGGCAAAAAGCTCCCTCTTGCAGCATCGAAGCTACGTGGTAAGTGTGCTTACCTTCTGCAGATTCCGGGCATTTTGCATTTCGATATTTCTGTAAATGACTTTTGACATGGAAGATGGTTAGTCCCTCCCAATCCATCAGTTTGAGTATTGCCTTTGGTGTTGCCTCTGAATAACGAACAAAAAATTGTCAATTAATATGGGTGATTGCAATTTATTCTTCCTGGTTTTTGAAGAAATAAAAAAGTTTAGTTTCATCCAAACTTACTGTCAGCACCACCAAGGCAGCTGACACACTCGACAAATCGATCATGTAGTTCTTGAGTCCATCTGATCCTAGTCTTGCTTATTACAACTGATGCAGAAGATGCAGAATTGCTAGAAATGGCAGAAATAGATCCACAAGGCCTTCCAACTGGTTTTGGATTTGTAAAATGAGGATTATACAAATTGCAAGAAACCTGCAGCTGTTTTTTCTACTTGTATCAATTGGGTTGCATTTTTTATATAGAACAAATTCTAGTGAAAACAAAACTGATATTAAATATACTTGAACAACCACTACCAAGCCTTTGTAATCATTGTATCTCACCATCATGTTCGAATGAAGTATACTTCAAATACAGTAAAAAAAAGTGGATAGTTTTGAAACACTTACTCCATGTTCATGATCTGGCTCGTGAGTACTCAAACGGTGTCTCTTATTCAACTCATCATACTCCTTTAGTAATTTGCATTTCAGGTGCAGAAGCTGCTCTTGCTCAGAAAGACTGCTGAAAGGATTTCTATACGATCCTTGTGATGCCATGTGCTGATTAATACTCAAGTGCTGCGATTTTTTATCCGAAGGAAATGCGTAAGTACTGCTGAGATGATGAGGCTGAGGCTGCACGGGTGGCGAATCTGCGTACAAGCAACTCCCTGGCTGTTCAATGTGTGATGGCATGTGTAGATCATCGCTCATCTTCAACATTTGGGGATTACTGGCAGTGGACTCATGACGATCATACTGCGTTAGTCCCATGTAGAGTTCTGTTAGAAAGATCGCTGAAGCCGGTGATCCAATATGCTCCATGATTGTGCCAGATGATGAAGAGGTATTACTAGGCCAAAAACTCTGCTTCTGGGAGCATTCTTCAGATCCCATGCTTGAAAGCTCGACTGCGTGGTCAGTTCTGAAGCAGTTTTGCATCAGTGTATCATGGCCCCCAAACTTGTGGAAATTCATGATCAGGAACAGCAAGAAATGAAGGGGGATTCTCTGAATTGCCAAACCTTAATAGACTCAGATATCTTTCCTGTTTTGGAGAACACAAGGTTGGAGCACTGAGTGTGAACTTTCCTAGTGTTGTGAATCATCCAATGTATTTATATTCTAACAGAATAAGAATTAATGTATAAGACATCTTATTGTGTTATGTGAACAGCTCAATGCAGGGGTTTGATTATTCTATATTTGGATAAGAAAAGAACAATGATGTTTTGACAATAACAATGACAGAATGTGGTTAGTAGCAAACAAAGTAAAGCTTTCATTCTTTATACAAACACTTGTTTATTACAATTAGGGCTATAGTTATATCTGCCAAATGTAATTGTGCATCCATAAATGGAACACAACAAAGAGGATGTGTCATTTTGTTATTTAATTTATGGAGGAAAGTTTTCATATTAAGATGATTGTAAAAAATATTTATCTGCAATATAATTTGATTAATATTTTAAGCTACGTACTCTTAAATTCTGTTACATTTTGAATATAAAATATAGGGGGTATCCTGATAGGTGGCTTGTCCATGAGCTTATGGATATGCCACTGTATTTTTCACTTATAAATTGCATTTGTTAAATTACACAATACTAAATTCATAAATTTAAAAATGTATTTCTTATATTATATATTTTTATATTTTCACATTCAAATACACAATATTACTTGTTATAACTTTTAAAATACAATATTTAAATTTTATAAAAAAATTAAGACATTTAAGATAAAAAAAAATTAGGTGGCCTATCCATAAGCTTATAAGCACTGATATTCAGTGTAGCGGTGCTGGCCACCTTGAATTTCTAGATTCTTGGTGCTTATTAAAGGCCCTTTTGCCCAACTCCTCCAAGTCTCTCTTTGTGCACTTCACAAATATCTCATTACTCTAATTTACTTGAACAATGGCATCCATAAGCTCCTCTCTCTCGGACTTGAAGTTCCCTAATTGAATGTTAGAACCTTACATGTTAGAAGTGTCTTCATCTCTAGGATAAGGTTACGGAGGTCGCCAATTTTGGTTTTGGCCACTCCTAAAGTTAGGAAGGTCATCTTGCTCATCTCTCCATCGAAAGTTAACATAGTCCCAGTAATGCGGGTTGAAGCTATTTGCGTAGGAGTCGTGGTTTCTTTCAGCACCTTGGTTCTATTGGAACCCTTGTTGTTGACCTCCCGCATACTGCTTATTTCCTCTATAGCCTTGTCCACCTTGATAGTTGACTGCCTTCACTTCTTCCACATCATCCTCTTGTATTTTAGGGAAAACATACTTCGGGTGGTCTAGAGAGCAAATACCACAAACTTTCACATGTTCGATTATTCCCTTCATAAACTTCTTCATCACGGAAGAAAGTGCTTACACTTGTTCCTCTAACTTTGGGGAATGAGCGCTCACCTCATCACTTATATTTACCCGTGGTTGAGTCCAAAATTACCCCGTCACATTTGTCATCTCCTCAAAAAGTGGTATAACGTCCTTTAGACTCTTGTTTGCTATCAAACCATTGCATGCAACATTGACCATCCACGTGTCATCATCACATAGGCTCTTGAATTAATAATATACTAGGTCACCGTCTTTTAAGAGGTGGTATATTTTAGATGCACATTATTGTAATTTTGTTATCTAGAATTACTCCAAAAAAGTGGAGAAATCAAAGGATTTAGCAGAATTATGAAGAATTGAACTGAACATGAAGACCTGAAGAACCACCGTTGACTCCAGAGTGAAGAATTGAAGGAAAGATAAGAAAACCAATGAACAGTGGTAGGAGAAGGGAGATCCACAACCATGTTGCGACCGAGCCGCGGTTGCAGCTGGCACAATTCCCAATAAGAAACCCTTGTTGATTTTTGTAGGCACGACAATTAAATCCGCGGGCACAGAGGACGAGGTGGTGGCTTAGACTCAATGTTCTGATTTTTTTTGTTAATTATTTTACTGCTGCGCAGGAATTTCATTCATGTTAAAATTTTATTTCCTTTTCTATTATAGGTAGAAGTTCTATGTTGATAGTATTATATTTGTTTTCTTATTCTTAATGTAATTATATTTTAACTAGGAGAACTTTTTTTATTCCTTCTCTAGTTAGAATTTTACTAATGTATAAGTATAAATTTTCAATAGATATGTTAGAAATTAATTGGACATAAGTTTTTCTTTCAAGAAGATAATGTTCGTGTATTCTTTAGATTTTTTATATGAAAAACTAAATGTTTATTTTCATCTGATGATTGAATTTATTGTGGAAATGATTATGAGATTCTAAGCTCTTGTTCACTTATTTCCATTTATTGTATTGATTCTCTTGTTCGTGAATTAATTGAATTGTGTTGATTTATCTACTCCGATCATTTAGGTTGAATGATATTGTTCCTATTGTTATGATTTATGTGCATTAAATACTAGATATGTTAAAGTTGCAATTCATGATTAGATGAGTGTATGATTATGTGCATTGTGAAAGAGAATTAATGTATGATTATGATTATTATTGCATGTATGTTGTATATTCCTAGTCTTATTTCTATTAATTGAATTTGAATGGTAGCTAGATTTAATTAATAATAAGTATTATCATGGTCTGATTGTCTGGCAATTATAATTTTTGGTAATGGAAACAATAATTGGTCTTGCATGAATTTGAAAGGCACATGATCAACATTTGATGTCGATGTGCATCTTTTGTTAAATAATATTACTTTACAATCTTAATCAAATCATGGTTTTATTATTATTTTTTAATTGGTTATAAATATATAAATCTTTCAAAACCCTCTAACATTGGTTATTCAAAATTGGTGAATTAATTATACTTGTCTGTGAGATATAATTTTTATTTCCTCGTGTTACTTGTCTACTGTATTATCTATTTTATATTTTTAAAGTTTTATAAATTTTACTTTGATAAGGTTGTAATGACCGTGTAAACACGCCTCTTCCACCTCACTGCATCATTTCTTTCTTGAGTAAATTTGGATGTTTGTTTCTTAATAGTCTGCTTCCAACGCTGCATATATGTTTCTCTAAAGAGATGACAAAGGAGAAAAATCTTTCCTTTTCTGAAAATAATAAACTTGTACCACATTTGCTAGATTTAATTCACTGTGATCTTTAGGGGCCCGTTGTTGTTTTCTCTCGTGATAGTTATTATTATTATGTGATCTTTGTTTACCATTGCTCTCAATTTTCTTGGTTTTTATGCCTCTGTATAAAATCCAAGTCTTTTGATGTTTATCTCTAGTCAAAAGCTTTAGTCGAAAGTCAGTTTTATCGATACATCGAAGTTTTTCAAAGTGATGATGGGATAGAAAAATCAATTCTCATGTGCATTCTCATTTTGCAGCGAAGGGTTTTATCATCATATTTCTTATCCGTATACAATTGAGCAAAATGGATGTGCAAAGCGCAAGCATCCCATATTACTGAAATGTGGTTTTGATACTTTATCATTCATGTCTAGATTCCTCTTTTTAGCTTGATGCTTTTTCTGCTGCTGCTTTTACAATAAATCGTCTACCTACTCTAGTGTTGTCTGGATAGCCTCCTTTCTTCATTATTTATGGCTCTACCCATGATTATTCTAATTCTCATCCATTTTGGCTGTAGGTTTTTTCCATATGTGCTCATAAGTTAGAACCCCTAGAAGTTTGCCATGTGTTTTCTTTATTTATGGCTATTATTTTAAGGGCTATTGTTGTTTTGATCATGTGACTAGGCAGGTGTATCTTACTCTTCATGCTCAATTTGATAAGTCATTTTCATTTCAGCTCCTCTTAGTGTGTTTGTTGCCTATTTATCCAATGATGTTTATGCCTTTTAGGTTCCTAAATCATCACCTCAGAAGTTTTTGAGCAGCCCTCTCGGGCTATGGTTTCGCATCTGATTGTGCTTGTTGATGATGTAAATCCGGATGTTCTAGTCTAGTGCCTTGCAGTCTCTGGTGTTTTGTTTCCCACTTAGCCTCGTCTGCTTTGTCTACCACATATTACACATCTCACATGCATCTTCTTGTGAAGCTAACCTTTTCCACTTCGTTGCTGGATGGTTCACCGTCCATGCCCTCGGCTGCAGGTAGAGGGGATTCAAATGCGGCTACCCACACTTCTGGCTACCCACACATCTAGGTAGTTAAAAATGCAATTTCCTGCCTGACCTAGAAGAACTAAATACCAGCAATTTAGGTACACAGATTGTTCATGCAAGGGTACTTGCTGACCCATTCAAGATTGCAATTCTTGAGATAATTACCAATTGAACAATTTACATAAATTTGTATAAGTACCACAAAAATGTCTTTACAATAATTGTAATATAGTTTAAAAATTGAATTCTCGTGACTTTTTTAGTACAAATAATTATAACCTTGCAGCATTAGAAAATCCAGCTTATAACGATCACTAAATTAACAAGTTCGTAATCGTCATCATCATCATCATTCCCTTGTTGGAATGAAATTAACAAAATATGCTGAAGTGACGGGAAGAAAATCATTGTGCTAATTTTTTTTAAAAAATTATTGGAGATGTTTTGAAAATTTGATATGAAATTTGTGATGGCAAACCAAATCAACAAATTCATTTGGGCCTACTTATTGAATAGGGTTGTGGCCATGAGCACAATTGAAAATTTGAGGCTAAAAGGGAAGGACCAAACTCAGAAGAAACAATTTGAATGGGAATGATTGAAAATTTTGTGCTTGAATATTATGTATATCACATTATTTAATAATTTATATTACATAGACATGTGCAATTGGGAGCTAAGAAAAGATATGTAAAAAGATATTATTTAATAATATAATTAATTATATATGTATGTGTGCATAAATTTTACTGGGTATCCCAGGTACCCAAAAAATAGCATTTGTGTGGTCCAAACCCGCTTAAATGTAAAAATTATGGGACAGGTACTAGTCCTAGAGTACTCACACTTTATTTTCTAAGAGAGGACCTCATAGTTATCGTTCCATTGTTAAGATTCAAATTGGGTTATTTCTATGGATTCATAAATGACATCTATTCATACTCAATTGAATTGGGATTTAGTTTCGCTACCTTTAAAGGCCAACATATTTTTTTCCAAATGGTTTTCCAGTTGAAGAATTGTGGTGATGGTTTAGTTAATTGTCACAAAACATGTTTGGTTGCTCAAGAATTTTCACTAATTCCCAACTTTGATTATGATCATACCTTCAGTCCGGTGGTTAACCTACTGTGGTTCTTACAGTTTTATCTCTTTACAATAGTCAAAACTGGCATCTATAACAGTTGGTTGCCAAAAATGACTTTCTAAATGATGTTCTCAGTTCCATTGTTCATATAGAGCAACCTTCTGATTGTAAAGATCTCATGGGGTCTGATCACATTTATCATCAACGCATGGCTATTTATGGTCTAAAACAAGCTTTCGACACTTGGTTGCAATGTTTCAGTTCTTTTGTCCTTAGCCGTGGGTTTGTTTGTAATTATGCTAATACTCTTTGTTTGTGTTGGCGAATGATTCATCTATGTTGTATTTGATAGTTTATGTTGATGACTTCATTCTCACTAAAAATGATGGAGCTCTTCTTCGGCAGCTTATCGTGCGTGTGTATTGTGAGTTTGCAATCACTGATTTGGGCACGTTGCAGTATTTTCAGGGTTTGGAGGTTGTTCCTACATAAGATGGCTTATTCTTGGATATGTGAGATATGTCAAGGACATTATTCTTCATGCTAGTATGGAAAATTATGTACCCATTCTACTCCTTTTGTGGTGTACTCCTAGTTGTTTAACTCTACCAATAAGCCTTTCAAAAATTTCACTTTTTAAAGCTCCTTGGTTGGTGCCCTTCAGCATTTTGTGATTACACATCCTAACTTGTCTTATGATGTTAATGTGGTCAGTCCGTTTATGCAGGCTTTTACTGATGAACACTTCCAAGCTGACATCGGATTACACACTATGTTTGTGTTACTCTTCATTTCGGTCTTTCATTTTGCGCAAATCCATGCACAATTGCAGTTCTTTATTATATTGATGCTGGTTGAACTCGTAGTTTTTATGATTACGCCATTTTTCTTGGTGGTAATATGGTTTCTTGTCATGCTAAGAAGCAACCTGTGGTATTTTGTTCTAACTCAGATTCAGAATATCGTGTTATGACCATCAGTGCAACTGAACTTGCTTGGATGATGAATATACTTTGGATCTTTGTGGTACATCTATAGTGTCGCATGTGCTGTTGTGTAATAATAACAGTGCTCCTTTTTCTGCACAAAATTCTGTATAAAATAAGAGAGCCAACCACATTAATGGTGATTTTTTTTTCCTGATATGATTGCTTCCTGCATGTTCAAAGTAAGGGTGGGCATCAATTCAGTTTAATCGAGTTTTGAGTCATTCAATTAGGTTTGATTGGGTTGACCTCTAATATATCATAAACCGAAACTGAACAATATTACCAAGAAAATAAAAAAAATCAATCAAAATTCATAATTCAGTTTTCAGGCTGAAACCGAAAAAGTTGAATAAGTTTAATAACCTGAATTTGTTATGAGGAAAAAACTACAATTTCCAATTTTCTTAACATAATATAACCCAACTTTAATTATAAAGCGTCTTACATATTTACATATTTACACATGAACAATTTAATGAGTTCATAATGATACACTAACATATTATGAAAGTTTAATTCATCAACATAAAAAATCCAACAAGTAGAATTTTTTTTTGAGAATTATAGCCTTAGTATTATTCATTACTAATAACTTAGCACATTAAAAATTTTAAGGATAAATTCTTTATTATTAAATTTATTATAGTATTACAAACATATATATATATATATTCAAAGTATATATCCCAAGGAGCACACACATATATATTTCATTTATTTAATTAACTAATTAAAATTCGGCATTCGGTTCGAATTTGGTTTGAGTTTTAATACCCAAAACCTATCCAAAAACCATATTTAAATTCAGTTTAATAACTTTGGATATTCGAAAACAATATATTTTCTCTGTCCCAGCAAAAATGACGTATTTACTTTAATTGTTTTCAATGATGTTTTTTGACCGTCAATATCTCTAACTACATAAAAAAATTCAGATCAAAATTAAATTTAGAAAAGAGTTAGTCTCTTTTAAGTCGGGTTTTCCAAAAACTATGGAAATCAAGGTTTAAACTGAAATTAGAAAAAATCAAGATGAATTTTTTAGGTTGCATTAATCGGGTCATAAATTTATAACTACTACACATTGAAAAATAAAATTTTAATATTGCAACTAAAACCTTTTACCTTTCTCTTATTCTAATTGAACTCCGTCTTTCCATAAGCTTATCAAAATATTGTCTTTCCCAAAACTTCACCATTAGAAAACTGATATTAAGATGAATCTAATAATATCTCACATGATATATTTATATATATATATATATTTAGGGTCAACGTTTACAAAGTTTAACTAGCCAAAAGCAAATATTCCATTTTTTACTGGGGCGGAAGGTTATTTCTGGATCAGGAATAATAAATAAAATGGAAACTTCAGATTAATCAGTTTTCGGTTTTCTCTAAATCCCCCCAGTTCAAAGTGTATCACGTGTCTCTGACATTCAGTTTGAGGACATATTTGCAAAGAGTTTTTCCCATCCTCAATTTGAGTTTCTACATTCCATATTCTCCGTTGGTAGTAACACTAAAATTCGCTAGAGGGAATGATAGAATCGATAAGGATAAGGGATTAATATTTTATTTCTTATATACTCCCTCCATCCATTAAATAATAGCATAAGTGCTTTTGGGTCAAA
Source organism: Rubia balearica (assembly GCA_032355405.1). Lineage (NCBI taxonomy): Eukaryota > Viridiplantae > Streptophyta > Magnoliopsida > Gentianales > Rubiaceae > Rubia > Rubia balearica. Next base: position 12,249,831 of record JAULKJ010000001.1, read on the forward strand.
TATTAAAAAATGCTGATGCAGTAGAGAATAATTGTGAAAAAGTAAGATATTTTGGAAAAATAATGTGTCCAATATTAAAGTTGTTAAAGTAAAAGAAGACATGCAGGAATTTAACAATAGATTCTTTGCCATTTAATGTAATTTTCAAAGTATGTCTTTACTTGTGGGACAAATTAAATAGAAAGTATGCTAAACTCATGGGAAGGAGGGACTATATGATTGTGATACTATTTATACTCACTTATAGATATCAATACACAAAACTACCATCTATAACATTCATGCACATATGCATAAAAATAAAACAACCCCGGTTCACGAAAGAAAAAGCAAATTAAAAAATTAAAAAGCTGAGCATAAACGTTCCATCAAGACAAAAGTCATACTAAATTTCAAATGAATACTCCCTCCGTTCCACATCAAATTCTACAGGAGAAAAAATGCATATTTTTCTATAGTATAAAATGTACCCTAAATATGACAAAAAACAGGTTTTGAAATGACAAAAAAGTATATTGTCTCAACACAAGAAGTGACCTGTTTAATGTTAATTATAACAAAATTACAATCATATTTACACTAACATGACCTTTGAGTTGAGAATTTTTTCACTAAATATTTTAAATAAATGCAATAACTATACTTTTATTACAAATCTCGTTGCGGCTAAGAACACCAAAAACACCAAAAACAAAGCATACAAAAAAAATACACACCAAGAACACCAACAAAAAAAACACCTAGCACCGTTAGGGCTTAGAACAGAAAAGAAATAAAACACAAGCCACAAATAAATTGAGTTCAAACATAAACCAAAGAATTTTAATCGCTAAAAATCATAGCAATAGAAAGTAAGTTCATAAATTACTCAGATCTGTCCTGCAAATACCACATGTGTGCATGGGAATTTACCAACAAGGATGAACATAAAGAAAATAAATCCTAAATCCATGAACATGTAAGCCCAAAAACCTGACAAATTCAGCAAAATGTGACCCGAACGAACGAATCAGGGTAGATCGAGAACATACAGAGGGTTTACAAAAATAAATAGCAAAAGAAAACATTTAAAAACCACATATCTTCACCTTTAAAGCCCTTTTCCAATCAGATACACAAATTTCAACACCAATCTTAGCATTAAACACAAATCCCAAGCGAAAACGAAAAACAGAGCATAAAGTTACTAACACAACAACATTTCAAGTTCACGCTTTTAAAAAAACCAGATCTTACCGATTGAAGCTTAAAAAGTGTTTTAAAGGGGTTCAGTGAAGCAAGAACAACACAAAATCAAGACGCCAAGGGTTTGCAACTCAGTGAATGGAGACGACTTGAGAGGAAATGAGAGAGATGAGAGGAATCTGAGAGATTTAAGAGGAAATCTAAGAGAGATATGAAAGGATAAAGGAGTGTTGGGTGGAGTAAATGGAGCATTGGAAGAGTAAATGGAGCGTTGGATGGAATAAATCTGGCAGAAAACACTATTACAAATAAGAGCTATCGTACACTTTTTTTGCTTCACTTATTAAAATGTTACAATAGTTTATAAAAAGTTACTTAAACCATTGAAAAGTGTTACCTAAATTTTGAAAAGTGTTATGTTTGATCTAATGTAGCATTACCAAAGGTAATACTTGTAACAGTCTTGCAATAGGCTCAACTTAATATTATTAGTACCTAAAGTAAAATTTTAAAGTGTTACACTAGTTTTTGTTTGTAGTAGTGCAAAAATTAATTATGACCGATTTTTGGAAAGACTAAACTATGGACACGTGTGATAAAAAAGAGCTTTCCAGCTCAAAATGCCAAACCCTAATCAGTTACTAATCAACCCAACCCAGAAATTACACACAACTTAAAGGACTTTATGGTATTTTTCCACTCGGTCAAATGGGCCATTTTTGACAAATGTCGACTTGTGCAATTTAACCGGGGAAAATGAACATGCGGAATGGAAAGTGAATAATTTAACTTGAAATGGAGGGAGCATACATGTAATTGCTTTTCTTTCTCAAAAACAAACTAAGATTTTATTTTATTATAACTTTAAAATAAATAGATCCATTTAATTAATATACTATATCGTGCATGCTGGACTGGGGTTAGGGATGATCATGGGTCAGGTATAATAAGACCCAGACCCGGCCCTAAGAAGATTTAGTTAGTCCCAGACCCGTAGGGTCTGAAAATTTAGACCTGTAACCAGACCCGATAAGTTTAAATGGGTATTGGGTCCAGAACGGGTCCTAAATGGTTCTAATATTCTATTTTTTTACTAAATAAAGTATATATTATATTAAATGAAAATAATTTAAATTCAATATGTATTAGAATTATTTTTTTCATGATAACAAAATATACAATACATATTATTTGTTGAATTTGAAATAAAAATACAAAAAGAAAATGAAAGTAATTTAGAAATTTTAGTAAAATTATATATAGTTAGGTTTATATGGGTCTATGGGTCGGGTCTGGGTCTTAGTATTTTAGACCTGGACCCGGATCCGTATCTAAATTTCTAGACTTATACCTGACCCAATGGGTCTAAATCCCGTGGGTCTAGGTCGTATCTTATACCCATGATCATCCGTAACTGGGATCCTCAAAGACTCTTAAAAACAACTAGGATTAAAAATAGGACTCTCTCGTTTCACTATTATAGACAATGTTTTTTTGGATTGTTACTTTTATATTGGCACAATTTTCATTTTGGGCAAGATTTGTTTAATTTCATTTTCTTATTCTACTTTTTAATTTCTACATTCAATTTCATCTCCTCATTTTCTTTACCTAAATTCAAGCACATAAACCTATGTTGCCACTATTAGTGTGACAGAGGAAGTAAGGCATAGGAATATAACTATATAAGACCATGTACAATGGTAAAACCACTCTCATCCCACTCTTGTGGTTTCAGTTCATTAAATAATCAATCTCTTCTCCACCTCAACAATTCAACCCACAATTAAATCACTCCATTTTTTTCTCCACAGTGATTGAAACCACTTCATGAACCCACTTGATTCTCTCGATCCTACTCATTAATTCTACATTTAATAATTAATTTAAATACATTAGTTTGCTGAAATAAATTAAAATATAAAATTTAATAATACACTTTAATGTTATAATTTTTGTTCATTTTCTAATTTTATGTTTTAATTTTATTTTAAAATTAATTTTATGCACTTTTTTAAAATTTTATGTCGTTTAGTATTTTTTCTAACATCCAGATTTAATTTTGTACTTAAAATATTTTTGTAAACAACTTTAAAACAAATTATTTAAATACAAAATGTTTAAATACAAAATGTTTAATTATGAAATGTTTAATTATTTCAAATAAACAAATTAAAAACAATATTTAACTACGAAATGTACATCATAATATTTTAATTAATACAATCTCATAACGTGCGATGGTTACAATCTAAACATAGATATTGATATTGATCTAGTGTGACCAATTTTTACTAAGACATAAATTTAAGGCATGGTCTAGTCTGACCAACCGTTACAATGTAATCAAATTAAAGACTTTAATTTCGATAAATTTACTTCAGTAGCCAGGATCTCAACTTTTTATTTTTTGTGGACAACACATCCTTTGCCAGGAAAACCTGTAGAACTTTGTAATCATTATCAAGCCTCAGCTGCACTCAGTCCCTTTCCTGCTGTGGTAGTTCGATCTCCTGCTCTTTCACGATCCAGTCCAATTTTTGTTGTTCAAGAATTATTAGCCTCTCTTGAAGGTCGTTGCTCTTGCCGAGAAACTCATCCGCCTCTGATTGATGCGATCCAAAAAATTTATCTTGATTTCTTTTAATTTGCAGTTTAAGCCTGGACCTTTCCATAACTTATGC
>JAULKJ010000001.1:12365063-12376126 GCA_032355405.1 Rubia balearica
AACCATTAGCGCCCTTCCGGAGAAACAAAAATATAGATTCGGGAGGACCATGGAGAATTGGGGGTGGTGGGATGACAGAGAAGGGAGGAATGGGCCAGTGGTTTTTGCTATCTTAATTTCAAAAAGGGGTTAAATGTGCAGGCTTGAACCGGAAAAGACATTTTCCCTTAAAAAATCTTGTGCGGATTGCACGTGAGGCGATTGGAGGAAAACTTTCATGGAAAACCCAAATGAAAGTGCCAAGACTTGCTAGTTTGGATAGGTGAGTGGAAAAAAGTTTCCTTTCAATCGCCTCACGTGCAACCCCCATGATATTTTTTTAAGGGAATATGTCTTTTCCATTTCAAGCCTACTCATTTATCCCCCTTTTGAAATTTAGATGGGCAAACCCTCCGTTCCATTAAGTTTTAGATACTAAACTATTAAAATCCATTAACCACTTAAATAATGAAAAAAAGTGTTAAACTAGATTATCAAACAAATTCTTACTCACGTGAGTATTATATGGAAATGTTAGAAAAGTTACTTAATATCACCGTGTTAATGTATTATAAGGTATTACCTTGTATATATAGGCTTTTATATTCTTTTTATGTGGTACTCATTGTGCCCTTTTATCTTATACTAATACAATATATCACCACAATTTTGGTTTTATATTATCGCATGTTATCTTATAGAGTAGAGTATCGATTCTGATTGATCTTATGATTGATGTTGATTGAGTTGTACATATATATATTAGTCTAGGCTCTATGTATCATTATCTGTTGTACTATATATATTACATGTATGACACACACCAAACCTGGTGAATTATCACCCTTTCATGGTATCAAAGTGGTAATTATAAACCCTCTCTTTCCAAACCATTTTCTTCTTTTTCCTTTCCCAGCTTTGACCTTTTTTGACGTTCAAACATACCCTCTTCAATGGATTCTTCTTCCCCATTAACCTACTGCACTCAAATTCACATGCTGCCAATAAAACTCACTATTAGTAACTATACGACATGGAAATCGCAGGTTCAAGTCTTGCTCGAATCAGAAGGGTTATTCAGCTTTCTCGACATGAAGAATTATCACTCTTTCAGTATCAACTTTGGTGTTGTGTCCCCATCATCTCTTTCCCCATGTTCTTCCTTTCAAACCCTAAAACCAAATATATTTTACTCGCTTCTTTACCTTGCCATCTTTTTCTTCTTCTTGGTAGATGGAAAACTCCGTTGTGATGTATTGATCCATATGGTCAACATAAAGCTCCAAGTACAAATATAATTAGTGTTTTGATCTTGTCTCTAGCAAGGTTTACATCATTAGCATGAGGAAATGTTTTTAAAATAAAATCTTCATAATTAGGGCATTATGTTTATTTACAAAATCTTAACGACGTTGTTTTGATGTTAGTACACCAAATTAATGCAGCTACCAATGTTAGAGCGCATTTGCCTAACCATAAATAAGAGCAAAACATATGAACGATGTTGGAAAGCATTTGTTTCAACCGAATGCCAGGTCGATCTGTGACTGTTGTCCATCATAGTTTCAAAATTTTGAATATTAAAGTAAATTGGTATTTAGTGTTAACTAGGTTACGTAACATATTATTTTGGATTTGGTCTTAACTTATCAAAGGTCAGCCATTAGTTTTCATTATGTATTTGACCAATGAATTCTAAGTTAACTTCTATAAAACAAAAGTCAATACTTAATTATCTCTATATATATGTATATATGTGTACACTAATGACTAAGCTTTAATTTTTACTAATCGACACTCAAACCTTACGTAATGTTCTATATTTCACTCCTAAAAACTAGCTTACTTCAGATAATCAATGGTCAACCGTTAATTGTCATTCTATATTTGACCACTAATAACAAAGGTTTTTTTTAAATACTAATAACAAGGGTATTAGTTTAACTAATGGGTGGTCAACCATCAGTTGTCATTCTATATTTGAACATTGAAAACTAAGGTTTGACTTTAACTAATCAATGACCGATCCATACTTAATGATTGATGTTTTACTAGTAAAAATTAAGTAATTTCTAGTAATCGACGGTCAACCCTTAATTATCATTCTATATCTGACCACTAATAACTAAGGCAAAACCCCAAGTAATCGATAAGTAACCCATAATTGTCATTCTATATTTGACCAATAAGAAATAAGGCTTCAGATTAACTAACCCATGGTCAACCATTAGTTTTCGTTCTATATTTAACCACTAAAAACTAAGGTTTGACTTTAACTATTTGACGATCAATCCTTACATAACAGTCTATATTTGACTACCGAAAACTAAGTTTACTTCTGGTACTTGACAGTCAACCATTACTTGTCCTTTTACATTTGACAAATGAAAACTAAGTTTACTTCTAATATTTGACGGTCAACCATTAGTTGTCGTTCCATATTTGACAAATAAAACTAAGTTGACTTCTCTTAATCGATGGTCAACCATTAATTAACACTCTAAATATATATATGAACACTCAAGACTAGGTTTGTTTAAACTAAGTGACGGTTAACCATTAGTTGCCTTTCGATATTTAACCACTAAAAACTAAGATGACTTCCAGTAATCAACAGTCAACCATTAGTTGTCGTCCTATCTTTGATAAATGAAAACTAGGTTGATTTTTAGTAATCGACGATCAACCCTTACTTAACGCTCTAAATATATCTAAATACTAATGACTAAGTTTTGACTTCAATTAATCGATGGTTGACTCTTACTTAACATTCTATAAACTAACACTGATAAATAAGCTTTGACTTCTAGTAATCAACTATCAACCCTTAATTGACGTTCTATATTTGACCACTAATAAATTGGGTTTGACTTTAAGTAATCGAAGGTCAAAACTTACTTAATGTTCTACAAACTAACACTAATAAAAAAGGTTTGACTTTAAGTAATCCACTGTAAACTCTTAATTGCCATTTTATATTTGACCACTAATAACTAAGGTTCGACTTTAATTAAATCGATGGTCAGCGCTTATGTAACGTTCTATATGGTTGATAAGTAAAAACTAAGTTGACTTGTACTAAGCAACGGTCAACCCTTAATTACCATTCTATATTTGACTACTAAAGGCTAAGGTTTGACTTCAAGTAATTGACGATCAACCCCTAATTGTCATTCTCTATTTGACCACTAATAACTAAGGTTTGACTTCAAGTAATCGGTTGTCACCCTTAATTGTCATTTTATATTTAACCACCAATACCTAAAGTTTGACTTTAAATAATTGACAGTCAACCCTTACTTAAAGTTTTATGTTTGACCTCAAAAAAACTAAGTTCACTTGTAGTCATCGAGGGTCAACCCTAATTGTCATTCTAATTGACTTTAACTATTCAACGGGCATTCCTTACTTCTTGTTCTATATTTGACTATGAAAATATAGGCTTTAACAAATCTATGGTCAACCCTTAGTTAATTTTCTATAAATAAAGTTTGACTTTAGATGATCGATGGTCAACCCTTACTTAACGTTCTATATTTGACCGCTAAAAACTAAGTTAGCTTTTAGTAGTCAATTGCCAACCCTTAATTGTCTTTTTATATTTGACCACTAATAACTAAGGTTTGACTTCAAGTAATCGACGGTCAACCCATAATTGTTGTTCCATATTTGACTACTAATAAATAAGGTTTGACTTTAACTAATCGACGGGCAACCATTAGTTGTCATTCTATATTTGACAAATGAAAACTAAGTTCACTTCTAACGACGATCAACCATTAATTGTTTTTATATATTTAACAAATGAAAACTAAGTTGATTTCTAATAATCAACAATCAACCATTATTTTTCTTTCTAGATTTGACAAATGAAAACTAAGTTGACTTCTAGTAATAGACAATCAGACTTTAGTTAAGGCTCTAAATATTTATAAACACCAGTGAATAAGATTTAATCGATGGCCAACCCATAATTTTTGTTCTATATTTGACCACAAATAACTAATGTTTGACTTTAAGTAATTGACTGCCAACCTTTAGTTGTAATGATTAAATGGATATTCTCAAATAAAAAAATAAAAAAAAAGACATTTATCCATTTTTTTATAAATTTGAACCGTTATTAGCTTTTCATATGTTCAATCTCACCAATTAAAATCTCCTATAGTATAAAGGATGTAAACCTACTCTCCCCTTAATCTATATCACTCCCTGATAAGATGTGAATGTGCTATCTTTTTAACACTATTAACACTCACTTTTGTTATGTTTTGTTGGTGGTCAGCTAGAAAATTAAATGGTTTATTTAATAGGGATTATAATCACCTTGTGTGGTTATTCACCCTAATTTTCCTATTTCGTATTATTTACCTTTTTTTTACTCTATGATTGGATCAACTTAAAATGTTTGTGTGCTTAGCACGGAGATCAAATCATCGGAGAAGGCCATTCACAAGGATTGTAGTAGATTGAAAGTCATTCATGAGGATGGTAGTATATTGAAGGACACCAATCTGGTGGTAGAAGATTTCTCAAATTAAGAAGGAAGAAGAGAAAAAAAAATGAGCAAGAAAAGAAGGAAATGGAAAGTTGAAGACCGAGGGCACGTTTCATGCAAACCGGCATGAGCTGTATTTTTCAGAAGATGGATAAGGTTGAATTCAAGCCCATAACACGGACTAGGAATAAACTTGAGGAATTGGGATTCAGAGCCTTCTTAAGCATAAAGAACTTGGAGGTGCAAGTAGGTCAATTGGCTAACTCAGTGAGCTGACTTGTAGCAAGAGAATCGGGGAAACTTCTCTCTTAACTGAAAGTGAACCCAAGGAAAAATGGTACTGTTATTACTTTAAGGAATGGGGAAAAGGTGTAGGAGTCCGAGAAGGAGGTGGAATAAGAGGATAATAGAGTTACATAGAGGATAACATAGGGACCGAATAAGAAGTGATCATCGAGAGTGATGCCAACAATGAAGTGGTGACTTTTGAACCAGAATCCATACCTAAAGTATCTCCATGGACACCCGCTAAAGGAAAGATAGAGAAAGTCACCCCTCCCCTGCTATTTCTGTTAGCTTCGATGACAAAGAATCACAAAGATGCTGACAATGATGATCTCTTCAAAGTGTTCCAACGGTGCGAGGTAAACATCCCCCTCCTTGATGCTATCGGGAAACTTCATCATTATGCCACATTTTCAAAAGAAGTGTGCACTAAAAGGAGTTCCAACAAATTTGGTGGTACACCACCTCAAAATTGATCCTACGATCAAACCCATTAAACAAAAGAGAAGAATCTTTGACCCCAAAGGAGGGGCATCTATCATAGAAGAGGTAACAAAACTACTCAAAGTTAATCTGATCAGAGAGGCGGTCTACCTAGAGAGGGTCACCAACCCAATCATGGTTTAAAAAACACAAAGGAAGATGGAGAATGTGCATAACTTCACATACTTAAATAAATGTTTCCGGAGTATAGTTACCCACTACTTATGATCAATCAGCAGATGAGGACAAGGAAAAAACCTTGTTCATCACGAAGGTAGGGACACTTTTCTACAAAGAGATATCATTTGGGCTCAAGCATGTAGAAACCACATATTAGGCCTTGGTAGGTAAAATATTCAAGGAGTAGGTAGATGAAAATGTGAAAATGTGCAAGGACAACATGGTGGTCAAAAGCATAAGCTATGTAAACCTCCTCGACGACCTAAGAGAGACATTCAAAAGACTTCAGAGCGGAAATTTGAAGTTCAACCCATTAAAACGTACCATTGGAGCGAGGATAGAAAATTCCTAAGCTTCATGGTATCTAACAAAGTGATAGAAGTTAATGAATATGGGTTGATGCTAACTCATCACCAACTTCAAGAATTTAACTACAAAAGACATTATAAACACACCAATTTAGTGATTTCACTAACACACCAACATACAATGAAAATTTACATCATCAATGCAAAGAATCGAACAAGTACAAAACAAATTCAAGGATTAGAGTCTTAGAATTATCCACAACTAATAACTTAGTAGAATTTAAAATTCACTACACAATTTAATCACTTCATATTAACCTTACCATTACTGGAGGTGCATAGGATAAAATTATGTGTTATAAATTTTTATTTCAAATATTTTTGATAAAATTATTGAAAGAAGGAAGATGGGGAATTGGGGAACAATGATCTTATCATATATTGACAAGTGAATGTGCAATATATACCCAAAAGGTACAAGTGGTAAATAAGTAAAACATAACCTATTACAACATAACCTCTATTAATTATTATTTATTAATTTAAATAAACTCCCTCCATCCCAACCAAATATTTATGTTTTCAATTTTTGTCTGTCCCAACCAAATATTTATATTTTCAATTTCTGGAAAACTAAGAGAGGACCAGAGAACTATCCTGAACAACTATAACAACACAATTGTCTGGAAGCTTAATTGGAATACGAGCAATATCACCAATATCACAAAGCAAACTAAGATTACCCTTCATATGAAAAGAGGCACCGGTGTCTAAAATCCATAATGAATGCTTACCAGTAGCATCAGCGAAATGAGTATTCATGAAGTTGTACATTTGCAAGATAGCTTGCTATTGATCATGGTTGAGATTCGAACCACGACCTGCAGACTCCGGGATAGAGGTGATGTCGAACGCCACAGAAGAGAGGGGTTGCTGGACCGAGAGTGCTACGCCGCCACCTGAAGTCCCACGGTCGTGACCAGTACCGGAGCTGCCACGAATGGTCGAACGATGGACAAAGCCTTCCGAAATGTCATAACCAAGATTACCACAGTGAGTGCACGAGGAGTGGCCAGTGGTAAGCTTGTTCGGTGCCATCAAAGCTAACGGGCGTGGAAGAAAATTGGGCTTAGCCTGAGCCGCAAATGCCGTGCCATCAGATTTGGTGTCACGTTCAGTCATTAGTGTCTTGTGACGCTCCTCCTGAACAGCCAACGCATAAACTTTGTTGAGAGATGACAGTGGTTCTTGCACCAAAATGCTGGAGCGGAGAGTGTCATACGTGTCATCGAGGCCGAGCAGATATTGATGAAGACGCTCGATATCGCGTTCAGTCCTCAGCTTGGTCGTAATGTTACAAGAACAATTACTACAGAGGCAAACCTGAAGAGGCATATAAGTAATGATCCCGTCCCAGACTTTCTTGAGTGCCCAATATTAAGACCCGACAGATTTACCACCTTGGCGACAATTCGCCACATCTGCATGAAGTTGGAGCAGTCGAGGACCATTACCAACGGAGAAACGATGACGCAACTCCTCCCAGAGTTCGAAGACAGTCTCTGGATAGGTGATAGAAGACCGAAGTGATGGATCAATAGACTGAACGATCCATCAAATCAGCATGGAGTTAACACTGTACCAGTAATCAAGGTTAACAGAAGCAACAACATCCTGAGTGATACGGCCGCCAATAAACCTAAACTTACGCTTTGCTTTAAGAGCGTTCGTCATCGAGGTTGTCCATTCCTGATAATTGTCCCCTTTGAGAACAACCGGATAGAGAGACAAGCCCGGATGATCAGAGGGATGAGGGTAGAATGGAGAAGTGTGATCGAGAGGATGCGACAGTGGCTGAGGCCCGGCGGGCCGATCGACCATAGGTGGAGAGGACGGCATCGTAGCGCCGACGACGAGAGAGGGGCTAGTGTTGCCAAAGGAGCTCTCTGAATCGCTCATGGTGAGGTGGTGTTGAGGGATATTGTCGGGATCAGAATTTTTTAGGTTTCAGAGAGTAGGCTCTGTTACCATGAAAGAAGGAAGACGAAGAGAATTGGGGAATAATGATCTGATCATATATTGACAAGGGAATGTGTAATATGTACCCAAAATGTACAAGAGGTAAATAAGTAAAACATAACCTATTGCAACATAACTTCTATTAATTATTATTTATTAATTTAAATAAATTCCCTCCATCCCAACCAAATATTTATATTTTCAATTTTTGTCTGTCCCAACCAAATATTTTTATTTTTATTATTTTCTTATTTGGATGGGAACTTGTGGATGAATTTTACCCGGTCATTTCATTTTCCCACTTATTCTGCTACATCAACAAAATAAATATTTGTGCAAAAAGGTGAGAACAAAATATGTATTAATTCCATTCGAATTTCGAATCTAATTTCAATTTGACTTTTAATATCCATAATCAATCAAAAAATCATACTCCAAATTCACTTTAATCAATTGAGATAACCGAAAATTGTATACTAAATATGATTCAATTTATATTCGAATTTAGGTTTTTTGCCCCCTAATTAAAATGAAACAAGAATCAATACTACATTGATGGATAATAATAATAATAATAATAATAATAATAATAATAATAATAATAATAATAAGTAAAAGGACAACATTAACATTGAGAGTACAGAGTGTACTTATGTTGCCCATTTAATTAGGATATGTTCGAAAAAAATGGGTTAATCCTCACTGTTCATTGGGATGACCCAAGACTAATTAACGTTCCTCTCCATCGTTCTCATAAATCTACACAGCTAAATCTTATTAATTTGACAATCTTTGAAAAAATGTACAGCTCTATACCGTAGAGATGACCGCAGCCAACCAACACCTTCCACAGTTACTTTTCCCATATTCAGTTACTGACAGTTACTTTGACCTGTTGACCGAATAAAAAATTCCCACCGCCGCCGCCGCCGCAGCAACAATTTCTTTTCTCAGGCTCTCAGCAAGCATAGAACTCCACCAGCTCATTCAGGGACTCTGGCTGGGGATCAGCATTCTCGAGCATCCAGAGGAGATGTTCGAAGAGGACGACTTCGCAGCCGACGGTAATGCAGTCGTCGGAGTCGCCGGAGCGGTCAATGAGCTCCCGGAAGAGGGGGTTCTCAATGACGTCGGAGGATACAAGGTAGCGGCGGCGTGACTTGCCGACGTAGACGGGATGCAGGTTTTCGCTGGCTTGGTGGTGGTGGTGGTTGTAGTCGTCGTCGTCGAAGGAGGAGGAGGAGCTGTTAACGGCGGCGACGATTTGGCTGCCACTGTTAGTCCTTCCGATCTTGAAGGACTGCATTTTCTTGAGGACGGATTTGAGCTTGGTGAGCTTGCCTCCTTTGGCCATTGAATTTCGGTGGGCTGAGGGAAAAGAAACAGGAAGAGAGAGAGAGAGAGAAGTTTTTTAAGGTCGGAAGAATAGAATGGAGTTTACTTCTTTGGGGAGCTTGAGAAAGTGGGAGGAAGGTACGTGGTATATAAAGGGGTTTCGGGTGCGTTGCGGTGTGGTGGGGGGTGGGTGCTGTTGGGGTTTGGCATCTACCGTCTACCGAAATGTTTTTCTGAATTCATCATTTCCTGGTTAAAGATGTACAACTAGCTAGCATTGATGGGTACAAAAACTTTCGCTTCAATTAATTTAAGATTGTCAAGCACCTTTTGATTCGGTAATTTATCTTTCCTTTTCTTTCTCTAATTGTCATATTCCGCCATGTGTCACAATCTTTAAGGGTTAAATTCTTTTTCAAACTCTATCTCTATACTGAAAGTATTAATATATCTCTGTAAAACAAAAAAAATGTTAATCTAGCCCTAACTTTATGGTGAATTTTGCCGATATAACCTTCAGGTCATATTCCGGCATTAACCCAAAAATGGGCCGTTGACCGGACCCGAAATGACGAATATGCTTTCAGTCATTTCAACTTAAAATTTTCCATTTTACCCCTCTCGTTGCCACCGGCCACCACCACCCGCCATCCTCTCCGGCCATCACCACTAGCCACCCTCTCTCCGACAACCAAACTGCAACCGCCACCCACCCTAACCACCACTTCCGACCACCACCGCCACAACCCTAACCAGCACCACCCGGCTATTGCCACCACCACCTCCGCCACTACCAGCCCTGTAAAACCACCCCTGCCACCCAGCACCTCCTTCAGCATTCACCGCTCCGCCACCCGACCCAAATCCACCTCTGACGATCTGCCTCCCCTCCATCGCTAGGGTTTCCGTCTCCCTCCACCCTACTATAAATTGCTTAATTGCTTTTTGGGAATCAAACTTTATAAACTTAGACCATAAATATAAATTAATCTACACATAATAAAAATATCATGTGAGATATTGTTAGATTCATCTAAAAATCTATTTTCTAAATATTTTTATGCGACACTATTATAGGTAACAAGAGAAATTTACAGTCAAACAGATTCATTGAATACCGTGAAAAAGTAAATAAGCAATTTATAGTGGGACGAAGGGAGTATGCAAAAGATGATTTGTTTTTAATAATGAACTCTGCACAACCCTCACAGTTTACTAATGATTTTCATGCCCCCCTTGGACAGAGCATCACCTATTTTAACAAATAGATTCTTGCTATTGAGTGATGAGACAGAACTGGGTGGTAGCAAAAAATATGCAAGTTCTGAAGAATTTCAACAGGATCGGGTATGTGCTACTCTTTCTGAAAATGAAACTAACAAGGAAAAATCCACTTTTTTCTCCCAACTTAATAGGATGACTCTCAGATCTCCTTTTAAACGCTCCAAGAGCAAGAAATATGGATTGTAAAAACTTAATCATCATATGCTAGTCTGGAATGTTAGGGGTACTAACACTTCTCTCCTAAGACTTAAAAAGCTTAAGGCCCTACATAAACATAATCTTTTCTGCATTATAGAACCTATGCAAGCAATAACTGAGTGTGATAATTTTAGACAAAAAATTCATTTCAGTAGGTGTTTTCCTTCTGATAATGGGAAAATATGGCTTATGTGGTCTGAAAATATTAACATCCACATTAAACAAAAGTCTAATCAGTACCTAATGGTTAATTTCTCCCACCCTGAACTAAATCTTTACATGGAAATCGTATTTATCTATGAATTAACGAATAGAGCAGGTAGGCAGGAACTATGGTCTGACCTTCATAATTTGTAAAAAAAAAAAACTAGTGGTTGGATATTTTAATGTTAGGGTTAAATGCTTTTATAACCCTACCTTTAGGCTGAAAGTGCCAATAAAACCCTGTAAAACCAGAAAGTGCCAATCTAACCCTACCTTTATGATGAATTGTG
>JAULKJ010000001.1:12417187-12428089 GCA_032355405.1 Rubia balearica
TTAAAAGACTGGTCAGAGTCCAGCTCCCACACCTCTGGTTTGCCTGGTTGAGGCTGGAAATTCCCCAAGAATCTACATAAGGCAATAAAAGAAATGAGGATAGAAGGAATCTGAACAATGGAAAAACGCAATCTTCTAGCACAAACAAAATAACATACAAAGCTTAGATAACTATGTACAGAAACCACACATCCGCCAAGTCATGCAAAATTTAAACATGGACACTACTTAACTTAATTATGAAGAAGTCCAACAAAATAATTACACAATTAACTGAATTTGACTTACACATTAATGGCATTTTGCTTATCCGCATCCATGTATGCATTGCTATAATAACGCTGCAAAGTTCTGAAGAATTCCTGTGATTGGGTAGCAGCTTTCCATTGACCTCTTCGCTGAGAGAAAATCTTCAAAATAGGGCATCAAGAAGTGTGTCAGAACAATGTGATCAAGTTAGGCGCTTGGGAGCAGAAAGCCTATTACATTGCAATCTTTGTCATTCACAGGAAACAATATCTTAGTACTACTGTCAATCGATTTTGAGACATTGACTAAGCTTGCAGCTGCAGATCTCTGTTATTATATCTATATTCAAGCTTTTCCCACACAAGGAAAGAGAAGTTCCACTATCTTGTATCCACTCTCATAGACCATTAATGGTATATTGGTGGATCAGAGATCGAGGTGCTTATTAAGTTCAAAGTCAAAAGCTGTGACACCATCAAGTTCACATATGATTCTATAACACATGAGTAATCTGAGAAGAAGTATACATTAATTGGCATTGTCCTAGTCAAGATCTCTCATATTTTGCACATGAAAGTGACCAAGATATATTACCACTGGAAGATCAACAGTGACTGACAAAAGATGAGACCTATAAATCAAGCCAAGCCAGAATATTCAACAAAAGATTGAGCCATAAGTATTCATTGCAAACAAACATTCAAACACAGAAACGAGGCTACGCTTGCAGGTTGGGGAAAGGCAAATTCGACCACTTTGAATATTAAGCAGCCAAAGAGATAGTACCACCACTACAAAAAAATTATCTACTGGATTACAAGTTGTCTAACCTTATTGTGAGCAGCTGAGCCACCATACTGATGTGCAAGTGTATCACCCATTCTTTCATAGAAGCTCATTAGCTCATCAGCCAAAGGATCATCAAGGTCTATCTTGGTGGAATTTATGACCCCCAGAGCTCGCAACTGGTATCCCAAAGCAGCCAGCCCATAAGCATATTGTGCCACATTAGTACGATCCAAACAGTCTATGCAATTTGTCCTAAGCACTCCTTTTTGGAACCTTGGTGGCTTACAAAAAGAACTACTGTTAATCAGATCCCCTGCACTGTATTTCTTCTCCAAATCAGTTAAGTTCACACAACCATTCTCGTGACGGCCTTCATTTTCAATCTCACAATGCAGAATCTCAGTATCAACAGACTCGACATCAACCCTGCATTTAAAAAAAAACTCAACTCTTTAAAAAGAATCTAGTCATAATGATACTGACTAAAAGGGGATGCAATATCTGACATTAATCAATCAAGAAACTTTAGCACCCTAATTCTTTAGCATCTGTAAAACCTCTCGGTTAGCGACCAACTCCAAAAGAGAAGCAAAATTTCTACAAAAACTGGGATTACCAGAAGAAAACAACCTTTCAGGAAAAAGACATTTGCAATTTGTCTTGTTTTTAAACAATAACTACTATAAAATCCAAAAGCAAATCTATTCTACACTCATATTGGCATTAGATTCAGTGGTAACACAGATTGATAGCTGAGAACTGTTCCCTCCATTCTTCTAACTGGTCAGCTGACCAAAAAAATTTATTCTCCAAAAAAAATATTATACTTATGCGACTTTCAATGTAACACACACAAAAATGTACTGTTTGCAGCAATTACTTTTTACTGTTCCCCAACAGATTTAAACAAACACTTATCAAATTCATAATCCCTCCAACCCAGAGTGTTCTTCACCAAATCTTTTTTTTCAGTCCAAGTGTCAAACTCAGTAAACTTTTGACTACAATACTCAATTAATGTACAAATAATAATGTCATTATCATCATGTGGCATATCGTTCGTCATAGCGTACATTTTTCAAATATCAACTTTTCATGCACAGTTGAAATACATTTCAAAGATATTCATGGTCAAAGGCATGTCTTGAAGGTCATGAAAAAACCATGGTGAAGAACATTCTGAAACAGAGGGAGTATGCACTCATGACAACAATAAAAAAATATTTTTTAAAAAATCTACAAGAATCAGATAGCTACATATGAAACCTATGCTACTCGGACACTTCATATTTCAGACACTTGTATACATACACTCATGGCAACGGTAAACAATTTATTTTTAAAAAAATTCTATTAGGATCAGATAGCGACACATGAAACCTATGCTACTCGGACACTTCATATTTCAGCCCCTGGGTTTTAAAAAGCGCAAAGTGCAAAGAAGCGCTAACGGTAAAAATTACTGAAGCGCGAAGCGCTGAGCGTGCTTTTCGGATAAAAGCGCATGCAAAACATGAACTAGGATTATTTCATTAAAGACACAACATAGAACTTAGATAACAACACAATCATGAAAGGCAAATAAAGATTTTAATACAATACCAAATTCAAAGTTTTAAGGATAGTAACAAAAACTGAACGACTAAGATTGAAGAATTCTTAAATTATTACGAAATCATTTAAGGCTCTAAATTCTAGTCATCTGAAAAATCATCTCCACCAAGTATCCCCGTGGACCTCATCTCCATCTCTAAACTTTGTTTTTTTAATATTCCTAAATTAGTGAACTACTCCATTTCAGCCCAAAATATAGAAACCCATTTCAGCCCAAAATTTTTAATTATAAAAAAGGAAACACACTATAGAAACCCATTTCAGCCCAAAAGCGGGCTCTTTGGAGCGCTTTGCTCCCCGACAAAAGCGCCAAAAAGCGCAAGCTTTTCGACCTGCTCTGCGCTTCGTGATACAGAGCGCTCAACCCTACCTCAGCGCTTAAGCGGGCGTTTTAAAACCCAGTTCAGTCCGTACTAGAGTCAACACTACACGAAAAGGTTACTAGTATGTAAAATGTGTCCAAATCTGATGAATCAGATTAGGCACGGGAAGCCAAAAGTCAGGAAGAGGAAAAAAAGGATAAACTTGACATGTTTCAAACTTATTTGCATACTCATTCTTTCTGTTTTTGTCTACTATCATTCCTTTCTTATTTAATTTAAAATCCTTTTAAACTTTCATCATCTAGCAGTTTATATCCTTTTCACATCACAAAACTTTCTCTTATTCTCATGCTTTCCACATACAGAATTTACTTTTCATTCTTTCCCAAAAAAAATTCTGTTCCAGCATTTTTTCATCCAGTCTCTAAAATATTTAATGTTCCAACGTCATTTCATCCATAGTCTCTAGTATATCTATACGTTTCTAATTTAGGAAGGTGTCCCCGCACCCTTGTCCAAATTCAGGATGGTGTCCATGTTATGAATTTTGGAAAATTCAATGTCAGATACTCGGATCCGTACTAGTGTCGACACCGGACACCCGTGTCCAGGTAACATAGCATGAAACATGATTATTACTCACTACTCAAATTGCTCATGGAAGCCTGCAAACCTAAATAAGGGAATCAGTATACTCCTATCCACTCCCTTAATAAGTGTGCCTGTCTCAAATTGGCTAGGTCAAAAAGAATGGAAGGAGTAAGTGAGAATATGCAACGTCACACCAAATAGGAAACTGTTAGGTGAGTGTAATCGAAAGAGTCCCACTTAGGCTGGATGTAGAATGATACTGCACCTAATAGGATTCTAGGTGACTGACATGTGGGGGATTTATTTAGTTTCCTGATGTCTATATTATTCTCAATACATAATAATCCAAATTTATGCAATCAAAATTTTAACACGTAAAATTGTGTGGCATACAAAGCAAAGAGTTCTATACCACTCAAATAAATATTGATTAAAAACCAGTATTAAGTTACCGCATCAAGTGACAGAAATGTAGCAACTGCCACTGGAACGTATAATCCAGTAGAAGTAAAGATGAAAACCAATAGGAACTCAACAAAATAGAATGACATTAATAATTATCATACAGAGATTGGTATGGCTAATTTTAAATCCAGGACTCTATGAACTGCACACAACATCAATGAATCACAGCATTCGAGGGGTAAACTTACTCAGAAGAGGGCCCTCTAAAGCATCCCTCAGATAGTAGAGCCGTGGGTACTTGACAATAAAAGAAGCCTGTTAATGTCAGCGCATACGTAGCCACTCTTCCCAAAAGGAGTAAAACATTTGTAGCTTTGCTGGAAAAGAGTAGAGGGGTCTTAGGCTATAAAACACTTGATAAAGCAACAAAAGCCACTGATTGTTCAAAATGGAAAATTAACCAACCTTCGGGAATGTTTGTGCAAATCCCAGTGAAGGAATTTTAGACGATTCTCTTCAGGAACATCTTTATTGATGTACTCAATAGCATTGGCAAACTCAGCCCTCAGAATGGATTCTCGAGGTCGCTTCTCAGTTGTCTGTTGATTATCATCATCATCATATTACTAACAAGTTAGATGCTTCCAACCAGTTCATGGTACTTTTTCCACTCTCTACTTCATAAACGAAAATAAGAGCTTTAAAATTTTCAGTCAACATTCCTCTTATCTTACCTTAATCAAGTTTAAAATAATTATGGGATGTCCATATCTACTGGCAAGATTCTCAAAATGAAGTCTAGTAGCCTCGTATCTCTGATCTTTCTTTGACACTATAAGAGACAAAGTAATATGTCATTTAGATAATTTACGCACACAATAGGTGTACAATATGTGCGCCAAGAGAATAAAAGATGTACAGTATGTGTACCCCATACAATAGATGTACACTGTGTGCAGAGAAAATAAAAGATAAGGGGTGAAAAGATAATCCAATTTCAAGTGCTTACATATGATGTCGGGCTTCATATTCAAGCGTGAAGTTTCCTGAGACCAGAAAAGTGGGATGGAACCACGATTTTGGACAACAGAGCAAAATTGCAGTGGAGACCCCTCAGGAACATTCTCAAATACAATCTGTTCAGTTTCAACATCATTCGCAACCCTGCCAGTCTCATTTACACCGCGTTTTAAATATCTACATAAGGAAAGAAATAAATCATCATAATGCACCCTTGATAATTCATATAAATAAACATTCCTCCATATAAAAATGAGTAAAACCCTGTTGATTGGTTCATAAAAACCAAGTATCAATAAAAGGTATACTGGCAATAGTACAACAAAACAAGATTAAAAAAGATTATGGCATAACTAGATCTATCAATCTGTGGGGATGTCAGGGAGGAGGGTAGGGGGGGACCTGAAAAGCAAAAAAAAAAAAACTTCATGCATAAGCCAAAAGAGCTGAGTCTCACATCTCTACTTGAACACAACTTTGTCATAAGAATGCCACTACTATGTTGTCTAAGGGAAGTAGATGTCAGGTGTCACTGATCCAATACTTAACTATTTAACTGTATATACATAAAACCTGCACAACAAAGACATTTTTTTGGTTTTTCTTATGATAGTAAAATGTAGACTAAAGAGCTATCGAACTCATCAAGCATTAAACATGTAAAGTTCCCAATTACACTAATAGAAGAAGAACAATAAAAAATCAGAAACCATGCTCTTGGCATCCTAGCCTAAAAACAGAAGGCAGGCCAATACTAGAAATAACTAATAAAACAGAGGGAAAATGCAGCTTCGCCAAACATCAGTAGAGTCACAATAAGTTCCATAAACACAAATTACGCTTTTCAGAATGCATGTAGTGCTGTTGGCAACAAAAATGTGATTTTATTGAGTAGCTTCAATATTCTCAACAATCATCCGTCATTCAGGACAAGCATTCTAAGCACAACTGATGGAGAACTCTTAACACCCTCAAGTCTCCTCATGAAGTTATTTTACAAATAAAACTCGTCAACACAAGGAGAAAGGAACAAGACACTCCAGGAGTGCAGTACAACAGAGAGTTGTATGCTGAGCTCAGGAGCATTACATCACTCCCAACAACAACAAATCTATCGAGTTTCTCCTCCTAATACCCAAACTCACATCACGTGACATGATAAGCCAACAGATAACATGTTGAGCTTCTGTTTTGCTAGATTAAGAGCAAAGATGTGAGGAAGAGCACTTTACTTACTCCCTTTAGTTTTCTAACATTGGCTCCCAACAAAATGACACACTATTATATGAAAAGTAAAATGAGTGGAGGAGATTGTATTGGAGAGTAAAAAAGCAAATTGAGTGGATGAAAATGACCTAAATTTTGCCAAAAAAGGAAGGAGTCTTTGTTAAAAGACCAAACGAAAAAGGAAAGGAAGCCACAATATTAGTAGACCGGAGGAAGTATTTGTTTTTAATTTTCTATATAAACTGCAGTAACTAGTCAGCAAAATGACTATTAGAGTTAGCCTGAATTTACCTGGTGCCAGCATAAAAGCGTGAGCGTCTTGCAATTAGAGTCAGCCTGAATTCACGGGAAGAAATTGACAGTGTTGCCTGAACTCAAAAATAAAAAAATAAAAGTGGCAAATATATGTGAGAGATGGAATACATGATATGAAATATGCTAAATAAGTTTGTACTAAAATCTAACAGAGTGAAAAACTAATACACAACGGTCACGAAGAGCCAAACTAATTATAAATGAACTGCAGCATAAACCCCTCTTGTCATTCAATAAACTACTTGCTCCAATTTCACATCACATGTGGTCATGGTCCTTATCATATGCAAGAGAGAGCCATATACAGACCAAAATCTTAGAAGATAGATTAGATACATATTTGGACCATGTTGAACCTCATATAGTTCCATGTTGTAAAAAAGAAAGCTTTAAATAAGAGGTGTTCGCTTTTATCATAGCCATCAACCAATATCAAACCGTAGGACTCCTTAGCTCACAATTTCTAATTCTGTGTAATTACATATTATTTGGTGGGGCAGGAACCAATAGACCACTGACAAAATCCATTGTAAATCATCCAAAGCTCACCTGCTGGAAAAATCCATAGACCAATGCCACAGTCCAAACAGTATTCTGTAGAATATTCCGTATACCGCGAGTCATAAATTCATTCCAAACGAACATTGTTTCATAAATGACAGTCCCTGTCTCATTATCATACATGTTCTTTTGCAGACTTCTCATAACATTGTATGAGTAGCTGAAGAAGAAATCCTTCGTAAGATCAACCATGCTTAGAAGCTTTTTGTATCTACACCATTCAAGAACAAGAAAAAACACTATCAAAAAGGGAAATTAAAAGAAATGGGGGAAAAAGGAGAGAAGATGATGCACAAAACTTACATCCAAGGAGCATGATGGAAAACTATATAGCATGAAATGAAAGATGCACAATTCAGATTGTAGATAGTCTGGATATGCATACATAATTTCATAATATATGTGCATGCACATGACGCAACAACTACAATCACAGAGGGTGAAAACTTCATGTCTACATTTTTAAGTATCTCGGTAGCACCTAATATGCTAGTACCAAACCCCGCGAGCCAGAATAAATAGTATGGCTTCTCCTAGCAGTAGCACATACCAGTTCAAATGAATGCATAGAAAGCTTATAGCACCATATCCTAGCAGTAGCACATACCAGTTCAAATGAATGCATAGAAAGCTTATAGCACCATATGTTAACTAGTTCGACAGAGAGGTAAACCTTAATACCTAGACCATACACCAATGCAATCGCATCATTTTTTGAGATAAACAACCTAGTTGCACACATGGTGTTTGTGCAACTCTCACATTTAATGGTATTCAATCTATTTAAAGAATGGCAAAAAGACTTTCAAAGGGAAAAATAAAAATAACCTGTTCTCATCCCTATAGTTAATCGTCATACTGGATCGGACTGCAGGGTTGGGAAGCGGAATTATCTCACTCTTGGAGATGGAATATACAATATGACCTGAGATTACACCAATCTGCCTTCTTTTTGTTATAAGGAGCATGTAATATGGACCCAGGAACTTAATGAATCCTAAAAGCAAGAAAAAAAAGTCAACTCAACGACAATGACATGTAAACTCCCCTCAGTGAATTAGGTGACAAACAATGATCAATCTTACCAACAATGCCATAACAGGTTGTGATGAACTTAAGTCCCCCAGTAGACCTGTTTCCTTCATGTATCCTTTTCAAAATCTCGGAGCATTCCCTCTCAGTGTAGGTTGCAGCATCTTCAAGAATGTTCAACTCAGTAGGTTCCAACCTGTCAATTTTCAACACTCTCCAGTATGTTCGGCTCTTGTCTCTTCCTATCATGTAGAAATTCTGCAGAAAACATTTTACAAGGATGCAGGTAAATACAGGATATTAAGACCAGCCGAGTACAAATTCGAAAGCTTAGCATAATTCCTGAATGCAGGTTCCCACACACCAGGTATACATGTTTATAAACTATAATACATGCATAATAGCCAAGAACGAGTTTAACTGTAAATTAAGCGCTGTTTAACTTGACAGTTGTCAATCATCGAAACACCAGTAGCATAACATTTGACGGATAACAGGCTCAAACCAATGTTAACTACACATATACAAAGCAAATCAAAACTTGAACTGTGAATACAAATAAATGCACAAGCAGACCATTCAATCAATACTCAC
The DNA here is from genome assembly GCA_032355405.1 of Rubia balearica. Classification (NCBI taxonomy): domain Eukaryota; kingdom Viridiplantae; phylum Streptophyta; class Magnoliopsida; order Gentianales; family Rubiaceae; genus Rubia; species Rubia balearica. Next base: position 12,425,908 of record JAULKJ010000001.1, read on the forward strand.
ATCTATGGTCAAAGGAGGCAATTAAATGAGATAGCAAGCAGTCAAACACTTAATCATCAACAATTACTAGTTACCAACTTAATTGTGATCTCCAATAAATCAAACAAGCTCGGAATAATATCATACCGATCGAGTCTCATAAAGGCGAAATTTCTGCATAACAGCCCCAGCCAATGCCGGCAAAACAGAGTAACACTGCTGCTGACCATTACCCGAAGTAGTGGCGGCAGCGACACCTTCCCGCAGCTGCTCACCCTCCGACATAGCCACCATCGAATCCCGACTTGCAAAAAGATCTTAAAGCGGTAAACAAAGCTAATCCCGAGCCTCTGGCTCGGGAGTCAATCACTCCCGCATTCACCGTAATTCGGAATTCAAAACCTCACCTGCTCCGCCTCTATACCTCTCCCCAGCCCTCTCGGCTTCATCATCTTCTTCCACTGCAAACCCTAGTTGCAATCACGATACAGCGTCTCGATCTCCTCCGGATCAAACCTCTGATTGAATACAATATAAATAATACAAAATTCAACGAGCGAATTGTATTGGATTCGATGAGGAAAATTCAGAAATATTGGTGGGAACTTGAGGGAGGTTCTTGGAAAGCTGGGAAATGGAAGGGAGGGGAAAAGAGGGAAGCTGCTGCTGTGCTATGCGTATAATTTGACGATACGATAATGATGATGATGATGATGACGACGACGACGGCGACGATGTATTGTTTCTTATCATTCCCATTTTATTTTATTTCTTTTTTCTAAGAAAAAAAATATTTTCACGATTTTAAACTGACTAACCGATAATGAAGTCATTTTGATATAACTAATATAATAATTTGATGTTTGCTTTTATTTATTTCAACGATATTCCTATAACTTTTTAAAAAAATTAAAATGTATTGCAATATATAAATAATTATAATTTGATCCTAAAATTTATTGAAATGAGATTTATATATGTGTGTATAATTGATGTAACTGTAATTCGGTTTAGCAGAAAATTTTCTCTTTTATTTTATTTCTTTGGTAATAAATAGGCTGACTCAATAGTTATTTTTATAAATTGCAATAAGGTATCTAAAAATATTAAAATATTTTAAAATGAATTTTAATACTACGAATAATTGTAATTCGACCTTAAAAATTATAAATATGAAATTTTTTATGATTAATCTAACCCTTAATCGATCTAAGACATTTTCTTTCAAAAATACCCCATCTTTAGATAATAATAATAATAATAATAATAGCAATAATAATAATAATAGCAATAATAATAATAATAATAGCGGCAATCAACTCATCTTAAATAGTCCAGTTACTGACTGGCTGGCTGATCACACTTTGAATGGAAAAAAAACCTCCAAATCTCATGTTAGAGTTTCCGGCTTGTAAGAGCATAAGTTGGTGAATTGGCAATGGTTAGCCTTCATGTAAGTAATTGAATTTGTCGTAATAAATCATTTTTAAAATTTACTTTTTTATGCCGTTATTAAATGTAATTGAATATGTTAACCATTAAACATATTTCTTGATAATCGTGAAAAAAATTGAAATTTAAACTGGATAGAGGTGCAGGACTTGAGGGAGAAATATTGTCTGTTTCATCATAAGTTGTACACTTACTATTTGACAGTCAACACCACCATATGATATTTCATAGTTAATATTATTATCGTATGTGATATTGTTACATTCGTCGTAATAAGTAGTTTCTAAATATCAACCTTTTATTAGTCGTTATTATACACAATTAAATATATTAACAGTTAAACATGTTTCTTAAAAATTGTGATTTTTTTTTTGCATTATGGGACGAGTATAAGATATCTAAGTTGCAATTTGTGAGGTAGAAGAATATATATTCCCTCTGTCCCACCGAATTTGTACACTTTTTGGTCAACTTTCTCATGTCATGTTTGACCAACAATAACTTTAGTTACGCATGCTTACGGTGTGTTAAAATTTGATATTTAGAGAATGCAGCATGCAGAGAATCCAACAACAATACACATAATGATATTTGTGTCTACTTATTAATTGAAATTTATGGTCAAACGTGTCATGAGAAAGTAGATCAAATGGCATGTTTGGGACCGAGGTTTTTTTGTCAAACCGTATAGGCTTGCTTGTGCGTAAATTAACTTATCTTTTTATCTATTTATTTACTTGAGGAATAATGG
>JAULKJ010000001.1:12464811-12477390 GCA_032355405.1 Rubia balearica
GTTTTCCACATAGGTGCCCTCCTCTGGCAGTGGAGAAATACTTGATCCTGACGACAACGATGACGCCACGAGTGTTTTGTTATTAATTGCGGCTTCATCTGGGTTTCCACTGCTTGCTTTAGTGGCGAATTTGGTACTGGTACTTCAGGCGAGTTAGCTCTGATTAGTTGGCCGGCGAGAAACCTCGATCTTGACGCGGGCTGAGAGAGATGAGAACGCGTTTAGGGTTGAGAGAAGGAGATGAGTTGAGTGACATTTGGGAGAAGGTTATTAGTGTCTTTCTTTTTTTTGAATTTTTTTTATGAATGCATATATTATAGATTGACAAAACTACAAAATACAAGTTTAGGGTCATCTCCCTAAGCCCACAACAAACAAAATCTATCCCCTTTACAATTTCTCACCCGGCCCAAAACTATTTTCCTCCATTCTACAATCAAAAAAACATACAACAACAAAATATAAACTGGTTCAAAACCAGATACTGCTTTAATCACCTGCAGACATTCATTTTTCCAAAGCAGAATTCATCAGCTTCATTATGTTTCCTCTATTATCCTTTCTTTCCTTTCATTCACATTCAGTTTTAATCTGAAAAATTAAGGTCCCTGCCTTCAGCTCTTGCTGCATAAAATTCTCATGTTCCTCTCCAACCATACATTGTGGAAAGCAGTAGCCATCATCCCCAACTTCTTCCCATTTCTCCTTTTTGCAATCTGAAACATATGCTTCCTTAGCAGCCTCAGAGATGTACATTTTTTAAGCCCCGGAACTTCCAATACTTTCAGCATATAATCACACTCAAAAACAAATGGGGAGTTGATTCTTGCTTCACTCCACACATACAACAATCAGGTTGAGCTCCAATGATTCCAAAAACTAGTAGTCTGTCTCTTGTTGCTAGCTTCCCATTTATCAACAACCACATAAAAAATTTCTGCTTCGGATGAACCCTTTTATGCCAAACTACTGCAGCATTTGCCTTAACCACATCACCTCCCTTCATTATGTTGTACACCTCATTAATTCTCAGCTTCCTCTTTTGGTCCACACAATTTCCCAGCCTGTTAAACATCTTGTTTCATATTTTTACAATTTTGTTGTGCACATTTTCTTAAACCTTCGTTATATTTCCCCAGTATCCAGTGATACTAAGCAACACATAATTGATTAACTGCAACTTACCTACATAATAGATATTCATGGAGCCCCATATTTTGATTCTGAGTCTAACCTTTTCAATCAGCCGCTCACAATCAGCCTTATCCCATTTTACAGTGGACAGAGGTAGCCCTAGATATTTTATAGGGAATTCCCCTATTTTCACCTGAAAGATATTAGCTAATGCAATCTGCTCAGTTTCATCCATCTTAGAAAACACATTTTTTTATTTTTTTATTTTTTTTCGGTTAATCCCTAATCCAGTCACCATTTTAAATACTTCCAGTGTATTCTACACTCCCTCCATAGACTTCTTATTTGCAGCACAAAATACTAACAGATCATCGGCAAACAATAAAGAGTGGACTCCAGCTCTACCATATCTCTGGTGATACTCGATTTTTTTTTATTTCTATAGGCTCTATTAAACAACCTTGTCATATACTCCATACAGATCACAAACAGTAAAGGGGACATAGGATCCCCTTGTTTCACACCTTTTTAGCTGCAAAACTCACTGAATATCTACCATTTAATGATAAGCAGAAATAGGATCCCTCAATACATCTCATTATCCATTCAATCAATCTATTAGGGAAATTTAGTGCAGCCAACCAATATTTTTTTTAAAAAACCCCAATCAATGCTATAAAATGCTTTGCTTATATCCAATTGCATCACACAGCTAGGTCTCATGTTCTATTTTTTATACCTATGCAGCAGTTCTTGAGTCAAAAGCAGGTTGTGGGCAATGTGTCTACATTTTATAAAAGCACTTTGATTTGTAATAAGTATGTCAGGCAAGACTGTACTCATTCTGGCACAAATTATTTTTGTAATCAACTTGTACACAGTGGAACAACATATTATAGGTCTGAAATCAAAGCATACCTGTGGTACAGCAATTTTAGGGATTAAAGCAATAACAGTACTGCTAAATTTATCTGGAATATCCTCCCCTTCAAAAAACAATTTGCACAGCCCTTACCACATTTTTCCCTAAAATACTCCAAGTCTCTTTTAAGAACTAGCTTGTGCAGCCATCTTTCCTTGGGATTTTTGATGATTGTATCCGAGGCCTTTCTGACTTCCTCCTCACGGACAGGTTGTATCAGTTTTGCTTGCAGCCTCAAACTCAGTTTTCCCCCAAACTCTACAACACTCTTATCTAGTTTGATGACCCTTATACTGCTGCCCAGTTGCTATTTAAAATGTCTCACAAGTTCAGCCTCTATGTCTCCCTGATTTGTTAAAACTTCATTTCCCACTTTCAGTGTTACTAAGTTATTTTTGCTTAGTCTTGATTTCATAGCCTCATAGAAAATTTTTGTAGGCCTGTCACCTTCACAGAGCCATTGCAATTTTATTTTCTGTTGTAGGAACCTGTATTATGCTTCCTGAATTCTCTCCAACTCCTTTTTGGCCCTTTTCATCTTCATTCAAATTTTCTAAAGTTGACTTCCATTCATTTGTCTTCAGTTCCAATTTTTCCCCAATGATCCCAAACTCTCTTTTGTTTAGCCTTGTGAAGGGTTTCTCTAAAGCTTAAGAAAAACTGCTACATCAGCCAGAGTGTTCACTTTTTTACTGCCTCATACTTGTTTCACAATGCCTTAAAATACAGGTGAAAGCAAAAACATGTTGTAATATTTAAAGGCTTTCTGTATTTTTGTTCTCCGATATCAAATATGATTAACAGTGGAAAATGGTCAGACATTGCCACACTACTTACTTCACACATTTCTTTCTCAAGCTCTTTCTGCCAACTCTGATTAATCATTCCTCTATCCAATATGATCATTACCCTTTCATCACCTTCCCTCCTATTACTCTAGGTCTATAAACTCCCTGTGGTTTTAATTTCTATCAGCTCTAATTCCTCCACTATCTCTTGGAATTCCTTCACTTCTTTTCCTTCTACAGGAAAACCTCCAATTTTGTCATTAATTTCCAATGGTGCATTGTAATCTCCAACTACTAGCCATGGTTTGCTCCTGTCTCCACAACTTTTCAAATATTGCCACATAGATTCTATTTTCTGCCCTGTGTTGAACCCATAAACCATAGTGCAAAAACACTTCATCTTTGATACTTTAATTGACACTTCCAGGTCTATCCATTGTTCTCCCCTATTTATTGTCAGTACTTCCATCATATCAGAATTCCACATAACCCAGATCCTTCCCCCTACAGCTACATCCACATTTCTTCATACTCCCAGTTTAGTCCCAAACTCCTCCACACTTCTTTTTCTTTTTCTTTTTAAATTTTTGTCTCAAGCAAACCCAAGAAACCAATGTTATTCTGCAAGCAGAATCTCTTGATTATATTGTGTTTACTTGTCTTATTCAATCCACAACATTTCATATTGCCCAGTTACATTCCATCGGGGGATTTATCCTCCAATTTCCCCTTTCCATTTCCAAGACTCCCTCATTTTTCCTTCCAATTCATTCATTCACCCCTTTCATTTCCTTTTGATTTTTCAGTGTCTGTATTCTTTTCAATTTCTACAATCTTCAGTATTTTCTCAGAATCCACCTGTTTCACCTTTTCATTTTGATTAATTGGAACATAAACTTTCCAATTCTTTTTCATCTTATCCCCATCAATATCATCTTTTCCCCTACACTCCTTTTCATGCTCAAGCTGATTACAATCACTGCACTTCAAAGGTTTCCATTCATAAAAATTTTCTGCTGAATATATGAATGTGTGCTCATTCAGGTATAACACCTTATCAGAAATCTCATTTGTTATCTCCATTTCCATTTTCACTCTAGCATATGCTAGTCTGTCCTTCTGCTGAGTAGCTTTATCTAGACAGATGGGTATACCAATGGGGCTAACAATTTTACAAATCAATTTAAGCTGCCAGTAAGCTATGGAAAGATTTGGCAATTGAATCCAAACTGGTATTCTACTAGGCTCAGAAAAATCAAAATTAGGGGACAAAGGTTTAACTATTATAGACTTCCCATAAAAAAATACAGTTCCAACTTCAGCAATTTCATTCATATAATCCACATTCATCAATTTAACCATGAAAATACTCCTATCCAACATCCATAATCTACTGACTTTTTTCCCCTGGAAAAAAAGCCTTCCATTGGTTTCCACCCAATGTTATTCCAAGAAACCAATGCTTTTTCAACCCAAGATTCTGCAAACAACTGAGGTTTTCGATTGCTGTGAGCTTTCTTCAACATCCTCCAATGTTATTTCACCCATCTTCAATCGTTCCACATTGATTGGCTCATAGAATTTGATCTCGGATTTGTCATCTTCAAATAACGAATTCCACTTCATCTCCTCCCCTTTTTCTACTCGTTCTCCCCATGAGAGCCTTTTCCCTTCTTTTCCCGAAACATTTTCTATCTCTTCAATTTTTACAGGTTTGCTCTTGATTGGAGGTAACAATCACAAGAATTCCACATCCTCTACTACTCGTTTTGTTAGCCCTTCTACCACTGCAACTGACTTTGGAGTAGTACTACTTTCTCCTTGTTCCTTCGCCAAAACTTCTTTTAACCCCGCCTTCAACCCTTCTCCTTCAAACTCCGATCTCAATTTTTCTCCACCATCTCGATTGCTCAACCCAACCACTATTTTCTTCCCTAAATTCTTCTCCCCCGATCTACCCATAGGTGGCGATGTTCGGGGACACACCGAATCAAAGAAGAAAAACTAACGTATAATGGTCATTTCAAGGTATAATGGTCATTTCACCCATTTTCGGCCAATTTGGCCGTTGACATTTCGGTCAATGAAATCCAGTGTTATTTTTGCACATTCATATTTTACAAGGAATTTTTTGCACTTTCGATCAAAATATAGAGTAAAAAACGCACTTTTCTCTTTAATAAATTTCTAAATTTTATCTAATTTTTCATTTAATTCATAAGATGCAATATTTCGAACTAGCTAGTATTTTAGTTTTAAATATTGTTAATTTATTCATACATTTACCGTACATGTATTCACAATTTTTTATTTAGTTGTTTCTAGTCCCCACATTCGTACCCATTTATGTTCCCATCCCCAACTCAGTGCCAACCAGAGAAATTGTGACTTATAAAAATATTATTTTTGGCAAGATAAAAGGCATGGACATCCAAAATTCTGGAGATAAGAAAGGCCTCCTGAGAGTCTTTATTGACTTGGACAACATTTAGGCAACTTCGTGTTGTAGGCATTAGGGGGCATCATTCAAGTTAAAATTCTGAGAAAGCAAGTCTTCCATATCTCTCTCTGAGGGAGATAAACCAAAATTGTTGGGGTTAATGCCTAACATCGAATCTGGGATCATTAGGCACTCTAATTGAGACAAGATTTTGTGTTGGATTAGGAGAGTGGCTCTCTAGGCCAACAGAATCACATGACTGGTTTAGGGACTTTTGAGTCGAATTCTAAGCATTGACCCCCATCTGGTTTTGGGTATTCTGGGCAGATTTTGGGGTCCCTGTTATCACACCGTATTCCTTTGCATCTATTTCGCTAGTGACCTAATTGACTACACAGGAAGCAATATTGTGGCTATGTTTTGTAAAAGATGGAATGCCACTTAATTTTGACAATCTGACCGGGATGAATCATTTGTAGTAAAGGCATTCTAAGGTTGAAATTAACAAAAAGGCAAATGATGGATGGTCTAGTGAATTCTTGATTGGTGGTCTACTTATATGAGGGTTCCCAGAGGCTTCGCTTTCAGCTAGGGGTCGATTTCAACTAAGAGTTTGATGGAAAGTAGTGGGTGGAAGGTAATCGATATTGATCCAAATGGGAACAAAGGGGGGTCTTCGTCAAGTTCAAACTCAGATTTCCATTTGAGGACTCACATCGTATGAGAACGAAAGCTCCAAACTGGTTTGAACCACCATCTCGGCAAGTCTTCTTGGAGAACAAAAGTCAGGCAAACATGCCTTGAATCTATGGCATCTGACGTGGCATTCAAACTTGGAGGGGATTGTGTGGGTAGCAAGGCGTACGCCATGCTTACTGATTTATTACTGTTATTGGCCATGGAGTTGGAGCGTTGATCAGAGAGAGCAAAGCTGCTAACAATTAACCATCTTGGGCAAATAATTCAAGAGTGTTATCATCTTTTGAAAAATGTGGAGTCCCTTGTATAAAATTTCTCTCCAAGAAAAAATGTACGAGTATTATAAAGAAACATAATCCCGCCTTACAAAATACCAAGTGTAAATCCAATTCATTGAAATAAGTACTCTATTACACAGAAAAAATGAAACCCTTACTTCCTAGTATATTTCTGTGCTCGACATTTGCCTATCACTGTACTAAGAATCTATTTACCATAGTAATCTTCTTTAGTTTTAAATCCATACCTTAGACCCAGGTTATGATATTCAAGTACACAAGCTATTCTCAAGACAAAAAAAATATCCCTTGTACATTGATCAAAATTTTGCAACGAAAGGAGACGGGGGGAGCCCTGGATTCAGGAACATCCCTACAAGAGATTGTCAAGTTGAGTTTCCAAGTCATGAATTGAAACCTTATTCAGTATGCTCTCCAAGTCCTCTTTGGAGTATTCTAATATCAGAAGGGATTGAACTTGAACATATGCTTCAACAATATTTGTCCTGCATCAAAAATCACACGACACAATAACTCACACGCATAAGCAATCATAGGAAAAGAAAAGGGACTCGTTATTTTCCGAGAAGCTATACCAACCAACAAGAAAGACAGCAAGTAACCCCTGTGAGTAAAAGTTTTTTTAAAAAAAAACAGTATCATACTTTATCGGCTTAAAAAGAATTGCACGTGTCGATGAGTTGTGAAGGTACAGTTTCATCTTAGACATCACTTTCGGTAGCTCACTCTGCACTGCTGTGTTAACCTGTCCAAAATATGCAGAACATGTTAATGTTGTGAAAATTATCCAGTGAAGAATGACACCAAAAGCACTCATGCCAGCAGTAGATCAACAATAACTGCTTGTTGAAAATATACTAGAAACACTGATTGAACGTAGAACAGGCAATGATGCCATATCCTTGAGCAAGATGTTTCATTTGTGCAAAGCTGCAGCTCAAGTAGTACAATACGTCAATCTTTAGACATTTTTAGTTGACAATTTTATCCAGATTCCTACGGCTTTAATCCGCTGCAATGCGATAAACGCTGTCTACTATCAATGAAATACCTTGTCAATCAACTCAGCAACCTTCTCTGGAGAGGCAAAAGCTTGGTCCTTGAGTGGCTTTGCAATGGAAGAATCTCTTTTTTGATCTTGCATTCCAGATGACAAAGCAGCTTTAACCGTAGTCACCTTGAAAACATTTTTCCACTTATGATCAGCAATTTAATAATAAAAAGATGCATTCACTTGAAAAAAAATCAAGCTCTTCCTCTGTTTAGTGTGGTTAAAGAACATGCCTGTTTCTTTCCACCATCATATACATTGATATACACTTTTGAAATGTTTAATTAAATGATTGATCTATGAACTTGTGATCCACAGATTCATGGTAGTACTACTACTACTAGTGGAGTCAAGTCTCCCACCAAATCTGATATTTTATATAACATTTAAGCTGCAAGTGACACGAAGGAAGCACTAATTCTTCATATTCAAAGAAAAGTATCGATTAATCCTTCCACATTAGCTTCTAAAATAGAGATTAACGAATAAGAAATCCACAAACCTTTGCAACAAAAGAAAGCAGAGGGTCCACAACAAGTTTGGTCACTGACATAATGAACTCCTCACATGTGGCTTTGAGGCTTTTCTCCAATTCCTAAACACAAACAAGTCATCAGATTCCCTTAAACTGCGCCAGATGTATATAACAACCTCTGTGAAAGATCTATCTGTACAAAAAGAAGAAGAAAAAACATACACCAAACATATCAAAAAGTTTGACCTTTCTGCCTTTATTACCATAGGCAAAATTTGCATTTTTTAACCTGAGTCAAAAAAAAAAAAAACTGTACAAATATTGATCTTATGCAACTCTTAACCCTTTAGGCCCACTAATATCATGCTGCCAGCATGAAGCCCAAAGCCTTTGGTTTTTCCATATCATCAGGAAAGTTAGGCACAGTTTCTCTCTGACTTATGACAAACAGGTTTATGCTATATAAAAATTTTGAGAACAGGAAGTATATCAGGCAGATACATTGGTAGCATGGGGTTCCAGCTTCCAAGAAACACCAAGAAGCAATACTGCCACTAATGCTACTTAATATATTCTGGACGCTGCCTTCTTTACATCATTTCACTACATGACAAAGGTATGACTTTTGAGAGTTCAAAGGATAGACTATTCCTATCCCTAACAGCTGCTATTCCTAATGAAAGAGCGCTAGTATCAAAGTACACTTAGGCCCAAACTTACTTTAACAGGAAAACAGAGTTTTGCAACTTCTGCCTCCAACCCCAAGAATTACAGAATTTTTGTTTGAATCTGATGGTAAGTAACAAGAAAGCATTGAGATTTATGGACATTGTTGAGTCCATCCAGGCCCATACACACTCAAACTACAAACCCAAGCTGTAAGTACAGCAAGAGATTCTGTTGTTCACTCTCTCCAACTCATGACAACAATTAGTTTGAAGTGGTATTAGTAACTAGTAAGTTTAACAGAAACAAAGACAGAATAAATAGCTCTAAGCTTACACATGACAAACAAAGTTTTTCCCCCTAGATAGATGCATGAAACAAAAATTTAGAGGAAATGCATTTCATTTCGAATGCCGACATGTGACAGATATGCAATTTATATACCTTCTTTGCATCAATTTGACTTTCCAAAATCCTTGGAGATAGTGTCCTAGCCAAAGAATTTGTACTTGACCAATCAAAAAGATTGGTCTGTCCCCTGAGAATTCGTCTCACTTGCTCCTGGAAAAAAAATAAACAAGTACGAAAATGGCTCAAGGGTGGTTTAAGAACTCATGATCTAATCATTTTACACTGCCTAGTGAATTAATAGATATAGCCTTTCTTTTACTTAATCTCCTTATCACTTTAAGTTCGCTGACAATAAGATTGGGTGTACAAATATAACACAAAAAATAGAGAATTATACTTCATAAGAATTTCCCGGTATAAAGTTGATTGATTTCAATTTGCGCAAAATACTGACGGCACAATTACTTTTCCGAGTAAAGCAGAAAAGCAATACATGATAATGTGCATCAGTTCAATCTGCAAGTTAGCAAACTGTGCGACTCATTTACAACTCCATAAACAATCTACCAATTTGTTTTCAATCCAATGCATCTTTAGGGATTAATTAAAATTATACTAACTGAATAAAAAAATTGGAGTCTGTTCAATTCAAATATTAAATCACTAATCATGTATTCATGTCCCGTAGAAATTACTTTGAATTCTGAGGCAATTTCAGTTCTTGTGAGAAACCAAAAATCACCTTGAATTCATTAGGGACCCCAGGTGAGATGGAACCCTAGTCATTATATTAATCAGCATAAGAGACGGGAAATAAAAGACATGCTGCAACTGCAAGGACGTGATTTTGATCAGCAAAGAAAAACAATTCAAAGACATCAATTTCATTGCCCACCCATTTCAAGAGAAATAGGAAGGTTATAATTTTATCCCTGTGCCATTTCCTCAACTAATAGCAAAAACAAGGGAACCAGTATGATCGATGCAGGAAACAAGATTTAGACAAATTTCAACATGGTTGTGATAACATCTTAGATTTAGATAAAATTAATCCAATGCATGTAAAAGTACTCTTTTGGCCATTACGGTTCTTAACTAGAATACAGAAATTAATCCAATGCATGTAAAAGTACTCTTTTCGCCATTACTAAGAATAGAGAGGGAGGGAGAGAGAGGAATAAGTTCCGGGTTGAGTGTTACCCACCAGCACATGAGAGAAATCGAGTTCCTTATGTGTTACTGAAAATTCTATATCAAATCGTGCAATCTGAAAATCAAGCACCATAATTAGGAATTTCTTATCGCAGTGGACCATCATTAGAAGAAAGGTAAAAGAGAAGGAGAAACCTGCTCCCTTAGGATAAGGATACTCTTTATCAAGAAAAGCTGTCCATCCATTGTGGATGACCTTTTAGCAATTAGTTTACTAGCTTTCTGTAGCAGGAAATGAGATTGTGATCAGATTATGGCTGTTCATAGTATCCATCGTCTCATTTGTGAGCATTGTCAATCATGTGACCGAGACACTGAAGAGAAGGGCGTACACCAAAGAGAGTACAAATATAACTAACCTGTATAGAAACAGCGCAAAATTCCACAGCTTCCTGCATGAGTAGGCAAAAGAGAAGATGTTAATGTTTTGGCAATTTGAAAATTGAAAACGCAGTCCAGCAACCAAAGTAATCAACCTGAGCCAGGCCAGTGAAAACTGCAGGTTCCAATGACTGATATAATTTTGATAAACAGGATATCGTTTTCTCCAAGGGAGGGTACCAAATGTGAGAAAGATCTGAATTTTGATCATTCTGCAGTTAGGTATCATGAAGAGAAAAGAAATTAAATGTTAATGGAATTGTCTTTCAGTTAATGGAATTGTCTTCCATGCTTATGCAGCAGGATATAAATAATATGCAGCAGTTTGCCAGCAATTCCATCAATGGAACCTCTTTTTATGACATTACAAAATAAAATCAAAGTACTGAAAAATAAGAAAGTTTTGACATCATACAAATACCAACTAGTATGGCACTCATACATCAAGAACGATCACAAGTGAACACTACACATCAGATAAAGCATCTACGAAAAGCTCTTGAAGTACAACTATCATTGCTATCCAGGAATAACTGGCTCCAAACACAACCATTCCTTTATATCTGTTGGCAGCTAGCTAAGGTTTTCCAAACACTTTTAATTGAATGAGATGGCCGACAGTGCAAAGAATAAAATTCCTAAATATCGTACCATACCATGCCCACCATCTCATTTTCATGTGTGAGGCTGCCAGGTTCTGATATTACAAGATCCACAACATAACTTTTGAATTTGAGAGTATGACCAACATGATAACCTCATTAGATTACTTCTACCAAATCTATTGATTATAGATATAGATGCATTACTCAACCAACATGACACACATATTAACACATCAAGTTCACCTACTTCATGAAAAACAACAGCAGAAAAGCAAAGTCATTCTAAGCTAGGATAAAACACCGGAAGAGCTTACAGATGTAGATTCTGTTATCTGCTCAGAAGATTGCTCCAGCTTTGAAGGGTAGTCCAAATCTTCATCTAGGGGAAGATAATTTGCAATCTGAAAAAACATTCAAGAAGTTCTATTTCAAGTAACATCTACAGTCTATCACAAATTGAATTACAAATAACAGGCTCAAAAGCTACCTCATCTCGAATGTGTGTTCGAGCACGAAATGTCAATCGCTCATGAACATCAGCTAAGGTTCTATCTATAGTTGGGCGTAATCCAGCCAATGATTCACCTCGTCTGCTCAACTGCTCCCCTAGAACCTCAACTTTTAAAATGTCAACAAGATCACACAGAACATCAAGATTGGTTTCATGAACCAGTTTTGGTCGCAGAGTATCATACAGAAAGGTACACCTGAAAAAAGTATATATGAATGGATCCTTATACAAAGAGAAAGAACCAGGAAAAAAACAATGCGGAGGCCTGATCATTTCCAGAAAAACTGAAGCATGGACATTAAGCCAAAGGACTAGGCAAGCCATAAGAACAAAGTACTTCAGCCACAATAAGATTTGCTTGTAATTCTACCATCCAACTAATACTAAGAATCTCCATGCCAAGCTTTGCTACTGGCAACAGCCTACTTCAAAGGCTAAAGAATACAGGAAGTGTATTTTATTCTCTCGGTGATTAATGATAAGAGACTACCATAAGTTGATAAGTGCAAGCCATGAGAGTATTATAGAAAACAACCAAAAAATATAACTTTTCTACAACAAATATCACTGTGCTAAAAACGCTTCTCAAGTTATTACCATCAAAGGGAAAGAAAGCCACTTAATAAATAAAGAATAGGGCCTTTTCTTTTATTGCACAATGACTGTAAAACCATGGCACCAAATTCAAACATTCAACCTGAAGGAGCACAACACATCAGTGCCTAATAAAACAAAAAAACGTTACTACAACTAGTCCTAATACATATGAGACATATGTATTTCTTTCTAATATTGTCCTTTATAAGATTCTTGCATGAAAACTACAAGCTTAACCTTACAGTTAGCAAGTTTTGATTAGAAAATAGCAGCTAACATGATAAGGCTGCAAGAAAACGTGATTTAACTGACAAAAAGCATAATATATATTTCGTCACAAGAGCCGTGTTAAAAATTCAGAATCGGAAAGAGGAGAAACAATTGAGAAGGATAAAAAGGATGCCAATCAGTCCAACAACACAAAGCTGATAACTCACAGAGGATCTGT
>JAULKJ010000001.1:12574675-12595669 GCA_032355405.1 Rubia balearica
CCCCACCCCCCCCGCGTCGCTCGAGGGGGGGGGGTAGGAGAATATTAGATAAATTAGAATCAGGTTAAGAAAGGAATACCTTTCTGATTGGTTTTGTATATATCCTTTTCCTTTTCCATATCTGATTCTGTCTTGTATACCCTTTCCACTCAGTATATATATGAATACATACAGCCACAATTATTTGTGGGTTTTACATTCTATCATACCTCACTTGATTTTTTCTATCACATTAATTTAATTTTACTAATAACATTTAATTAAAATAAATTTGTCCACCCAATTTAAGAAATCAGCATTGCACATGCCCTAACTCCCCTCCAGTAAATGATGATAAGAATTAATATCTACCTCCGTAACATTCAAACATTTAATTCACTTTATTTTTGTCGATGCTCAAATTTTTCTTTCTGTGTGTTTTTCCTTAAACTAGTTAAATTGAAAAAAAATAAAAATAAATGATGCACTTCAATATCCTTCTCCAATTCTATAACCTTCTCTAATTTTAGAAGAAAAAAAAATGCTATTTACAGCCCATCTTTTACTTCACGAAGTCCATATATGTGTGTGTGACATGTATACCCGTAGAAGTATTTGAATTCAAAATCCATATATTCACTCACATTTTTCTATTTCTTACAAAATCCAACGTTTCTTCTCTTTCTCAAATAAAATAACTTCACCCAATTACATAAAAAATTCATACAAAATTCACAATTTTATGTTGACAACGCTTAAATATGAATAAGTTAGTACATATTTTTATTCTTAAAATATCTATTTTGCTTATTGAGTAAATATTTTTATGTATTTGTTAGTTTAAAAAGTTCTATTTTATTATTAAAAAATCGATCAAAATGTGTCCGGGTACAAGATCGGTGTGTCCACCTTCATGACCATAATCAAAATCAGTGTGTCCGGTCTCATGATCGAACACATAATTGGTGTGTCCGGTTGGAAAAGTGAACGTTGGACCTGACTAATTTCGGTGCACGCACGAAGTGCCTCCAAACTGAGCAGAACAGACAACCCCTCCAAATATTCAAGTAATGGGAAAGAAGACCCACAACCATTAGCCGGCACCCAATACAACCTATCCACCTCAAGTTAACGTCAATCAAGACCCTGCTCTATATCTCACGTGAGAGGAAGGTTGCAAATGCGCCCAGGCTTAGAAGATCATATGCACTTATATCCAAGGTACCTACCAAGATTGTAAGCAGCATTCGCAACCTCAGAAACGAACTTAAACAGACCCTGAGTTTTCAGGAGTTAGTGAACTAAAGTCCTTGCATACTCCTAAGCACCAAAGGCCACACCTCGCAAACGGGCGATCTCCTCTCTTTGTTGTTTCACCTCCTCCTCGCACAACCGAATACGGTCACAAGCACCCTCAAGCTCAAACCTAGAGATGTCAGCCTTCATGACTGTAGGTTCAAGCTCTTTAAAGCGAGGTCCTAGGGCTAACATATCACCCAGGACCTGCAAACAGTAGAAAAAATTACAACACACACTACCACATCACAACTTTTGAGATAATATCACAAGATCGTATATTAACATACGAAGAATATCACGGGGATAAGGTCAGCACACCAGATAAAGGGACAACACTTTTACTCGCCTTTTCAACATAGTTTATAGTATGCATCTTTTTCTTGATGGGTTCTCAAGGCCGTTCGAATAGATTGATGCGAGACCAACCAAGACCAGTTAAAGGAAACTCTCGTTTATGGCCTTCACCTAAATCCATGAACGAGTACCCAAAATCGGACAAACAATCACTTGTTACCCCTATTAGAAGAATGCACACCCTCAGTTTTAAGCCCAACCTTATAATGGCAAGCAACGGCCAATCCAAAAAATGTAATTTGAAAAAGGATCATACCTGGAAAAAAATAAAGAGGGGAAATATCAACAGAGGAACAACAAAGGGCTAGATTGACATCCTGCAATATACTGGAAATCGGGAATAAACAAACTCAAGGAAACAAAAGGCCCACAAGCCACCCAAGAAAGACATCCCACATACCTAAGAAGAGGGACGGGAAAAGATCACAGAGGAAACACCATAAATAGAGAAGCAAGACAACCCTAGAATCCAAAACCACTAACTCCTACACGAAGGGAAGCAATAATTAATCACACAAAGCCCAAACTTATTTAGATATGAGCAATGCTCCACACACAATCCCTAGTACACTCAACTGATACAAACGTGTGCAACCCAAAACTATGCACATTAATCGAAAAGGGACCAGAAAAGTTGAGTTTCTAGAAAATTAAACGTTTCGGCTATAGTGCCTGGATAATGATTACAACTACTGCATAAAATCCAGTCCAACCACCTAACATACATGGTTACCCATGAAGGGTGTCATAAGATTCCACACTGAACCGCACCCCCGCAAGGTTGCTAATAAATCACAGGAGATCTACTAAACAGCGGAGCGCTTAACAAAGATAAGAATTTATATTGTTTCTCTCATGCTCATCACAAACTACCAAAGGGTTAGCTAGTGGCAAGTCAGGGGTTGTCCATGGAGATGGTGGGATTCAAAAACTAACTATGCAAAACTTGCAATCGAGTCGTCACTCCGATTACGTGTCCAAAATAGCTAGAGTAGGGGGGTTTGTCTATAAACTACTAAACATGCAAAGCAAGAAAATAAATTATATTAAGCTAACACTTGGGGATATTTGCGTAACAAGACCAAAATATGATTTTGATTCTAGATTCTATAAAATTCAGGACATATAAACCTATCCCAATGTGTATGTCACATGGTGTAGTTGATAGTCAATACTTTCCAATGTCTGTCACACAAAGGTGCCCACACTATTCTATCAACACTACCTCCGTAATTAGGGAAAGTGCATCGTGCAGTCCAACCGATCTGCGCTCCTCTTTCCCTTTAAGAATTAAATCTCGGGCTTCTATTTAAACGCTTCTCCCTAGGCATATAGAGGCAAATGAATAGGCATCTTATGATGACTCTATGGTTGAAATAACAATGGTCGCCAAACTACAACCCTAACTGCTACAAACTATTATGCTTATCTATCAGGGTTCCTAACCCAGTCAAAATTAGGCATACACGTAAGTGGATTCTGTGCTCACGGCCTATATGCATAGAATTACATAGCCGGGACTCGCGATTCTCCATATTCTAACCGGACACTCCCAAGGGCAACAACACTAGCACGATTCATGTTACATACTATAATGGTGTATCAAAGAGTAAAATTAATATGCATCATTTCAAGAATGCAAAGAACAAGTCAAGCATAATTTTCATACACCAATAAGATTGGGTAATCTAAAATCTCACAAAATCTCTACCAAATCATGAATAAAAATTAGATGCCCAAGAAAATAAACTACTCCCTAAGCATTGAACCCAATTTTTTCATTGGCTTCAATGCCCTAGGGTAAAACTCAAAAGAAGATTAAAAGAAGAGAGAAGGGTTATTCCCATTCTCTCTACCCAATCTTAGAAAACTAGGAGAATAGAATTACAACTAATGCCCAAACTTAAAACTTATTAGACATAGGCTCCTTTATATAGTAGGTAGGAAATGGGCCTAAAAGAGGCCCAAAAACCAAGAGAGGCCCTAGTTCAAACGATGGCACGAGCTGTACAATAGCTCACACACGGCCCGTGTGGTACTACCTGTGCAATAGTTCATTGGCTACCACCACGTGGAAGCGGTCCCTCGGTCTTCTGAGTTGCATGGCTGTGCAATTCTTCACAGGTCGCTAGGAGTGTATTTTGACCTTCTGAACAGTGCGGCCCGTGTGATTCCTTGCGGGTCGCTAGTTGGAGATGAGCATTTGCCTCTGATGGCGCGGCCGTGAAAAATCACACGGGACATGGGTTGGTATTCGAAATTATGATCTTCAAGGTGCACGGGTCGTGCAATAGGGTAAGGCTCGTGCTCATACTTAGCCGCATGGTCACATTGAACCACATGGGCCGTGTAATTCCTTAGGCACCACCAATTTGGCTGGCATGGGCCATGCAATAGAACAACTGTGCCAGTCTTCAACTTTGTCTGGGCTTCAACTTCTTTCTCCTTGGCACATTTCCATCTACTAACAAGATTAACCGCGTGGCCTTCGGTCTACTACCATCCTTGCAAATGACCTTCAAATATCTACTACCACAATTGTGAATGGCCTTCTACTTCGAAGTGTTTACGAGCAATTTACAATGAATCTAAAAAAAATAGGATCTAGATGCTCGCAAGGACATAACATCCATTAGGTCTAAATACATCTACAAAACGAGGGATTTAGGTAAGAAAATCAGCAAAGGCTATCTTAACCCCTTGTGATGTAAACCAAACTAAACCTAGCAATCAACCATACAAAAGATACTAATAAGTGTGCTAAATGCATTAGTTAACACATGATTTTAGGTGCAGATCACGCCCACACGATCTGAACGAACACCTAGGGTTTACCCCACTCTGTCGGCACACGGTGACATAAACAACGCATTTTCTCCAGCCAGCAGTTTATATCAAACCAAACCCTTGACCCTTCGTGGCTAGTAGGGCTTATAGTATGTGCGAGGTATGTACACAACCCACAAAACTAGCCCGGACCAAGAAAAATAAAAACGAGGTGACTATGTCAATGAACTGATAGCAGCACTTCAAAACTTCGCTCAAATAGACAATGCACAAAATGTGCATTTGACCACGACCACATAAATCTATCACATTATCCACTGCCTAGAAAACGTGGCCAACCATAGCCACCACGATGGCTTTTATAAACATGCCTATATGGGCGCATGGTCCCAGGAATTTAGGAAGAAAGAGCCTATAAATAGCCAAGGGATGAAAGAGCCCATGTAAGCAAGAACAAGAGAATAGAATCATGCGATAGTTCCTGAATACTAACTTTAGCATCAGAGCCTTTACCCCGGATCCAATCCGGGAGATTCTTGCAAGAAGAAGTAATCCAGCGTTCAACGCCAATGAAGTTTTCTGCCATCATCCCAGGAGTTCCTACCACATTAGAGAATTTTTTGAGTTTTCCAAATTTTCATTTCAACCCCTGAACTTTCATAAACCTTTTAAATAATACCAAAAAAAGTAGTCTTAATTTTAACCCAAGCTCCAACAAAAATTCTTACAAATTACAATTTGAACCCCGGACCTATGAGATGGTCTCATACAAGACTTTGTCAAAAAGTAAAAGTTCAAAGACAGTGCATGGACACTCTTTGTCAATGGAGCCTCGAGTAGAGAGGGATGTGGAATCGGATTTTTATTAATCAGCTCAGAGAGAGATGAATACAAATACGCCCTATGCTTTGATTACGTCCTCACAAATAGCGAAGCTGAGTATGAAGCACCTATTAGCAGTCTTGATATTGCAATACAAATGAGCATTCAAAGCATTCAAATATTCAACGATTCTCAAACCGTAGTACATTAGGTATTAGGTGAATATAGTGTGCGAGATTATCAGTTGGCAAAGTATTTGGTGAAAGGGAAGTAGTTGATTTGTAAGTTAATTTACTTTCATATTAACCGAATGCCGTGAAACGAAAATACAAAGTCGATGCACTAAGTAAGTTGGCCACATCTGGTTACACAAGAACACAACAAGAAGATGTCATTATGGGTGCCATATCAGCTACAACATTGTGACTATGATAGTCGCCCAAATTGAGAATGAAGGGACCAATTGGATGAAGCTCTTCATCCAATACTTAGAAAAACGTCTGTATGGGGACAAGTAAAGGCTAGAAAGATAGAGCTGAAAGCGCCATTGTACACCTATGACAACGGAATCATGTATAAAAAGAAGATTCCTAACACCATGGTTGCGGTGTGTTGACCCAAACCAAGTTAGGTATATTATTTAGGAGATGCATGAAGGGTCGTGTCCTAATCATCAAGGAGTTAGGATGTTGGGGGGGGGGGGAATCATGCAATCATGTTTTCATTTGCCAACTATCTTTGCAAACACTCAAAATTTTGTCTAGCAATGCAATAGTTGTCGAATCAAAATTGTGGTGCCAAAGAAACAACAATCATATACCCCATGGTAAGTTAGATTAGGTTTGGAAGTAATTATTAGTTATTTTAGTGTTAATTTTTTTCCTTTTTACATATAGAAAATTTCTATACATGGAAAGTGTGCGAGGTGGGACACCTATTTAAGGAAAATATGCAGAAATGGTTGAGACAGATGGAGTACATATTTTATACAACTCTCCCAGTATATGGGATTTTCCAGCTTGATTAGAAACCTCCCTTGTAATTTTCATCCACATTTAAACCTTGCGGGTGACATTTTCAAGTTTGCTTGCCATGACCATTATTGAAAAAGGCTTTACTTACGTTGTATGCCTTATTGTCTTATAATCATCAAATTGATAAGTTGAAGTAATAAATTGATTAAGCTTATACTTGTGATTAATTTCAATATGAATATAGTCATTATAAAATCTAAAATGAAATCATACAAGAACCATATGATTACAACTGCATACTTAACCCCTCATGTAACTCGTGGCAATTGTCCTATTCCTACAATGTTAATGTAATGTTTCTTGAATTTCCACGTCCCATAAATTCCCTCCCCACCCTCCCTACCCATTTCAGAAAACCCCTTCCTCTCTCCCAATTTCTTTCTTCTCCCCATCTTTTTCCCTCCATCACCGCCGCGACAAGCTCCTCGTCTCCAAATCCTCCATTCCCATCACTGGCGACCACCACTCCACACTCCCTATCTCACTCTCTCCGCCTCCCCATCTCTCTCACCCTCTTCGTCTCTGCCGCCGCATCTCCGTCTTCATCCACCGCTTCTCTAGTTCTGCCTCACCTCTGTCGACCATGTCCCCATCTCCAACTAAATTGATTTCTCACAAATTTGGTGCAAGGTGGGTCGGGCGGTGGAATCGGGTTATGGATCAGGCGGTGGCATTGGCTGGTGGGTCAGCTGGCATTGTTGGTTAGTGGCTCGATTGGTGGTGTTGGCTGGTGGTTCGGTTGTTGGGGTGCAGTGGTGGAAGGGCAGTAGTTCAGGAGTGCAATGGTGGTGCAGTGGTGGAAGTGCAGTGGTGGAAGGGCAGAGGTTCAAAAGGGGCAGTAGAAGGGTAGTATAGTCTTTTCACCTTTTGGAGGGAAAAAAACCGGCCATTTTTCTGTCTGCAGAAATGGTTGGTACAAAGGGAGTACTAGTTACTACACCCTTCGCAATTGTGATGTAAACATTTGTAATCAGAATTCAGGAATCTAAAATTGGATGTACATTTGTAACTATATTTAAGCATTTTTTCATTTGCTATATTTATCAATAACTACCTCGATCGATAATGAAGGCGAAGATTTTAATAGTTGAAGTCCTTGAGGAAATCTCAAGAGCATTCCACCCAGTTTACGTCCAATGGTTTCAGCTTTGTGAGCCACTTATGTGTGTTCTGTGAAATATTAGGCTTGGATGGAGGTTTATCTTCAATGGAAGCAATAGTTTCTTCTTTTCTCTCTTTTGCTGAACTTGCTTGTCTACTAGGATACCTGACTTTAAGCGACAGAAGCCGGGATACTTCATGAACACCTCCCCATTTCTCCAAAGCGCGAGCAATATCATAGCGACCTGTCCAAAAAATATGATTACTGAGCCTTGAAATACCTTCTAATTTCATGTGCGACTCAAAATCGTTGCACCAAGGCTACCATGATCAGCTAGACCATGAAATGGACAAGTACTCGCTTCCGTTAGACATCATAACCTCAAAGGACAAGAGCTCTTAGTGTGTTTACCTGCACGCTCGAAAGTTTTTCTGCTCGGCATGAATGATGGGTCCATTCCCCAATTCCTCTGGAACCAGCTTATCTGTACATTCAGATATCCCCAGTAAGTTTCAAAAGTCTGGATAGAAATTGAATGGAAATGGAATGCAGCTTCATATTTCTTGATTTTGGACTACTAACCTCCTCTTGCAGATTTTCAAAGTTATCCCAGTAACCTTTGGGCTTGCGTTGTTTGTAAGGAAGAGAAAGATTCATCATTGCAGCAGTTCTTCGAAATCCTCCCATGCGCGTAATTGCCTTCTCTATATCCACTCTCCCATGCTCTCGGAGTTGCTTTCGCATGGGCATGAAGCCTTCCTGTCCATGCTCAGCTATGAAATTCAAGAGTTCAGATTTCAGAACTTTAACATCTCTTTGTAGTCCTGGAATCTTTGTTCTCTGCCTGCATGAACTTGAACTAGTGCAGTCAGAATCTTGACTGGCTAGCTCGCCGTAACTAGTAGAGCACCCATTGGATGATGAATCAAATTGTTTTTCCACGCAGGCCGAAGAACTGAATGGTTCAGCGGTGTTATCAGCACCCTTATTCTCGATATAATCCCGAATGGCACATAAATTTGAAGGAAGATCTTCATATATCACCTACAGATCCACCAAAGAGTTTCACAAGAAAACTTCATCATACAGTCATACATGACAAACACTGTATAAGAAGTTAACTACACCTATACAAATTTTTCATAACAAATTCAGTACCAAAGGTAGACATAGGAGAAGTGGCATAAATGGATAGGCACAAAACTCCCAATGAAGATAAAAGCAAAGTAGGCTAACCTCTTCCATGATAGCTTCAGAAAGAAATGAATTCTTGTGCATCTTTGACTCCACCGTATATTTCAACAGCGTATGATGATTCCCTAGTTGCTCTAGGATCCATTTCCCTCTAAATGAATCAAAATCTCCCTCCACCTGCTCAAAGCTGATCTCTTGTTCGAGTATTTCATACAAATCAAGGACAACACGAGCATGAAGAACCATATAAAGTAAACCCTTGCACCCCTCCTGAAAAAATCAAAGGCAAATATTCACACCTTTTATGTTTTCAGTTCAGACCATTGTTGTGATTTACTGTTAAATTTTGAGGTATCTTGAGCTTCCATCTTAAAACTAATTGGCACTAAGTGGAGGAGATCCAAGACCTTATTAATTAGTCATTATCCTTGTAAGAAACCAATGTGGGATATAGATTTCAACATTTACAGAAGGAAAGTTTCGAAAAAAAAAATTAAAAAAAAATTATTTTTCCATCAGAATAACACTGGCGCAACAGACATCTTGCTGCAATTTCAGACAAGCTCATTAAAGAAACCTAGTGGAGACAACTACGGACTATTCTTTCATTTAAACTTTCATCGGAAGCTTGTACATAATGATGAAAATTTTATTAATGGCTCTTCTGACATTCTGCTTTTTATTAGACATGAGACGAGATGTTTGCCAATACATTCTTGGGTCAGGTCGTTGTTCAAAATTCCAAAGATCTAAGGTTTCCTGAGCTTACTGGAGAAGTAACAACTACGGAGGATGAGACCACCAAGGAGTTGGGTCTCATTTAATTCAACCAAAAACTTAAGTATATCTAGTAGATAACAGATGCACATTTTGTGAACAGACAGAGAGTGAAGGTAAAAGTGTTTGATTATGGACTTGGGAGATATTGCTCTACTTGACTAAATTGATTCACTGTGAATATAATTCCACAGTTTATCTTTTAAGGTCCAAGAGTATGCCCATGAAGAATTTCACTCACATGCATAAATTTCAATCAAATTAAAATATATTACCCAAAACATTATTTACTTTATAAGCACGCGATTTATACCTGAAGAATGCGAACTTTGTTATTCTCCCGTGATAGAACCTTGCTGATAGCCAAGTTTGGAACTATCCTGCACTAATGAAAAGGAAGAATGTTCATGGACAACGAACATCTCATGGCACCAAAAAAATAAATTCACAACAACCTATAAACTGCAAGTTCTGTAGCCAAGAGTGTTTGATTCGATGAAATATGTGCTACTTCCATCACTTAAATTTAAATAACAAATACTAGTATGGAAATGAATATATGATTTCCACTTAAATTGTCAAATTCATTTGTGCGATGCGATGACAGCGATAACTACTAGTAGGCTTCTGTTCTCTCTACGCTGATAATGGTTCAGAAACAGCAGTTCTTGGAATGCATGGAAGAAAATTTGTCCAAGCAATAGTGCACCAATTTAAAATGAGTGGATCAAAGAACAAGGATTTCAGAAGTTACCATCTCTCTCAGAATAGCAAGCATATTTTTTTTCCAGGATTAGCTCATTCCTAGATTGACAGCATTGATTTTGACAGATTGAAACTTTATGCTCAGCTGCTTACCAGACTAAGTTCTAGTTTCTATATCCATCCAAGGAGTTGGAATTAGGAACACACAGGAGAAAAGAAAAGTTTCCTATTGAATCATGATCCTAATTTAAATGCTTCCACTCTAAGGAAAAGGGAAACGATGTCAGGTTACTGAAAGGGAAAAATCACATGCATTGCAAAGATATGGAGTTCAGGAAAGTAAAGGAACTGTTACTTACTCAGGAAGTCTCTCATAAGCAGTCAAAGTATTCCAGACATCATGGATAGGAGCTTTGACAGTTATACTAGCAATAACAAAACGATGAACACCACCATTTTCCTTCACACCAAGATCACACAATTAGTGAGACAGCTGAGTTAGACATTACTTTCAGAGGTGAATGCAAGGCATTTATAAAGGTGTCAGTTACCAGTAGGCCATCGAATCTACGAAGATGAACTTCATCTACAGTACACCGCCTGTCAAGCCTGCATGCTTTCCCAAACACACCCCAGTTACTGCTCAAGTCACTTGTTATCGGAGATGAGGTACTCAATTTAGCCTTGACCAACTTTTCCTTTATTTCTCCCATAAAGGCCTTATTATAGTCAGATATAGCACCAGCAATATCTGAACTTGCAGAAGTAAGGGACTCCGTAATTTTTGAGACTTGAGAAGCTACATTAATTGATGGACTCTGGCTTCCCTTGAAACTACCTTCAGCTCTACATGCCAAGGCTTCAAGATTTACTGGAAGATCTGAACCGATGATTCTCTCCAAGAAAATTGCAGGGAAGTTGAATGTTGGAATCACATTTAGTTCATAACTTAAAGTGCTTTTTGAGGACCTGCAAAGCACGGGAACTTGAATCAAGGACAGGAGCAACTAACAATATAATAGTTAAAGATGAACCAACAAATTTGTGAATTTACACTTATCATTTGAATTATAATAATTCCTGCAACCACTATAACTTATGTAAGAATATCTTTTTTCTTTTTTGGCTGAGCAATTGAGCTGAGTATGAACTGCATATCAGGAATTAATTCAAGCCAAAAAATATATTCAGAGAATCATTAAGGAGAAATGGGTAATGAGGAATGAAACTTCTGATTCTCTCAGTCAACCAACATATGCAAATTATCAAGATGAAAGATATGTAAAGCCGCGATTTACCTCTTAATAGATTTGACAGTCCACTTTCCTTCAAACTTCTTGAAATCGCCATCAACCATGGAAAATCTGAGTTCCCTATCATGTTCCTAAAAAGATGTGACTGGAAACTTAACGGAGGCAACTAAGAATGATCTCAATCATGTCTCAACTTTAAATGCTCTTAATTCCCAGTAAAATCACCCAAACCCCTTTCATTATATCATATGTCCATGTTTAGTCCTTTTTCTCATACCGCATCCTTTGAGGAAAGTACAATTTGAAAACACATCTTAGGATAGAGTGAAGAAAGACAGGATGTGATTTCACTTGCAACTCGATTGTCTTGTGCATAAAAAAATAGTGTTAAAACTTAAAAATTAGTCAAGAAAGAGCAGTACAACAATTGTACCAAATGTGGCAGACAAATAAAACTGTTACCCAAAAATTGCCCAAAAGGTTAACCAGGCCAACTGTGGCAGATCAAGAAGGGCAGCACCAGTAGCGTTTGAAACTTTCATTTAATTGATCAACCATATCAAACTCATATCTTCACTAAAGTCTGAAAATCAAAACTCCACGTAAAGGTTTAAGCAAAGCAGATGTAAAACTAATGTACAGCTCAACATGTAATCAAACAAATGCAGAGATATTTTTTAAATAGGACTGTTATATACAATGCAACTGAAAGCACTTCCCAAATAGGAGCAAAATGGGACGGAGGAACAATATTGACATTTTCCGTAGAAATTAGTTCATGGTGCTTACTGAATTTTTTAACTCTTGAAGATCCAAGACAACCCTGGCCTCTATGTGCCAATACAGAGCTCGCTGTAGACCTCTTTGCTCCAGCCATATACGTCCAGGATGAGGACAAGGAATTCTCCAACTAAAGAAAGAACATACATATAAAATCCAAATCAACTACCATACTCATTTTGCTACAGATATGATAGTTGTAAATATACCACATTCAACAGCAATATAGCAAATAAACTCCTCAAATAAAATCTCAACAACAAAGAAAAGCAACAGAGTTTTCCCACATAAATTGTTTCAGCCTATGACAATACATGGTTATATTTCCCATCATTTGATAAATTAAATTGATATCAGAATTATTACCACCAAAAGAAACACGAAATTACAACCAAGGAGCGCACAAGAATTTACCTACTTACAAGATTGGGAATGAAATCTGCTAGCTTTTCATAGTCGGTGAGAGCATTCCAAACAGAATCCACATCCGCATCAACAGCTACTTGAGCCTTAATCCTGCGTTCGCGCCATGATACCACTTCTACCTCAAACTCAACTTCCCTCTTATCTTTGCCTTCTTCCTCTCCAGTGCTATTCTTGTGATGGGCTCTTAGTTTATCATCAGAATTCCAATTGGGTGGTCCGTCAGTGCTAGAAAAAACAGCAATGCACTTGTTTTGTAGACAGGATTTGGGCCCACAAAAACTGACTGCCTTTACCGGGTCGCTTCTGAAAGCACAATGGCGAGTGAGAGCTATAGAGATCGCGGTGGAACTCTCACCAGTAACCCTTATCATGGAGTGAAGCTGGGAATTTCACTCTCTGTGTGTGGGCAAAATGTTCGTAGTCCACCGACATTCATGATCATGAGAATCACAGTGAAGTAAATTTATATCCCGAGACTTGGGAGGGATAAGGGCCACATGGCATCCGTCTATCCATATGCCCAAATTATTATTTTTATATTTTTTACGAGTAAAATAAGTCTGGGTCTATCTCTATAAAGACTGTATTCTCATAAATCTTTTTTTTAATAAGGGGTATATATAGGCTCCTCATGCCTTTTCGAAAAGAAATAAAATATTTGGCATTGGCCATTACAAAGATATAAAAGAAAAGTAGCGAAGCTAAACTAAGGCAAAAAAGTTTGTCATCAAAATGAGGTTTTACAAAAGCAGCCAAGTTGTTGATTCATTTTTTGCCTTATTTATATTCTTTAATGCGATTCCATCTATTCAAACCTCCACCCCTGTGTTAGTTTGGTGATGGCCAGGCTTGAGAGAATTAGCGATTAACGAGATCCATATGAGCTCATGCAGGGGGGTGGCTGATAATGGAACTTGGGCAGTTAAGAGAGATGATTTCCTTCCTTCATTATGTTCATTTGTTTAGGAGATGAGCTTGTTGATTTCCTTCCTTCATGCTGAAAGTTCACCTTCTGCTCAAACAATTGAGCACCTGTAATAGCAGAAATAAAAAAATAAAAAGCAGATTTTGTCCCCAAATGGAAGATGCGCTTAAATTAAAAGTACTTACTGCATGAAGTATCATGCAATGGATGCTTCACAGATGCGTTCAATTATCATAGATAAGTGCATGTTACTGCATATTACTTCCCTATCCAAAAACCAGCAGATTAATGCATGAAGTATCATGCAATATGGAAGGTGAATTCCAGATGCTTCAAAGTATGATATAATGAGAGTGAATGTGTTACATGAACAAACCAGCATGATAAATTAAAACATACATTACTTGCATAAAAGAGTGAGTTTAAGCGGATGATATCTTGATATCCTAACTGTTGGGATATCCAAGTGATCCATTCTAATTAATCCCCTAATCTTTACATCAAACTGCTCCAATGATATAGGATTGTTTGATGATTTTTCTAACTTAGCAAGAGAGTTAGCCACCCTGTTTGCTTCCCTGTAAATATGCGTAACAGGAATGTCTCCTAAAATGTTCATAAGCCTCACACATCTTGAGAAAAGTGTGTAACGAGCTTTGGTGGGGGATTTTGTATAGGCTAAAACCTACAAACAATATGTGTCTATACAAGTATAAGTCCAAGCTGCTCTATTTATTTTTTCCAAGGCAAATTCAAGACTCTTAAGTTCAGGCTCAAGTGGAGATGTCTCATTAGATGTGAAACTGTATGCACTCAGGAGTTGTCCTTCTGTATCCCTAAAAATGACCCCATGAGAGCTAGGCTTACCTGGTATAAATGATGCATCTATGTTACATTTAATCACACACTGTGGTTTCTTCCACACACACAATATGGGGGGATTTGAAGTCTCGGGTAAGGCATAAGTCCACATTGAATCCATAAATGATCTATTTCTTTTCCGGATATAGGGCTTGCAGCAAATATATTAAAGGTAACCTCTCTTATACTATGGACTGTAGCAGCAACTGAGGTTTTGGTTCCTTCAAATATACCTCTATTTCTTGCCTTCCAAAGAGACCATAAAGCTGTAAGACCAAATATTAGAATCATTCTAGATTGAGTCTTAGAAGGTGCAAGGTTGTTGATATAGAAAGAAAGTCCGTCCCAGCATGAGTTAAACATCTGATTTCTAATAAGCATGCAAGAATGAATTTGCTCCCAGACAAGACATGTAAAGTAGCAACCATTAAAAAAAATGCTCTAAGCTATCAGCATCATCACATTTTCAACATTTAGAAGAAAGATTAAAATCAAAGTTAGAAAGAATATCATCAAAAGAAAGAAGGTTATTCATTGTCCTCCAAATGAAGATAGGGATTTTACCTGGTATGAAAGGCTTCTAGATTTGAGAGAGTTGTCTTCTTTTTGAGTTTTTATCTCTTAGCTTCATATATGCAGATTTGACAGAGAACACACCATTTATAGTGACCCTCCATACTAATCTGTCCTCGTGTAGAGTGTTGAGTTCAATTTCCTACAATGTTTTGAGAGTATTGGTAGCCAAGCGTGGCTCCAAATATGGAATTAGTTGATCTCTGTTAGCTATAAAATTAGCCAAATAAATAGAGGGTAAAGGATAGTTAAAATTGGCCAAATATAATATAAAGCACCAGAACCAATCCAGTTTCCATTCCAAAAACTGCATAATCCTTTTCCTGGAATGATCTGGGAGTTAGAATTGCAAAATACAGTCACTCCACATATTCTTTTCCACAGAACACAATTTTTAGTTGAGGTAGGCAGGGACCATAGAAATCTAGTCCATATCCTATTATTTTCTTGCATTTTCCACCACAGTTTACAAGAAAAGGCATTAACAAACTGATGTAAAGATCCTACTCCTAATCCATTCTCATCAAATGGGAAGCATAGTTTAATCCATGATCTCCATGTTCTTTTTTAGTTATATCGTTATTGCCCCAGAAAAATGATGAACCTTTCCTCTCGATTTGTTTGATTTCAGATTTAAGTGGCTTAATGGTGGAAAAAATATGTACTGGAAGAGACATAATGCATGATTTAATCAGTACTAGACTTCCAGCTTGAGTTAACCATTTGTTTTTCTAGTTTTTTCATTTGTTACCTATGGATTCCAGAAGATCCCTATAGTGAGAAACTCTATTTTTCCTGGAAAATAGGTACCCCTAAATATTTAAAAGATTCTCCTCCTTTTGTCATTCCTAAGATGGACCTAACCTGTCTATGTTAAAATAGGTACCCCGAAGTTGATTGATATGCATCTAAAAACTTCCTAATAGACCTTATATTTATAATCCCACCCCTAAGGAAAATTTATGTATCATCAGCATACATCAAATGAGTAACCTTTGCAACATCCTTTGCAGCAAAGAAGTACTTTAATTTACCTGCTTGAAAATACCTAATGAGTGACCTAGAGAAAGATTCAGTGATAACATTATAAAGAAATGGTGACAGTGGGTCTCCTTGCTTAATTCCCCTTGTTGCTTAAAAAAAATCCATGGGGGATCCATTAAAAAGCACATAAAAAAAAAAGCAACACTGATATTTGACAGAATTAATTTCACAAATGAACCACAGAATCCAAAATGCAGCAAAACGGAATTTAAAAATCCCCAAGAGACCATATCAAATGCTTTATGCATGTATAACTTAAGTATTAAATTGTGATCGGTGCATTTTTTATTTAGAAGCCTAAAGCACTGCTGCATTTGGATGACATTGTTTGAGATATCCCTATTTTTAATGAAAGCAAATTGTTCCTCTGAGATTATCAAACTCATTACAGGTTTTAGTCTACCCATTAGTAATTTTGAGAACACTTTGTTAACAAAATTTGATAAACTAATAGGCCTATAATCTACAAAGCTTTGTGGGCAATGCTTTTTGGGAATCAAAGTTATCCATGTTGCAGCTATGGCTTGAGGGACTATCTTTCCTGATAGGAATTGGTTAACAGTAGGCAAAAGATCATATTTAATGTATTCCCATGCAAACCTATAGAATTTTACAGGGAAACCATCAGGACTAGGAGCAGAATCTTGATTAGACTAAAAAATAACTCTTTTAATTTCTTCGAGGTTTGAGGACTGGAGAAGCTTAGTGTTAGTTTCCTCTTCTATTAGTTTAGGTATAGCCTGTAAAAATGGTTTTAAGAATCTCCCTGAAGTATCGTATGTGATATTGTTGGATTCATCATAACAAGTAGTTTCTCAAAAGTAACTTTTTCTTTGTCGTTTCTATACGTAGTTAAACATATTAATGGTTAGACAAGTTTCTTGATGAGCGTGAAAAATATTCTTTGCAATTTGAGCTGTAACAAAGGGAGTATAACTCTCGATATTTCTTTTCCATCTCACCAAAAGCAAAGAAACCATTCCATTTTTACCTCCACAGCGGTAGAAACCACTATGAGCAAGTTTGGTTAAAATTTCAGCTAATTGGGGTAAAGTGATAAATGACTCACATGGTCAAAACAAAGTGACCCGTTGGGTCAAAACTAAATGACCCATTGGATAAAAATCATTTAGTGGGATTGTAAATGATCAGAATTGTAAATCATGGGTAGGAGAGTAAACGAATCGACCTATTCACAAAAAATCGCGAACAACTCAGTCAAAACTCAACTCAAATTTGATTTCACTGAGCTCGAGCCAAACTCGTATAGTATTCAAGCTCGAGCTCACTAATATTGTTAGTCAAGTTTGTCGAGCCAACACAATGTATATTTAATATTTTTTATTTTTAATATATTATAATATATGTAAAAAAATGTAATCATGGCTCGAGTTAGAGCTTGAACAAAATTAATTTCACACAAATTTGAGTTTGAGCCAAAATTTTACTTGCTCGATCGAACTAGAGTTGAGCTCGAGCTTGAAACTAGTCGAGCTCGCATTTAGGGTTATTCGAGCTTGGCTCGACTCATTTATATCCCTAATCTATTCGAGTTGAAACTAAATTAATGTCATTTGAACTCAAGTTCTACCCAAATTTTACAAGCTTGTTCGAAATAGAGCTGAGCTTGAGATTAAAATATGTTAAACTAGTCGAGTTTGAATTAAGAGCTTAGTTTAGGTCGAGTTTAAGATATTTTAAATTAGGCGAGCTCGATTTCTATTTGAACGAACTCAAGCAAAGATCGAATAGTATTCGAAATTGAGCTCAACTAATACTATTCATTAATTTCGTCGAGATTATCGAGTCAAACATAATTTATATATATTTGATATATTTATATTAAATATAATACATTATAATATATTTAGAAAATTGAAAGTATGACATCTCTCACCTCACACATCTCATTTCATCATGATTCTCATCCCATGTCAGTTTCAAACCCAGAAAACCCCATCTCATCATATTCCCATCCCATTTCAGTATCAAACCCAGAAAACCCAAAATCAGTTTTATTGGAGAAGATGAAACTCATCACATATCATTTGTCATGGAGGGAGAAGAGATGAAGAAGGGTATCTCGATTAGACTATGGGGTACACTTGTGGTGGTGGATATTAGAATCTGGATATTAGTATGAGACTTTGGTTGTGGATATTAGATTCTGGATATTAGTATGAGACTTCCTTGTGGCGGGGATTTGTGGATATTAAATTATGGATAATGATGTAAGTGTTAAATATTATTAGATTTTGGATACTGATGTGAAGTGTTAACCATTTAATTTTTTGAAACTTACTACGTACGTTTTGAAAACAAAAAAAGTAGGAAGAAAATTGAAAATTATATTTAATCATGGATCGAGTTCAAGCTCGAGTCAAGATTTTATAGGATCAATCAAACTCGAACACAAACTCGACCCAAAATAGTTTCACTTGAACTCGACCTCGAACCAAGATTTAAGTGGTTCGATTGAACTTGAGCCGGGTTTGAACTCGATTCTAAATGAGCCAAGTTGAAATTAAGAGTTTTAACCGATCTCAGCCGATTTGACAACTCAGGCCTGGAACATGACCCGATAACCCATATTAAACGTTTTAAATATGACTAACCGTAACTCAAAACCCGCCCCTACTAACTCGAGGTTGAAACTCGAATCGACTAACTCGAGGCAGAGAAAAAAGAATAGAGGGAGAAAATGTTGAATGATAATTTATTGGGTTACTTCCATAATGACTTATTGGATAAATAATTATGACCTATTCATATGAGTTATCACACATGTTATCCATTTAATTACCCAACTCATTTGTGATCTAACCCATTATGACCCAGTAATAAATGGGTTAGTTGGATAATGACTCATTGGTTAATGAGTTAATTGGGTTTGGATAATCGGTTGATCCAAATCACCCGTTTGACGGCTCTAAGTCCAACAACTTTCCTGAACATATCTCTAGAATAGGGAATGAAACTTGATATTCCCTTTTTTTACTCAACTCCAACACATTTCATAGTTTTCACAATCTGACATTTATTACACTATGGTTACTTTTTTATTTAAACCTAAAAGATCATATTTAATCACTTCAAAATTTATTATGAAATATAGTTAGTTTTTAAAAACAATCAATATAACAAATTTGCAACTAAAATTTGATGTTAATAATTAGAAACTAGTTTTCTTTTCGTAATTCACCCAGTTTGAAATAAAACGTACTCCCTACTTTCAACTAATATTGGCACTTCATTTTTTGACACAATACTTTAAAAGATTCCAATTGAATGCATGCTTGAAAAAGTAAAAGTAGTGGATAAAAATAACCTTAATATTGTTATATTTGGGATGTGCCAAAAAATTCAAATTTAGAAAGTGTGCCAAAATTAGATGAACAGTGTGAGTAACAACATCCAAAAAATTTAAAAAATTTATAAATTATAAACCAAATTAATTAATTCCATTCTTCTAAACAAATCATTATTGACATAACCCTACAAAAAATATAAATAAGTATCCTACATGAGTTTGATATTGTAGTATTTTTTTTTGTGAAAAAAATAAAATTCTTAGTAGTCGAAGGTACTTTTTAGTAGGAATTGAAGAATGAGAGAATACGATACTTAATTTTTTAATAGAAAAATGAATATTATGTTATGGTTTGATGAATTCAATTGGAATTGCATTAAATTTTCATTCCTTATAAAAAAATTCTCTTTCTACAAATATAGGGAATGAAATATTTTCTCTCATCGAAATCCCTATTTTAGAGAATGAGATAGGGAAGCTGTTGGAGATGAAAATCATGTAAAATCCCTATAATCAATGAAAATCCTTATTATTATATGTGTGAACTAGTAGTTTTCTCTCTCTTCGACTACTGTGTGTAACCTTGCAATCTTTTTTCTAAAAAATATCCCTGCTCATTTGCCATGGGGAGATCGGGAAGTAAAAGACGACAATAGCAGAGAGTACTACAGAGGGTGAAGAAAGGAAAAGGAAAAAAAATCTGGATGAAGAAAAAGAATTGTTGGATCTTACAGAAGCAGAGCTGGTTGGGATAAATGTTGAGAAGGGGTATGGAGAGGAGCAAATCAATTTAGGGGAGATTCAAATCGAGCTAGATACACTTGATAAGGGGAAAGAAACTTTTTTAAAGTCATATCAAGTCTTATACAGAATTGAGTGGAGATAAACAGAAAGAGGCTGAGCAGAGTTCTAAACCATGGGCCGCGCTATTTGGTGAAAATAAAACTGATGTACAATTATTTTATCCAGAAGAATATGATGGAATTAAAATGGATTAAATGCCTATGGAAGAAGTAGCTGACAATATTATACCATGGGATTTGACTGTGATCCGTAGATTTATGGGAAGTTATCCCCCTTTTATGGTTGCTGAGGGATATTTTGGAAGGATTTGAGGTTTCAGAAATATACATGGAAAGTAAAACATGGGGCTATATATGATAAGATTCTGCCAGAATTTTTTTAGGGATGATGTAATTGAAAAAGGGAATGTTAGTATTTAATGATAAACCTGTTGTAGTTTCAGAATGGAAACATAATATGGAGTTAAATGAGCCTACAGTAGTCAATGTCTGGATCTAGTTACCCAATTTCCACTGGCCTATTGGAAACCAAATATAATGAGTAGAATTATAAGTTCATTGGGGAAGCTTCTTAGACTGGACAGAGCTACTAAAGATCTAGATAGGTTAGCCTATGCTAGAATATAGGTAGGGTTGCAGTGGGTACTGATATCCCAAACAAAACCCCTAATATAGATGAAAAAGATGTTGTACAACATCAGGATAAGTTTTTGAACGGTTACCTGTCAAGTGTACAAAAATACAATTTGTTGGGGCACAAAACTGAGAGCTGCAGGAAGACTAAAGAAAAGTTGTCCAAAGTTGATCACTATGAAGATTTATGTTCCAAAGAAACAAATTGAGAAGAACTTGTAATTTCAGAAAGAAAATAATGATATTAGCAGAAAAGAGACAGTCAATAATGAAGAAGTGTTTAAGCAGAGAGAAGTAAAGCAGAAGCTGAATGAGATAAGTGGTGAAAAGAAG